>JABWPP010000049.1:62696692-63069192 GCA_016920855.1 Puya raimondii
TTGCTAGGCCAAGAGGATGATCAATGCCTGTCAAAAGTTTGCCTTACTGGTCATTCGGCTAGTTGAATCGGAGGAGGCAAACAGCAAGGTATTGAGCCTAGCATGCAAAGAGAGAACGGGCGACGTCGCCAGGCTGATAGGCGAGCATCAGGATCTGTTCCAAGAAGTCCATGGACTGCCACCAAAGCGAACCGTGGAACATGAGATCCAATTGATCAGCGACGCTCCGTTACCGAATCTCGGCATGTACCGAAACTCGGTAATGGAGAATGAGGAGATAAAGCGGCAGGTGATCGAGTTACTCGAGAGTGGTGCTATCAAATCGAGTAGCTCCCCCTGTGGCTCCCCGATCGTGTTGGTGCCAAAGAAAGATGGCGGGTGGCGAATGTGTATCGACTACCGCGCCCTCTACAAAATCACCATCAAGAACCGGTACCCCTTGCCGCGAATCGATGATCTCTTGGACCAACTGAAGCATGCTCGCTACTTCACCAAACTGGACCTGAAGTCCGGCTATCATCAGGTCCGGATCCGAGAGGATGATACTTGGAAGACCGCGTTCAAGACTCGACAAGGCCTGTTTGAATGGCTCGTCATGCCATTTGGCCTTTGCAATGCACCAGCCACTTTTATGCGACTGATGAACGACATTCTACGCCCCTTCCTTGATGACTTCGTGATCGTCTACCTCGACGACATCCTCATCTATAGTCGATCGTGGGAGGAGCATCTAGCACATGTCAAGAAGGTTTTCATGCTGCTCGGGGAACACCAACTCCGCTTAAACCCTAAAAAGTTTGAGTTTGGCAAGCAAAGCCTGGTGTATCTTGGATTCGTGGTGGGCGGCGGCGAGCTTCAGATCGACCCCGACAAGGTCAGGGCCATCAAGGAGTGGCCTCGGCCCAAAAATGTGACGGAGGTGCGGAGCTTCATGGGCGCTTGTCAATATGTCCGAAAGTTTATCCGGCATTTTTCTGTCCTTGCTGCCCCTCAACATGCACTAACGAAAGCCAACCAAAAATTCGAATGTAGTTCGAAACATGAGGACACGTTTCGACTTTTGCAACGGAAGATATGCGAGGCACCTGTCCTTGCCCTACCAAATCTGCAACGACCTTTCGAGCTGGAGGCGGACGCGTCGGGATATGCCATGGGGGCTGTCTTGATGCAAGACGGTCGGCCTGTGGCATACTACTCCGAGATGTTCCAAGGAGCTCAAAAGAACTACCCGACTTACGACAAGGAACTCTTGGCACTACACCAGGCAGTAAAGCATTGGCGAGTCTACCTCCTAGGCAAGGAGACAGTGGTGCACACAGACCACCGCCCGCTTTAGTACCTCCAAACGCAATCCAAATTGCAACAGGCGCGTCACATGAAGTGGATGACATACTTGCAGCAGTTCAATCTGGTGATCAAGTACAAGAAAGGCGCTCACAACAAACTGGCTGATATGCTATCACGACCACCAGTGGCAGCACTTTGTTTGACGACATTAATACAGATTCAGCCAAATTTTCATGACATGCCAGTTTGTATGCAGAAGACTCAGATTTTTTAGTGGCGCTGGCTGACATCGAAGCAGGACGACCTACTGAGTTTGTCTTGCAAGGCGGTCTACTGTACAAAGGTGCACTACTATGTGTGCCTAGAGATGGTAATCGAGCACAGTGGATCCGAGAAGCCCATACCTCGAAGGTGGCAGGTCACTTTGGGGTGAACAAAACCTTGCAGAATCTCCAGCGCTATGTATATTGGCCTCACATGCAAAACGATGTGGCACGATTTGTGAAGGGATGCGTTTTGTGCTGTACATCCAAACCCGCTGATCGAAAGGTGGGCCTCTACACCCCTCTTCCGGTGCCGACTCGTCCTTGGAAAAGTATCTCCATGGACTTCTTAGGAGGCCTTCCGAGGAGCCGACGGGGACACGACTATCTTTACGTGGTGGTCGATCGGTTCTCCAAAATGATAGTAGTTGTGCCGTGCAAGAAGACAATCATCGGCGAGGAAGCTGCTCGGCTGTTCTTCCAACACGTTTGGACACATTTTGGACTGCCAAGCTCGATTGTATCTGACCATGACAGCCATTTTCTAAGCAACTTTTGGCGGTCTTTGTGGTCCATGATGGACACAAAGCTACAACGGAGCACGACTTCCCATCCTCAAATCGATGGGCAAACGGAAGTGGTCTACCGGACAGTTGTACATCTGCTGCGAGGATATAACGCTCGACATCCCAAGACTTGGGACGAGAGCCTTCCATACCTGCAGTTCGCCTTCAATCGAGCTATACATAGTTCCACTGGCAAATCTCCCTTTGAGGTGTGCTTGGGTTACTTACCACCCAGCCCTTTCGACTTGGCGTTCACGGTCGAGCAACCGCGGACCACCAAGGAAGAAAGTGAAATGGCGAAGGCACAACGGTTCTTAGAGGGTATTCAGAAAGTGCATAGCGAAGTGGAACGACAACTGCAAAAATCTCAGCAGAAGTATAAAGAACGACATGACCGACATCGGGTGAAAGGCGACTTCCAAGAGGGTGATCTAGTCTGGCTCCATCTCAGCAAAGAGCGCTTGAAAGGCGAAGGTAAGAAGCTTAAGCCCATCCGCTATGGACCTTTTAAGATTTTGCGCAAGATTGGTGAGAATGCTTGTCAACTAGAGTTGCCCGCATACATGAACATGTATTCGGTCGTCAATATCGAGAATCTAAAGTCGTTCGAGCCGTCAATGCTAGACGATGAGCCCGGAGAAGTATTGCCACCCATGGACAATCTCGTGGTAGAACGTGAAGAGCAACTAGCTGAGGATACTATTCTGGAACGCAAGGTAACAACGACATGCAAGGGTGAACGTGAAGCCTTCCGCATTGGACGGAAAGGTCAAAAGCCAAGTGCCGCTAAGTGGTTCACAAGGGAAGCTGGAGAAACCCAGTTCCCTTACTTGCAGTTCTAGATCCAGCAGGTGCTGGTTCCTCTCAAAATTGGGGAGCCATGATCCGGGACGATCAAAAATTCCGGATAAGTTTCAACTATTGAGGATAGGTGGAGGCGGTTACAACTACTTCAGTATTCCGGATATGTCTCAACCATTGAGGATAAGGCGGAGGCAGTTACAACTACTTCGGTTAGGATAAGGATCGAGCTAGTTTTAGATGGATCAGGTTGTTAAACCAAATTGGATAAGAATAAAGCCAATTTGGATAAGAATAAAGTTGTTATTTTTAAATATTTTGTTCTTATCTTTTGTAAGCCTAAGGGCTATTAATAGGGGGCCTATTGGCTCTTCTAAAAGCACTCCAGTTTAGAGAGTAAATATAGAAACTCTCCACATAAAAGATATTATGTTCTTTATTTTCTTCTATTCTCTTTAATCTGGTTTCAGATATCCATCGGGGAGGCGCTGCGACATTGCTTCCTCCTCCGACGGATCACCAATATATAAAGATATACCATATGCAAGTAATAAAAACATCCATGCTTATGCCTCAACTAAATGCGATAATGAAATCCATGCAAGTAGGTACTTCTCATCTACTTTCTATTTCACAATCCACCGCATATCCAATCCGCTCCTAAGATTACTCTTACCTTAGCCAAGCTATACAACCCGACTCGGTCTTGAGTCAATCATTAGCGGACTACCGCTCTTGTCCAGGCCTGAGGAGAGGAACATGCCGTGCACCTCAGCCTTCAATCCACTCGGCAGGTAAGGGATATACCACGAGCACTTTCGATACCATGCAGCCCGACAGGAGAGGAACATGCCGTGGACCCGTGGTCAGGGATCCCCCGGTGGGAGAGGAACATGCCGTGCACTCGCGGCCAAGACCCCCGATAGGGAGAGGAACATGCCGTACACCCTAGCTATACGGTGGGAGAGGAACATGCCGTATGCCCACAGCCAAGAATCTTCCACGATCACAAGTCCTGGAATTTCAGAATCCACTTTCCAAGTCTCAAGGGTTCATCACATACCCTATGTTGTCAACCTTTCTAGGTTCATAGTCACATGTCCAAGTGGTCATCCTACCACCATATTTTCCAACCTACGTTCCATACAACTAGTTTACTCTACTAGTTCTTTCATCTCTAGGGTTCACATAGCACTATACTCATGTATCCTAAGTTTTAGAGTTCTAAACAATAGTTGTCTACTTCTAATTTAGGAAACATGCAAATTGCAATGACAATACATATACTTGAACCATAACATGTATAATTATACATATATATATATATATATATATATATATATATATATATATATATATATATATATATATATATATATATATATATATATATATATATATATATATATATATATATATGCATATATGTTGATCTAAATCCCTTCACTAGTTTGTTCTACTAGTTCTCTTGCATTTCTAGGATTCCCAATGTTCAAATGATCTATACTCATATATGCTAAGTTAGTAACTTGTATCAATAATTATCTATGACATAGATCATGTAGCATACAATTTACATGGCAATAAATATAGTTGAACCCTAACATGCTTAATTGCACACACACACACACACACACACACACACACACACACACACACACACACACACACACACACACACACACACACACACACACACACACACACACACACATATATATATATATATGTAGGTCCACACACGTAATTAATCTTGTACAATGGTAGTCCCTCATTTAGAATCACATGCTCTATAATTGCGCAATTACCGATTAAACTACCAATTAATATGCATCAATTATTTATATAAAATACTCTCTAGACATGAGAGGTGACCGAGTCACTTCATTGCAACACAAACCCACCTCACAATGCTTCCTAATTGCTTGTATACACTTGCAATTTGGCTCCCAACGATGATTAGCCGTGCTTTAAGCCAAACGAACCCAAATCATCATGAACTTCATTAATCGGCTCGTTTCCTCCAATTGATCGCCGAGGCCGCTACGCTTCCAAATTAAAGTTGTTGGGCGTGTTCTTCTAACCTTCAATTAGATATTTATAAGATCAATTTGATTCCAACTCTCTTAGGGACAAAAATTCCAATTCCATGCCCTACGTTTTTTAGATTCTCAAGAACACCCCAAATTCATGGTGAATCATTTGATTAAACTAGTTTAGAGTTATCTAGAGATCCTAGATATATCAATTTCAAAGGATTTAACCCAATTCCTAACTCAAATCATGAAAATCTCACCTTAGGCCACCATGCTCTCCAACTTCTTCTTACTTAAGGAAGAGATCCACCATTAGAGAGCTCTTCCAAGCTTCTTCTCCAACTTAATCTCCTCCAAAATCTCCTCTTTGGTGGAGAGAATACAAGATAGGGAAAGAGAGATGTGAGCTAGAGAGAATGAGAGAACACTCTCCTCTCTCTCTCTAGTGTGTACATGTGTGGGGGAGTGAGTAAGAGCTTGCTGCTGTGAGGGAAGAAGAAATGAGTGGCCAAATTCGCAAGAGCCCCCTGCACCAATTAGAAATTGCAGTTTCAGCTCAGTTCAAATCTGATGCTTTTCGTCGAAACCCTTCTGAATGTCCGTTTGCGCTCAAATTTGACAGTCCGGCTCGGTTAAAATCAATCAGAAGAACGTGACCTTAATTTTTTAGTTTTGCATCATTTTTGGTCACCGAAAGGTCTACCGACTAAAATCTCTATCAGATTGTTGTTATATTTCGTTTCCACTTTTCGGGTGTCGGAATGACATGAAACTTTAAATCTAGCCTCAGAAAAATAATTCTGACATATTCTCAAATTTTCACAATTTTCTAACACTGTGAATTTTCTGCTAAATAATAAGTCCCGTTCCTTATAGAAAATTTTAAATCTCCTGTTTTTATTTCAATTTCACCACAAATTATTTCTAAATTATCTTTTACTTCTCTAAGTCCAATAAAAATAGTATCTCACACTATTTTTATTTTCACTTGATTTTATATTAAAAATCCAATGTACTACACGTACCCACTTGGAACTATCTTTACAGTTCTCACTCTCATATTTTTCAGGTCCATCAGTTCAGGTCCATCAGAGGCGGATGCGACGGAGAGAGGAAATGGCGTAGCTCAGTAGATAGTGTCCTTACATTTTGTTTTGGTTGTTTCCATAGATGTACCCCATTTTCGAACAACGTAATAAAAAGGAAAAGAAAAATGTAAAGCTCATTCTGTGATTGTATTTGAAAAATTATGTATATAGATGAATGACGAAAGTGATGTAATAAAAGTAGTTTTTACTTATGTTATGTGACTTGTGACGCCTTAGGTAGATAAAAAAAACTCTGTCCGTTCGGCAGGTCTGGTACACGTGCCCGATAAGTACTTCCGTTGCGGGGTCAGGCATGACATCGTTAGTGGTGCTGATCAACTCCATTTAATTTTCAACCAATAGTATGTCGTCGACATATAGAGCTAGGAACAAAATTCCTTTCTCTGTTTTCTTCATATATACATAGTGGTCTTCCTCTATCATGGACATACTGATGGAGATGATGTCTTCGTGAAACCTCAAGTACCACTATCTCGACGAAAACTTGAGACCATAAATGAATCTTTTAGCATGACAAACTTTATCTTCTTAACCTTCGAGCATAAAACCCTCAGGCCGATCCATATAGATCTCTTTTGCTAGTCCTCCATTGAGGAAAGTAGTCTTAATATTCATTTAGAACAATTCTAAATCAAGATGTGCCATTAAGGCTAGAATCGTACGGATTGAAGTAAACCTTACGATAGGGGCAAATGTCTCATTATAATCCACCTTTTGCTTCTACGTGTAGCCTTTTGCCATAAGTTGAGCCTTGTACTTGTCGATCGACCTGTTTGCCTTGCGCTTAACCTTTAAGATCCACTTATTTCCAATGCTTTTGCGCCCTGGCAGAAGGTCGACCAACTCCCACACTTGGTTCTTACTCATGAAGTCCATCTCATCTCTCATGGCCGCGATCAGCTCATCGCAAGCATATGACAATAATGTTTTTTTTTATAAGAAGTAGGCTTATCGTCATCGAGCGGAGCACACATGAAAACACTTCTTTCAATCTCAAAGTGATGTCAAGGAATAATTCCACATGTATTTCTACACAACTAAAGGCCATGATTCTCGGTTTCCAATGGGACACTCCTACCCAAGGAGGGGCTTCCACTAGCCGGTGGATTCCTATCACTTCCATTAGCTACTTAAGGACGAGACATATTACCTTCCTTGGTAGATGGTGTGGTATCATCTTGTAACTCATACAACGCGATGCCTCAACCCACGTCTCCTATACTCGGGAATTCCTTCTCTTGAAATTCCACATCCCAAGACTCAGTCTCGATCATGCCACTATCTGGCTGTTCACTATACATCACACAGCCCTGTGCATTCTTAGGGTATCTAATGAACACATGCTCACTCGCTTTAGGGCCTAATTTTCTGAATCTATGTGAAATAGTGCGAACATATCTAGCTAAACCCCAAGGGCGCAAATAGTGTAAAGAGGGTCTATTGCTCACTCCAGAACTCATGGAGTGGAAGGCACTAATTTACTAGGGATTCAGTTAAGAATGTAGACAGCCGTTAATAATGCATCTCTCAAAAGACTTATAGATAGATTTGCTTGCGTCATTATTGACCTAACTATATCTAATAGAGCACGATTCATTCGTTCAACAACAGCGTTTTGCTGCGGTGTGCTAGGAATAGTAAGCTATCTGTGAACGCCCTTTTGCTCGCAAAATGTCTTGAACTGAACACACAAATTGTAGAAACTGGTACTTTAGATCTAAATAAATGAATTTGAAAATTCAAAATTTTAATTCAAATAGAGGCTTTTGAGAGAGAGAAGGCTAACTCTGTTGATCAAAAACGGAATCTGACGAAATGAAATCACCACTCAAAAAGTCTAGCAGTGCCGGAAGTTGTGGTGAAGTCAGTTTTCAGATTTGACGCGGTAAAAGCGCGGAATAAAGCGAAATTTGAAAATTTGTTGAAAGTGGAAAATCGGCTTTTCGAAAAAAGGTACTATATTTTATGTATCAAAATTGACAAAAAATGGTGGGGAGGGGGTTTTGTGCAAAATGTACATGCTGCCAAGGTTTGGGATTAAAATATTGAGGATGGAGAGACTACTTTGCAATTGTATCAATCTATATAAAAGTAGTATTAGGGTTTCTTTAACCCTAATTCACCTAATCTCCTCCTGTCTCAAGCCCCAGCTGCTCGTACGCCTCCCTTCACTACCTGCCGCCAACCCCGCTCCTCTGGCAACGTGCTCCGACTGTCAGAGTGTCGGCAAGTCTCTCCCAATCTCTCTACATAAACTCACTTTCTCCCTCTCTCCCTATATCTTGAACCCGAGGGAACTACTGGTGGCTGTGCTGTCTTTAGTCATCGCCACCGGCATCTAGAGGATCCGATGACCCTCCACTGGCAATCTCCAGCGCCGCTGTGCCCTCCTGGACCCCCTCAGTCAACCTGCAACTGGTTGGAGTCATCTTGGCCGCAGGTTCTTGGCAGTTGCAGCCGCCGCTCCTTGCCATCGCAATCAACCTCCGGAGACCTCAGGGGACCTCTCCGGTGCCACCTCGATGCCCCCGGCCCCCCTGCTGCTGGCATTCAAGCCTGCACCCGAGAACTCTAGGATTTGGCCGCGGGTTCTCCAGCGCCGCCGCTAGCGATCGCCACCCTTAACCCTGTCCGACTAGTCTCGGTCACCTTTTGCCGGTGCTCGATGCCCCAAGCTGTCAGTGCCCGAGAAGAAGGAGATTTGGCTCTTGTTTTTGTTCTGCTAGGGTTTCTTGGAACCGACGCTTTTGTTCTAGCCATCAAGGAGACCGGCGATCCCGGACAGGTGAGCACGACCTTTCTTGTGTTTAGTAAGTCACTGCTCTCAAAGGCCTTCGAAACCGAAGTTCAACTTTCTCTTGCGCACTCATCGGTCACTGTTTGCACTATGATAGTGAGCGTGAGTTTCGAAGCATCGAAACCTATGACCTACATTGTCGGTTCAATTCTGAAACGCAAAATTGTCGGTAACGGTATTTAAAAATCCTAGTTTCACTCTATTTTATGCAAATAGATGCATGCTTAGCGTCTTTTCTGCAATTGCACTATGTAGGCTGCCTCAGGCATCATAAATCCACTTCTGGTGACCTCTGGATTGATTGTCCAAGGTCCAATTGCTTTTACGAAGCATAATTAGGATACCGGTTCGATTTCCGGCAGAATCTACCGATTGAAATCGCGTTTTCCGTTCGGGTTCCGTGTTCACTCGACGTGAATGCCTGAGATCCACTGTCAAGCCTTGTTGGCTGGATATCTTGCTGTCCCAAGTGTCCGGAGATAGTGAGTGGGTTTGTGGTGGGTTCCGGGACCGAAATCAAAAATTTCAAAAATTCGATAAAGCTGATTTTAGGGTTTTTCACCCATTCTCGCACCAATAAGCATGCGGATCTTCCGACACCCCAAAGTGTGTGTTTTGGGATAGCAAGGATAGTTGAATGACATTTGGAGTGTTTTGGAACACTTCGGGGTTGAATCAGACCCTAAAACGAGAAAATCAGACGATTTTTGAGCGCTAAATCTTGTCGTGTAGGTTGCTACTGTTAACAACAGTGATTGGGCCTTATTGGCTAGTCACACGATCAAGTTTGACACCTCTGGTTTCCGCAAAAGGGCGTCGGGTAGTTTCGGCACCAAAATAAGCATTCTAGAAACCAAATCGATAATTATCGGGATTTCATGTTTCTGTTTTGACGCACTTTTCATGCAGCTATCCCAACTGCATAAAAATAGTGTTTTGAGACAGTGTGCAAGGTGGATTAGCTAATTGGCTCATTTTGGGATACCCCATAGGCTGGAGTGGTGTTTCGCGAGTCAGTGCGATGATCGGGCGAGTTTTCAGCGATCGATAACCGGAATCCCAAAATCCGATCGTACTTCTAAATTGGATTTGTGACTTAGGTCATGGATTTCATAGTTAGCGGGTTTAGGGCTAGTTATGAGTTATTGGGCTTTGTATAGGTCCAGGTGATAGTTTGAGACACCATCAAGGGGTTGACGACCAAGGTTATAGTCACGGTAGAGGTGGGTGCTTCGAGCTAGTAGTTGGTGAGACTGTATTTACTCGATTTTCTTTTTCCTTTTACTTTTATGGCATTCAGTTATTCCTCACTCTACATTTCAACATTTCTTCTTTACTTTGTTTATGACATATTTTGCAATCTTGTATAGTAGAAGTATGGTACAAGACATTTAGAGTAGGTTATCATATTTCATGACTATCAGGGGACCTTTAGGTCCAGGTGACATGGCATTGTTCACATTAGTGTGGTTCGACCTTTTTGGTCTCTTGTTCCGGCGTCTATACGCCAAGGCATCGGCTTTAGGCCACGCTTATCGTTTTTTCGCTGAGGTTCATTTGATCATTTCATATGATTTGCCACTGCGCTTGGAAGTATTCATATACACCGTGTCAGTTTGGCCACCGACTAGGATGTACTTATCTGGGTAGATCGTCTATTGTGATGTGTGAATCAAGTTTGATCCATTATGGTGGCGGGCAGTGCCCGAGGTTGACGGACCAATATGGCAAGTTATGGATTTGGTACATTGGACTATTCATCTTTTGAGGTATGAAGTTGGATAGATATTTATTTCAGTAGCAGCATTCTGGTTTATTTATCTTCATGTACACATATATCTTGCTATTGTAGGTATTACTTCCAGTTTATCATAGCTATCTATATTGCTCTATTACTTTCTTTTTCGGTAATTACAACTCGCTTTCGTGGCTTTGTCGTACGCACCGAAAAGAACCTTAGGTTGACTTCTTATCCCATAGTTTTCACAGATGTTATCGGTGGGGAGGCTGAAAAGGGTGCTACGTGAGGAGACAGTTTAGTTAGCTGCATTAGTGAACCCACCCATTATTATACTGCTTCAGTTATATTTTTAGTTATCTCTCTTTTAATATTGTTAAATAAATAGATGATATGGCAGTTCAGTTAGTTTAGTTTTGTATGCTTATGGTTATTTGAATGATTTTGGTTAAATAAGGCATTTAGATATGGTTTGGTATCGTGGCATCAGTTTTGTGTTTTTATGATTTGTGGTATTAGTTTCACAGTTTTTTTTGGCAAAATAGTTTCCTACCCCTCGTGGTAGCTGATTTTTAAAAGGGCTAGGTTCCCGTGTGGAAAACGGTTTTCAATTTTATCGTATCCTTGAAATTTTAAAATAGAGTTTTCGGGTGGGAAACACTTTCAAACAATAGAAGGTTTTTAATGATTGTTGTATTGTGCATTCGCATCAATTTCGCTTAAGAAGTGCTTAGGTGTATGAATAGATCATGCATCATCTTCGCTAAGGACTGCTTAGTTGTATCTGTATCTACATTATATTTGTGATGTTTGTTGATTGGTGTGTGTGAAATTGGTGGTTGTGTGATGTTGTATCTAGTTGGTATGCCGTGCAAATACAGAAAAGACTTTGTCCGTAAAGAAAGAGAAATCTCTATATTTGTGGTAGGTCTGTGTGTCTCGTGGGTAATGCAGGTTTCAAAAAAATAAAAATTGGGCATTTTTCGTAAACTCTGAATTTCAAAATTACACTTTTTTCATAAAAGGCTTTATAAAAAAGGGCCTTCGGGCATGACACAAATACTCGCGACCACGATCTATGCGAAGCACCTTCACACTTCTGTCTAACTGGTTCTCAACCTCTGCAACAAAGTATTTGAAGCAATCTAATGCTTCATAACAGTGCTAAAGTCGGTACACATGGCCATAACGAGAATAATCATAAATGAATGTGAGAAAATAGCTAGCTCTATGCTGGACCCTCACATTCATTGGCCCACAAATGTCTGAATGAATCAACTCTAAAGCATGGGTAGTATATGTAGCCTTACCAAAAGGCTTTCTACATGCCTTTCCTACCAAACAAGGTTCTCATACAGTTAGATCAACCTTGGTGAAAGTCCCCAATAGGCCCATTCTAGCTAGTTGGTTCATTCGATTTTGACCTATATGGCCTAGTTTGCCAAACGATTTGATGGATTCATCACATAGATCATCAGAAGAAGTAACTAATGCAAGCAAATCATTCATCAAACCTAATTTAAAGAAACCATCAGTGAGTGTACCATGTGCAAAAAGAGTACTATTAAATAAAATATTAAGGCTGTCTCTGTCAAAATAAAACATATATCCTAAGCTCAATAAAGAAAAAACTGATACTATATTACACCTAATTCCAGGAGCGTACAATATGTCTTGAAGAAGTAAAGTGCGGCCACCGCACAACTCGAGCTGGTACGATCCAACACCCAGTATGTCACGCCCCGGATTACTCGTTTCCCCGGGCTCGCCAACAGATCCGCCGTATACATAGATTTTTCTATGTATACGAAGCGATAGCTAACCTGTAAACAAACATACAAGCCACTACAAGAGATATATAGAGCTGAAATAAAACAGACTAATAACAAAAACCACCTGTACATATAGAGTCCAAAATACAACAGGTCCACCACAACCAAAATAGGTACAAAACCAAAGTATATGTACATGGCACAACTCCAAAAGAAACTATCTCCAGTAGGGTCCTCCTCTAGGAACAACAGGGACAGGTAGGGATCTAGCTCGCGACTCCCTTACCTCGATCCGCGGAAACAGGCGCAGCAGCCGCAACAGAAGAAGGCTCTGCAAAAAGGTGGCAACAAAGGGTGTGAGAACTACTATCAAAAGAAGTAGTCCTCAGTGGGTACCGATACCGACCTCTACGGTCCACCCACTAAGTCTACGAGACTAACAGTATAGCTGGTAGGTAAAGAACAACAAAGTAAGCTGGAATAAACTCTACAGCTATCATGCCACTACCCTACCACTATCTAAGTCAACTCTCAAGTAAGCACCACCAAAGTGAGAAATCATCCCTGACCCAATCTATCGGAACCGCCCAAACGGGCTCGTCCAGCCAACTGCCTAGCCACACCGCACACTACCAAATAGGGTAGCCGGTCCAAACCAGATCCACAATCTGTAGCGACATCAACGCAAAAGAGGCCTCACTCCGGGAGCGGCACTCGGGGGGGGGAGCTACCCAGCCGAGTTAGTACGCGTATCTCTGTCGAGCACAAACAGGCTCCGGCAGGCTATAGTCAAAGAACAAAGGGTCAAAAGGGGTCAAAGACTCTCAGCTCACGTGCCCTCAGCACAACCAGAAGCTAAAACAAGAGTCTGGGTCCACCGTCAACCCCGACAGCACCCGGTAATACAGAACAGTCTAACCCTGCTGTAAATACAAGCTCGGCATCCCAGCACGAGCGTAAACTCGTCGTATGACGAACTAAGTATCCACCTCGATTCTTACAGCGGTGATACAGGAACAGAAACGGCTCCTAGAGCTAAATCTGATAACAGTTCGAAAAGTGACGGTTGTATGTTCGCAAGTTTTCTCCTAAGTCAATTTCCAGTTCAGCATGTAAAGTCATGTCGATAAATTATCAATTTATGCTCCAAATTCAGATTTCATATAAACACATGCAAATTCACGAATTCGAGCTACTAACATGATTTAACAGATAATAAAACAGCATGCTGCACTCTCTATACTTAGGAGGAAATCCGGCGATTTCGGTAACATCAACCCACCTCGAAAGCTATCCAACAACGGCTAGGAGTCGAGTGGAAGGCCTTCAAGCAACACCGGCCGAAAACGAGCTCAAATCTGCAACATCGAGATTCGGACCCACCTGCTCATTGTTCTGGGCGCCCAGAACATCAGCCCAGAACTGCAGCCTGCAGCACAACCCATATGTATTCAACATGCGATAAAATCCAAATCCTAAGTCCAAATGCAGTAAAATTTGGCTCAACTCACCAGCAGAGGTTCAAGAACAAACCCTCCAAATTTCAGCCAAAATGGAGCTAGACTCAATGTCCAAAAAGCCTAAACACTGAATCAGGTCAACATCTGGACCCTCCTGCACATGGATCCAGAAGTTCCAGCACTTAAGCAAATCACAAAAACAGCAAGAATTCAAGGATTCCAACGATTCTAGCTCATAGAAAGGGGTCACAAACCTTACAAAAATAGTGATGGAACAATCCAAAACCTCTCCAAAGATCCTCACAAAGATCTGGATCTAAAAATCCAAGAATTTCCATCAATGACCCAAAAATTCAGCACTAAAGCAATTACTTAAAAATCTGAGCTAGAACTCACCTTTGAATCCTCAATTCAGGTGGGAAGGACCTCCAAACCAGCAAGGAAAGTGGAAGGATCAATCTTCACTTCGTAATTCCAGCTCCCAAGAGATTGGATCCAAAAGATCAAAGGAAAAACCCAAGTTTCAGCTCAAGAACACAAGAGGTCCAGTAAAACATCAACTGTAGTTTACATACCTGTCCAAATCGCGATTGGAAGGATTCTACTTCTTCCCCTGCGAGTCCTCTATCCAACAAACCAAGTTTCGTTGGATTTGGATACTCCTACACTGCACACGAGCACGAACACTCCAGGTCGACGTTGCAGTTTCAGCAGGAAACCAAGTTCATCAATGGAGGAAGATGAAATTGGGGGAAAAGAGAGGGTTTCCCTTGCAAGCTCCGAGTTCACCTTGAAGAGGGGAGAAAAGAGCCTCAGGGGAGGTCGTCCAATGCTTTTAAAGACCACTAGATTCGGTGCAATGAGCCTCAAGAACATAATTACACTAACCTGTCCTCAGCAGAAAACCACACTTCCGGGCGCCCGAAACTCATGAAGTGGGCGCCCGGTTCTTCAGCCTGCACCAACTCGACCATCGGACTCTCCGCCGCGGTCCGGTGCGCCCAAACCTGGTCCGGCGGATCACACCAACCGATCAACACGTGTCGAGCCGTTCGATACACACGAGGCAGGATTTCCGGACTCACTTTCCGGGCGCCCGAAACATGGATCCGAAATGACTTAGTAAATTTTCAGAAAAGGGGCACTGGACAACTGGGCGCCCAAAACAGAGCATCTGGGCGCCCGAAACTTCAAAAGCCCAAAACTCAGTTTTGGCTCGCTTCGGTGCTCCGAGTCCGTTTTCGCGTCTATTTGACGCCGAAACGACTCCGACTTGTCTCGACCTTCTTCAGAAGTGTCGGACAGTCTAAAATATTACAGTCATTCCGTCAGTTAGGCCCCAGGGGTACTACACAGTACCATCTCTTTTGTGCCATTCCCTAGGGTGATAAACTGTGTGCCCTTCGAAACTCAGTGATAATCTACGAAGCCCCATCGATCATGCACTATGTTTTTGTTTGCTCCTGTATCCATGATCCAATCAGGAAAGGAATGAGCTACTAAAGGATATGAGTAAATGAAAATAAGGCGAAAAGAGTAAGAGGGTTACTTGCCTCTGCTCACGACAATCCTGAGCAAAATGACCCTTCATCTTACAGTTATAGCACTTGAGCTTTGACACATCACGACTGCCAGCACACTTGCCTTTGTGGTGCTTCCATACCTCGTCTTGAGTAGCTTGATTCTTATTCTTCTGTTCGACATTCTCACTACGCTTTTCGTGCTTGGGTTTGAATCTCAGGTGCTTCTGAGAGCGAGCAATAAGAACCCCAAAGCGGTTCGAATCCTTGAGTTCTGCTTCAAGTTCGAGATGACACGAGATATCACTGAACATTTTAATGTTGTAATATTCAAGACGTTGGAATTGAATTTGATTAAAGAAATTCAATTTGAAATTTGAATTTGAATTCAAGATAATTACGTATTTACAAAAAACCGTCTCAATTCATCCTATTTCATCAGATCCGGGATGTGATATGGTTCCGAAGGATGAATCGGATATGGACAGTTCCAATAAGATTTCATTCTTGAACAAAAATCCATTTTTGGATTTATTTCATCTATTCCATGACCGGAACAAAAGGGGATACACGTTACACCACGATTTGGAATCAGAATCAGAAGAGAGATTTCAAGAAATGGTATATATATATGTATATATATAGGTGGAGGCGGAGAGAGGATGGAATCCTCGCAAATCGGTGACAGATTCAGGCAAAACGAAAATGTATGATGGTCCGGCAGTGCTGGAGCCGCTGATGCAATCCGTTCACAAATGCGACGAGCGGATTGTCCGAAATTGCGCGTTTCTCGAGGAGCGGTCAAATTGGGAAAATTAGGATATTTGAGATAGCCCCAATATTTTATGTACCAAATTGCATGAAATCGCACTTGGAGGTGCCTTTGCGCGTTTTACACGCGCTGTGAGGGACTTGGGGAAAAATATCAAAGTTTGGTGGAGTTATGCACAATTTATCCCAAATTACATAATGGAGCACCTAGGGTTTCTTCTCTAAACGAAACCCTAACTCCCTCCCCTCACCCTCTCCGAACCCTAGCCACCCCCTCCTCAACCTCTGCTTGCGCCGCACCCATCCCCGGTCGCCGGCGACCGTAGCCCGGCCTGCCAAACCCCGGCCACCTATCTCCTCCCTCTCTCTCAATCTCTATCTCTCGTCCATCTCACCCCATCCCCGGACTAAGGACACTTGAGGAAGGCCGTGCCGCTTGGAACTCATCTTCGGCATCGCTGGGCTCTGGTGACCTCCCTCCGGTGGCCTTAGGAGCCACTGAGCGCCGCTGCGGCCGCAACACCCGATTTGGTGCAGTTTTGGGCTGAGGTAGCCGCACTCTTTGCGCTGCCTCCTCCGCCGCCTCTCGCCGTCGCAGCCGCCTCCCCTCGGTCCCGGAGGACCCCTCACCGCCGCCCCGACATCCCGGCCGTTGCCATCTCCGGGAGAAGCCACCCCGAGTCGAGTCCAACCCGGGATGGCCGCATCTCTCCCAGCACCGCCGCCGCCGCCCCCGCCTCCTGCTGTCAGCTAGCACGAGCACGGCACTCGCCTCGACGCCCACATCCGACCCTGTCGGTGCGCGCGCCGCCGTGCCACCGGCGGCCGGCCCGAGCAACCTTGCTCCCTGCCAAGCCCAAACTAGGGCTATTTTTGACTAGGTGTCCTGTTCTGGCCTTCCGAAAGGCCGCTGACTCTCTGGAAGGTGAGCATAGTGACCCTGAGGTGCCAATGATCACTGTGCTTACCCTATTTGCGATAGGAGAGGCTCCCTTTGACGGAATCTACAGTGTCGCTCCTGGTGCACATCCAACGTTGAGTTCACATAGCACATGACGTGCTCCTTGGCCTCCGTCCGTGCTCTGAACGTGAGCACGGGCTTCGGTGCATTGAGACCTATCAGCGGGCACTGCTGGTTGATCTCGAACCCCTCGGTGATCGGTAACAAGTCGATCTTACTATTTTTTTATATAATTATTGTATTCAGCAGTAGTATAGGGGTTTTTATGCAATTTGGATCTCGCAGTCTGCCTCGGGCAGTGTGGGATCGCTGTTTGTTATCCCTGGATTGGTTATCCAAGGTCTCACGACCTTCGCGGAGTCTGATTCTAATTTCATTGCGTTTTTCGGCAAAAATCGCCGGCGGAACGCGGTTGTCGATGTGGGGTTCATTTCTTCTAATGTGAAAGCCCCAGGTTTGTCACCGAGTCTTGTCAACTAGTTGCTCTCGTTGTCTCGAGTATCCGGAGACAACAGGTGAGCGGCGGAGGGTTCCGGTGCCAAAAACGGCATTTTTGGGAACCCGGAACGACACCAAATGTGTTATTGTATTTCTGTGTAGCTTTGACATATATTTGCTGTCAAGACACTTAAATTGGTGTGCTTTAGGATAGCGGGTGACTTGCGGTGTACATTGGTAGCTTCTGAGGTACTTCGATGGGTTTGGAAGTGTTCCGATGGGCTTTCTGGAAATTTTGGCGGTTCCAGGGTGTGTGTCTAGTGTTTTGAGTTGACTAAGTTGGGGCCTTGACTTGGTGGGTCGTTCGTAGGTCCAGTTGACGTTCCAGCACGCCTTGGGTGTTAGGCACTACGACAGTTTCAGGTAGGTGCTTCGATCCCAAGTCGTTACAATGGTGCTAGCTCGGTGACGTTCTTCCCTTACCCATTTTCGTTGTTTTCACATATTACTTGATGAGCACTACACCACTAGACTTTCAGTTATATTTACTCTACTTCTGCTCAATCATGATTTAGTAGTAGAGTGGTGTTTGATAGTATTTGCATGATCTCTATCTGTGGGACCTGATTGGTCAGTGTCTGTGAGTTTGGTGACATAGGTGATATCGTTTGGACAGGTGATTGTTATTGACTTTTTCTCGGCTATTTGACGTCTTGTTGACTATTAAGCATAGTGCATCGATCGTCACAGCTCATGTAGCATGTCACGTATACCAGCGGTTTGATCACTATGTAGGTGTTCTTTTTCGAAAAAGCGATCGTTTATTCGGCCCATGAGCCCCTTGCAAGGTGCTAGCTGGGGTTATGTGCCGGTGGGTGAGTATATGTGGCATTGCCTGTGGTCTTTAGACCAATATGGCGAGGTGTTTGGATATTTATGTTACACATAGTTGATGCATATGTATATTGTTGTTGCTTTACAATAGCGGTAGGTGCTTACTATTGTTCATATCTATTGTTCTTTACTCGCTACTGTACTTGTATATCTATTTGTCCCTTGTTTATGTTCTACTCGCCAGTGAGTACACTCGCCCTCGTCGGCTTGCGGTACCTACTGGGAGACCCCTTGTTGGTTTCTTACCCCCCTCTTTTTCAGGTGATCTCGGTGGTGGGAGTCGGGACGGTGCGTGAGGTGCGATGGCTAGAGAGCTTTAGAGGTCCCGACCCTTCGACATTGGATACAGTTACTCTGATCCAACCTTTCTCTTATTCGTTAATAAGTTAGACTCATAGTGGTTCAGTTACATGCTCTCTTGGTTATTTGATTCCATGATTATTTAGTGCATGTGGATAATTATCTTCTTGGTAATAATTGAATGGTGAATTCTTTTGACTATCTATGTGTGATTGTGGATTTATGACAAAGTGGTTTCCTACCCCTCGTGGTAGTCGGCTTTTCAAAAGAATGACTTTTCGTGTGGAAAATGATTTTCAAATAACTTTCTGGATTTATCGATACCTTAATATTTCAAAATAAAGTTTTCGGGTAGGAAACACTTTTAAATGATAGACCTGGTTGTTGATGCTCAGCCTTCACCTGCTGATACACTAGGCACTGAACCACGTGCTGAGCCACATCCAACTTCATACCCGGCCACTAGAAGTTCTACTTCAAATCACGGTACATCTTGGTTCCGTCGGGATGCACTGTGTACGGGAACCGATGTGCCTCGGATAGGATATCCCTTCTCAAATCCGAATCATCAGGCACACACCACCGGCCCCGAAAGCGAAGAGAACCGTCAGAGTGTATCATGAAGTCCCCTTCTTTACCCTGCTCAACATTGTTACGGATTTGTTATTGGCATATTTTGTGATTTGAGTCGGAGTCTTGAAGTGTTCGGTTCGTGTTGTCGACGGTTGAAGAATCCGAGATTCCGAGAAGAACTCAAAAACGCCTCACAGGTTCAATCACGATGCTAAGGTATGATTTAGATGTTTTCATCGTGATTCATATAGATTTATGGTGTTAGAATCATATAAGTGTTGACCAGTAGATTAGACGTGATTTTTGGAACTTGTATTTCATATATAACATTATTTTATATTGAGTTCCGGTACTAGGTTTTAGTTTCTCAAAACTAGGTTGAAAAACTTGATGTTTCATATTGAGTACCGGAACCTAATATTGAGTTCCTCAAAATCCGATAGTAGAAATTCTGGAGTTTGAATTGCGTACCGGTACCTAATTGGAGTATCAGTACTGATTTGAGTTGTACTGGTACTGAAACGTTTGGGTACCAGAACTCAAGGTTAGAAAAATTTCTGTTGCGTCTTTGCGTACCGGTACCCACTTCCGTGTACCGGTACTCAATGTGCAGATTTTGTAAATCTACTCTAATCCGACTATAATTGATTCTATAGTGTATAAATACAATGTTAGGGTTCTCTATAATGTTGAAACACTCAGAATTCATGAGAGAGCAAACCTATAGGCTAGGTTTTTCGTTCTAAACCCTTCTCCACCAAATAGCCTCTTAGGTCAATTCGAGATTGCGTAATTCCAACATGTATATGTTGAATTGATCTACGATTTGCTTAGAGATCTTTTCACTTGTTCTTAAACGATACTCTAAGCAAGGAATCACCATAGAAACAGTGCTTCGCTCTTGAAGAGTGGCGTCGTGGATTCGGCATGTTCGTGACGGTTTGTGGTTTCGAATCGTCGGTGCTCGTGGACTCGAGTGGCGTCCGTGGATTCAGACGTGGGGTGTAGTACACTGAATTTCAGTGCACCGTACCGAACTTCTACAAATTGTGGAGTTCCGGTGGGAAAATAGCATGTGAGGCTATGTGTGAGGCTTCAGCCAAGTTTGGGACTTGTGCGAAGTGTTTTCGGCGCAAACGAGGCGCGAAAAGGACTTCGACAAGTTGAAAACTACAGAAATAGTAAGCTCTGCATTAGATTCCGGTATGCGGAGCTCATACCGGTACTGAAGTGAATAGTACCGGTATGTGCATAAGGAATACCGGAATGCCGTGGTTGAACCGAAAACCCAGCTCTCGGGTTTTGCAGAATTCTCCGGAAAATACCGGAATGTCACAGTATACCGGTATGTGAAATAGGATACCGGTACGCGATGGCCGAAACAGTAAATCCAGCTCTCGGGATTCTGCGGGATTTCTGAGGCATACCGGTATGCACATGCGCATACCGGTATACAATGTCCAGATTTAGGCTGGTTGTTGTGTTGTTTGTGGAGAGGGGCAAAATAGTCTTTTCACATGATTTAGGGGTGTATGAATGGCTGAGACCTTCTCCCCTTCTCATTTGTTTTCCTCTCTACTTCTCCTCTCCCTCTCCCACACTTTCTCTCTCTAGAGATCTCTCCAAAGCTTGGAGAAGTGGTGGATTGGAGCTTGGAAAAGGCTTCCAAAGGAGAAAGGAAGCTTCTTGGTGTAAGAAGGAGCTTGGGGATTTCGTGATTAAGGTTAGTACCTCACGTTTTGGGTTCAAACCTTGGATTTAATCCTTTGAAATGAGGTTTTGGGAACCCTTGGCAATCTAAAGCACAAAATGTGAGAGATTGGCCATGAAATCTAGGGTTTGGCTTGCATGCATGCAAACCCTAGGTAGATTTGGAGCTTTTGCAATGAGAGGTTCTAAAAATATTTGGACCTTCGGGAATTGCAATTGAGGCATAGGAAATCATGTTGGAACACTTGATTTCACATATTGAGTTGAATTTAGGGTTCGTAACGAGTAACGAACCGTTTTCTTGTAGAAGCTTGGGTTGAAGCAAGAACTCAAAGCTTGGACACTTAGGAGCTTGAAGAATACAAGGATTTGAAAGCTCTTGAGGTGGGTTTGTGTTTACCGAAGTGATTAGGTCACTTCCATGTCTAGGGTAAATATCCATTTAAAGATAAAATGGTATGTGTTGTGAACCCTAGAATTTGCATGTTGGCAAAGGAAAAAATCATGATAGGTTGAACAATGAGATCCTATTGCATGATGTACATATCAAGTATAATTCAATTATTAATACTTGTTGCATGGTTGCATGTATGGTTAAACCTAGTGTCATTGAACATAGGTTGAACATGTGAGATTGAAACCTAGTGTCATTGAACATAGGTTGGACATGTGATTGGAACCTAGAGTTATGGAACCTAGGTTGATAATGAGAAAGTAAGCCTAGTGTTATTGAACATAGGCGAGACTTAGTGACTTGAACCTAAGATCATGAGACTTAGGTTGGCAAGTGAAAAACGTGAACGATGGGATGTGCGACGATTTTGCTATCCCGGGTAGGCGACGATTTCGCTACCATGCCATGAGTTGGCCGTACCGAGACGGGATGTGCAACGATTTTGCTATCCCGGGTAGGCGACGATTTCGTTACCATGCCATGAGTTGGCCGTACCGACACGGGATGTGCGACGAGTTTGCAATCCCGGGTAGGCGACGATTTCGCTACCTCGCCTTGAGTTGGCGGTGTCGAGAGAGGGATGTGCGACGAGGTTGCTATCCCGGGTATGCGACGAGTTCGCTACCCATGCCATGCGTTGGCCGTGTTGAGACGGGGTATGCGACGATTTTGCTATCCCGAGTATGCGACGAGTTCGCTACTCGAACTAGGAGGTGACGAGTTCACTCCTCGAATGTTGGAATAATTATAGTGAGACGGCGATTCCGAAACCATAAGTAAATGAACTTAGTCATTGTGAGACATAGGATGAACCTAGGAGAGAATGATAAATTATATTTCATTTGGTTGCATCCTTTATGTTTATTTACAAGCATGCAAATAATTGTTGCATAGTTATATATAATCTAACTTATGCATATGGTGTTTCTTTGGACCTGGTGGGTCGAGCTCCTCTCTTGGGTGGCCTTACCCACTGGGAACTATGTTTATAGTTCTCACCCCACATTTTCCAGGTCCATCCGCGAGTGAGGCGGCGGAGCGAGGCAAGGGTTTGGCTCTTTAGATAGCGGCCCTTCCATTTTGGTTGTATGTAGAGTTGTACCCCTATTTTTGGAATATGATAGTATAGGGGATTTACATTCTTGTATGAATGTTGTATATTCCATAGTTTTGGAACATAATGTATGGAATGGAAAAGAAAAAAATTTGGGACATGTATATTGTGCCATGTGATGTAATAAAAGTAGAACTTCTTTATGTTGATGCTTTCCTTTTGCAACTCTTGTACTCCGTTCCTAGTTGGAACATTGTGGATAAGCTTGTGCTGTGACGCCTTGGGCGGATAGGAAAGACTCTATCCGTTCGGTAGGTCTGGTGCATGCGCTCGTGCGGTTATCCTTTCCACCTAGTTGGTGTTTAAGGACCCGGCGGGGCGTGACAGACTGAGGTGGTATCAGAGCGAATAGAAACGGTCTAGGATGACCTAAGAACCCTAGGATGGAAATGACCCTAGGAGTGTAGGCTCGTGAGTGACGATATCTTTGATATGGCGAAAGATAAGTGATTGGGTTATGTCCTTATGCCTCTAATTGAAAATAGAGGTAGATTCGAGGTGTGTCTTATTCTTCACCAAGTGTGTTCGTGTTGGCGGCCGACAACATAAAAACCAAGTGAGGGGAATAAGGACCCTTGTGTGACTTTCGCCTAGATTGGGTTCACGTTTATTTTCGTGAAACGTTATGTTACAAATGACTTTGAATGTCACGAAATGACCAAAGTCATTATGTTTTCAGGATAATGGTACGTGGACGGCCTCCTTTGAGGGCTGGGCTCGGGAGAGTGAGCGCGGCTCCCGAACAGTTCGGGGAGGGCGAGAACTCGGGTCTTCGTAATGAGATGACCGAGTTGATGGGCGTGGTTCGGCGACAGGCCGAAGCCATGCAACGACAAGAGGAGCAGATTAAAAAGCTCCAAGACGAGATGGCGCAGCAAGTGGCTGCGGTTCGGGAGGAGAGGTCGGGAGTACCTCCGGCCTCTGCTTCGATACCGGCCGTGGGGATGGCACCGGCGCCGGCCGTGGCGCCACCTGCACCACCGACTGTGGCCGAGGGGTCGGGTACTCCTATGCCCGATTCCGAGATGGAGGACGCGGAGCGAGAGCGCGCACTTGCGGCTCTCATGAGGTTTAAGAAGTTCAACCCGCCTATCTTTAACGGGGAGAACGTGGATCCATGGGATGTAGAAACCTGGATCGACGCGATGGAGACGCTCTTCGAGGACCTTTATACCTTGGAGAGGGACAAAGTGCATCTCGCCGTTCATTGCTTGGAGCGATCGGCGAAGGTGTGGTGGAAGGGAATTCGGCGTGACCGACTCCCTAGCCTTCCGCCACCGACGTGGGAAGAGTTTTCGGGGTATGGTGTTCGCCACCTATTTCCCCGATAGCGAGAAAAGGAAACTTCAAGAAAGGTTCCGCAAGTTGAAGCAAGGGAACCGTACTGTGCGCGAGTACGAGAGGGGGGCGTACCGCACGTTGTTCGCGGGGAAATGGACAAGGTCGATTGTTTCGTGCGTGGACTTCGACCGGAGATCTTTAGGGCGGTGCACACCCTTAAGCTTAAGACCTTTGCGGAGGTCTTGGACCGTGCTCTTTGGGTGGAGCACGGGAATGCATGTGCGCGTGAGGAGCGCGAGTCTTGGGAAAAGAGAGAGAAAAAGAAAAGGGGAAGAAGCGACCGGCGGGTGGCTCGGGTGGGCAGTCTAGCTCTAAGCGGCCCCCGAAGCACTCGCAGTCACAGAATCAGTCCCGAGGGTCCCGACGGAATCGATCCGCGACCCAGTGCCCGATTTGTAGCGGCCCCCACCACCCTCAGCAATGTGACTATCGTGAGGGCCGGTGCTACAAATGCGGACAGCAAGGGCATATGCGGTACAACTGCCCGATGGATGATGGCCGAGCACCATCGTCGGCATCGGCGTTTGCGCCACCGAGGCAGCTTGCGGGCATTCCACCCGCAGCGAAGTCGGCAGGCCGTGCACAGCCGCCGAGACCAGTGGAGGGCCAGCGGCCAGCGCCAGTGGGCGGATATTCGCCTCTCAGGTGGAGGAGCCTTCTGCCCAGGAGGACGTCGTGGCAGGTATTGTGTTAATTAAAGGCATTCGATGTAGAGCTTTGTTTGATACCGGTGCATCACATTCATTCATTGCTCGATCATTTGCTATTGCACATGGAATATAAATTATAGATGCCACGCATGCAAGAACTGTGCAAGTACCTGAACACACCTTTTGCGTACATCACGCGTGTGTAGATTGCCCCGTGAGGGTTGAAAATTGGATCATGCCAGCTGATTTGCTGGTATTAAATCGAATGAATGAATATGATTTGATCCTAGGAATGGATTGGCTCTCGAAGTATCACGCCACTATTGATTGTGAGAGCCGGATAGTGAGGTTTAGAGAACCCGGGCACAAGGAATTTGTGTACCGAGGGTGTAAGAGTTCGCTCTTTGCGTCGATGGTGTCCACGTCGCAAGCAAGGAAGCTTATTGCTAGGGGATGCATTGCCTACTTGGCGACGGTAGTGAATGACCGGAAGGAAGTGCTGGGACTTGAGGACGTTCCTATAGTCCAAGAGTTCCCGGATGTATTTTCGACGGAGTTGCCCGGAATGCCACCGGACCGGGAAATAGAATTTGTGATCGATTTGCTCCCGGGTACGGCGCCGATCTCTAAGGCCCCATACAGGATGGCACCCGCGGAACTGAAAGAATTGAAAGCACAATTGCAAGATTTGATGGACAAGGGTTTCGTGAAGCCAAGTGTGTCACCTTGGGGAGCCCCTGTTCTATTTGTGCGGAAAAAGGACGGTTCGCTGCGGTTATGTGTAGATTACCGCGAGTTGAATAAAGTGACCGTCAAGAATAAGTACCCGTTACCCCGAATTGATGACTTATTCGATCAATTGCAAGGGTCTCAGGTGTATTCAAAGATTGATTTGCAATCCGGTTATCACCAATTGAAGATCAAACCGGAGGATGTGCATAAGACCGCGTTTAGAACGCGGTATGGACATTATGAATTCACGGTTATGCCTTTCGGGCTTACCAATGCCCCGGCAGCGTTCACGGATTTAATGAACCGTGTGTTCAAACCACTATTGGATCAATTTGTGGTTGTGTTCATAGATGATATTCTTGTCTACTCTCGGAGTGAAGAGGAACATAAAGAGCACCTAAGGATTGTGCTTCAAGTTCTTCGAGAGAACAAGTTATTCGCCAAATTGAAAAAGTACGAATTTTGGATCCGTGAGGTCGCTTTCTTGGGTCACGTAATTTCCGCAGGAGGAGTATCTGTGGACCCTATGAAAGTAGAGGCAGTCAAGGATTGGCCTCGCCCGACCAATGTCACGAAAATACGAAGCTTTTTGGGTCTTGCGGGGTATTATCGGCGGTTCGTGGAGGGATTTTTAAAAATCTCCGGTCCACTAACGCGTCTTACCCGCAAGGGAGCCAAATATGTTTGGAGCGAGGAATGCGACCAAAGCTTTAAGGAGCTAAAGGAAAGGTTGACTTCGGCTCCGGTACTCGCCTTGCCGATTGCAGGGGAGGGCTTTGTGGTGTATAGTGATGCATCACGACGTGGTCTTGGGTGTGTGCTTATGCAAAGAGGACAAGTAATAGCATATGCCTCTCGACAGCTGAAGAGCTATGAGCAGAACTACCCCACCCACGACTTAGAGCTTGCGGCGGTGGTTTTCGCACTCAAGTTGTGGAGACACTACTTGTACGGGGAGCATTGTGAGGTTTACACAGATCACAAAAGTTTAAAGTACTTATTCACTCAAAAGGAGTTGAACTTGAGGCAGCGGAGGTGGTTGGAGTTGATAAAAGATTACGACTTGACCATCTTGTACCACCCCGGTAGAGCCAATGTGGTGGCCGATGCGCTCAGTAGAAAATCCGTGGACATGTATATTGTGCCATGTGATGTAATAGAAGTAGAACTTCTTTATGTTGATGCTTTCCTTGTGCAACTCTTGTACTCCGTTCCTAGTTGGAACATTATGGATAAGCTTGTGTTGTGACGCCTTGGGCGGATAGGAAAGACTATCCGTTCGGTAGGTCTGGTGCATGCGCTCGTGCGGTTATCCTTTCCACCTAGTTGGTGTTTAAGGACCCGGCGGGGCGTGACAGACTGAGGTGGTATCAGAGCGAATAGAAACGGTCTAGGATGACCTAAGAACCCTAGGATGGAAATGACTCTAGGAGTGTAGGCTCGTGAGTGACGAGATCTTTTATATGGCGAAAGATAAGTGATTGGGTTATGTCCTTATGCCTCTAATTGAAAATAGAGGTAGATTCGAGGTGTGTCTTATTCTTCACCAAGTGTGTTCGTGTTGGCGGCCGACAACATAAAAACCAAGTGAGGGGAATAAGGACCCTTGTGTGACTTTCGCCTAGATTGGGTTCACGATTATTTTTCGCAAGTTGGTCCCGTGGATTTTTCTCCAAGTTGGAGTTTTTCCACGTAAATCTCGGTATGCTATTTTAATTTTTGGATTTATTTTTGATAGCATTGAGATTTGTATTTTTGGCCTCTATACCTATTCGCCCCCCTCTAGGTGATTGATAGTATCTAGATAGATCCTTGGGATCCCCATAACTTACAAGTGGTATTAGAGCGGGATTTAGATTTATCTTTCGTTATGGATGAAGGAGGTAACATTAATAGGACCCCACTATTCGATGGGACTAATTATGCGCATTGAAAAGTCTGGATGAGAGCCTTCCTCATCGCAATTGATGAGCGAGTATGGCAAGCCATTGAATTCTGCTGGAAGCATCCAACCGAAGTGGTTGATAATGCTACCATTCCTAAGCCACAAAATAAGTTGTCGAAGGATGAGAACGAGGCTTCTTCTTATAACGGAAAAGGGATTAATGCGCTTTCCCCTACTGAGTTCACACGTGTTTCTGCGTGTGATACTGCTAAAGAGATGTGGGATACTCTCAAGGTTACACACGAGGGAACAGATTTAGTAAAAGTTCAGAAGCTCCAGATGCTGACAAGTAAATTTGATTCTATCCATATGGAGGAGTATGAAACTTTTACTGAATATTACACATGTCTTCAAGACATTGTGAATATGTGTGCAAACTTGGGAGAGAAAATTTCGGAACCTAAAGTTATAAGAAAGATTCTCAGAACTCTCCCTGTGCTTTAGGGCGAAGGTGGCGGCAATTGAAACTGTCAAACATCCAGATGAGATGAAAGTAGAAGAATTAGTAGGTGCTTTGCAAACATATGAAATGACTTTCCTACTACTTCTAAGTCTTCTTCTAAAAGTACAAATGTTGCACTTAAATCTATCAAGGATGAAGACAGCAGCTTGGATTCCGATGAAGAAATTTCACACGCCGATTTTGAACATCAATTAGCTCTTTTAACAAAGAAATTTCGTCGGAACTTTCGGAAGAACAAAACCAACAAAGCCTCATTTACCAATAAAAAATCTTCTTCCAAAGGATCTTCAAATTCTAAATTTTCTAAAGAAAAAAAACTTGCAAAATCTTCTAAAGAGAAGGATGATTTTAAAGGAGAAATCCAATGTTATAATTGGAAAGGCTACGGCCATATTTCAACGAATTGTCCCACTAAGAAATCATATAAAAAGAAGGCTTTGCAAGCGAGAACTTGGGACGAATCTAGTTCTGAAGAATCGACCTCAAGTGATGAGGAGAAAAATAATGTTGCTTTATGTTCTCATATTTCTTTGCCTCCCTCTTCTACTACATGTTTATCATCTATTATCACTAATTCTTTTCCTTCTCCTTCTTCGCATGTAACATTGAGCGATGTTGATGAGAGTGAGGGGGAGTCGGACGATGACGACTTAGCCACTGCGTACAATCAACTACTCATTGAATCAAAGAAGATGGCTAAGCACAACAAGAAGCTACGAAAATGCTTACTTTAGCTAGAAGATAGGAACAAAACACTGAAGATCACCACTAAAGCTCTTGAGGAGGAAAGGTAGTTGATATTGAAAAATAATAAAATCTTCCAAGAGAAGTTAACCAATCGGAGACAAGAAATAAATCACATCTAGAAAAGATTGGCTTCCTTGAGAATCAATACAAGGAAATTCACAATTCCAAACAAGTTTTGACCAATCAAGTTCATCAACTCAAATCCGACATTCAAAAGTTCTCCTCCGGGTCGAAAAAGCTTGATAACATGCTCGGATTGGGTCAAACGAACAAACTTGGGCTTGGGTATGAAAGAACTTATGTTGGGAAGGTTAAAAGTTCAACATCTAAAGTCTCAACATATTTGAAAGAGAAAGTATGCCATAGATGTGGAAATAAAGGTTATATAAAGAAGACATGTCCTAGAAAAGAAAAGAATATTCAACCGGCAACTTCTAAACATCTATTGGCATCAACTTCTACTCGACAACCTCCACGAGCTCAAAAGCACCATCAATTATGTCGAGTACCCAAGATCAATCCGAAGTCTAAGCCACGACAAAAGATTCCTACAAAGCCGAATGCGTCGTGCAGACAAAAGGTTGATCGGAAGTCAAAACAAATGGCACCGAACGTCAATAAATCAAGACAACCCATCATCCGACAAGTTTGAGTTCGGAAAGGTGATATCTTTCCTTGTCTTAAACCTTAAGTTATTTTTGACTTCATATATTGCCTTGATCGTTTTTCATTGCATATATTATAGATCATTGCATTACATGTTTACGTTTTTATTGTTACGTCTGTTTTTTCTTAATTTTTGCTTAGTATTTTTTAGGATCATTGGATGATTACACCTTAAATAGTGCTTTGAATATCTATAATTCACATTCATTCACTCTTAATTAATTTCATATTAATTATCATTTTTACTCCATTTTTATTAGCTTTGAAGGTAATTCATTATGTGAATTCTTAATACTTATATTCATCAAATTTAGGTAATCTTGTATAATCTCTAGGAACTTAACCTATCTCGGTTGTATGTGTTGAATTTGATGAATAGTCATTCGCTATGGAATAAAATTTGTCAAATTTTTTTTTAAATAAGAGATTGCTTAATTGAGGAGGAGTTATTATAATATATAATAAAAATTATGCTACTAAAGGTTTGAAAGATGTGGAAAGAGTTACATTCCAAAGGGAGTGTGAAAACTACCACTACATGTAGGAAAGAGCTACCACCTCGGTCGTCCGATAAGTGTATGAAGCTACCACATGAAAATTGAAATGCATAACCGAAAATGTTGGAAAAAAGATGCATATTAAAATTTTAAAAGAAAAAATTTCGATGCTATAAGGTGGTACATTGAAAAGATGCTCATAGAGCCACCCCCGGTGCATTATTTGCATGATCTCAAATGTGAACGTTTATGCGACAAATTTATGTCACTTTTGGTGAATCTCTATAAGTCTTCTTCATAATCCTTTACATCTTGATAGCTTTTGAGCCTTTAGATTATTTTTGATAACTTGATTTTGACGTATATATGGATTAAGAAAATTTATAATATCTGATTTGCATTATGATAATTTTGGAGTACAATCCTTAAGTTTTGTGAAATTAATTTGAATCGAATGAAATAGATGTGAAATTGTCTCACTCAGGCACTGTATACCGGTACGCTTATAGGTATTGGAACACGGGATACCGGTACCCGAATCGAGTTCCGCAAAACCCAAACCTTGGAAATTTGAACTTTGTATTGAGTACGACTACGCGTTTTCAGGTATCGGTACTAGGGCTGCGGAACTGGTATTTAATACCAGTATGAGAGTTTTATTTCCACTTCAAATTTCTTCTAAAACTCTCCCTTTCTCCTCTAAATTTTTTAAAATGTCATTCTCACCCCAATCTTTAAGTTTCAAGCATCAATTTGTAAGTTTGCTCCTCAAAACTCATCTTTTCATTATCAAACCCTAATTTTTAAAGCTTTTTACAGATTTTTCTTGGGTTGTGGTTTGATCTCTGTTTTTGCTGAAATTTATTGCAAGTTTTTGCATAAGTTGATGTTAATCTCCTGCATGCTACGTTTTTGAGTGGTTAGATTCGTGAATAATGTTGCATCCATTGTGAATCTAAGGTTCTATATATAGCATGTTCTTAAGCATAATTTTTGGGATTTTTTGTTGTTAAGCCATTTTGCACGAAATAAATTGGTTGAATTTGTTAGAAATAGTGTTTTGCGCATTTTAAGTTGGTTAGAAAACTTATTACACTATTTTACAAGTTTCATGATACTTTGAATAAGTTAAATCATGTATACACCTCACTTGTGATACAGGGCAATGGCTTTCTCGCAACTTCTTGCTCTTGTGGTGTTAATGGCCTCTGGATGTCATGGTGGAGGTCGTGGTCGTGGCTGTGGACGAAAGGGAGCTTCCAACAAGACACGTGTTGAGGAAGAAACTTCAAGTACTGAATTCGAATATCTTGAAAGTTCGTCCGATAGAGAAGCCGAAGCTGCGGCAAGCACTGGAAAAGGAAAATGAAAAGCACTTGAGACCTCCAGGAAAAAGAAAGGTGCAAGTTCCCCTCCTCGACATAGCACTGGCGGCCGGTCATTAGAGAGCAAGGTTCTAGTGAATATGAACGAAGGACTAAGCGAGCCATAGAATCTGAGTCTGTTGCTGCTCGAAGGCAAAAGGCATTTGCCAGCAGAACGTGCCTAGGGGAGAGATACGTCAACTTCAGTGAGCTGTTAAGAGAAGTTCCCGAATTTGGACAGTTGATGCAACGAGCTCCGATTGAACCAGTCGGTAGGGCATGCGCAACATTTTGTGTTGAACTCATGTAGTACCCCTGGGGCCTAACTGACGAAATGACTGCAGTATCCTAGACTGTTCGACACTTTTGGAGAGGGTCAAGGCAAGTCGGAGTCGTTTTGGTGCAAAATAGACGCAAAAACGGACTCGGAGCACCGAAATAAGCCAAAACTGAAGTTTTGGGCGTTTGGTACATTAAGGCGCCCGGAAGTTAGGCTTTGGGCGCCCAGTTGTTGAGTGATTATTCTTTGATTTGCTAAGTCATTTCGGATCTAGTATTCGGGCGTTCGAAAAGTGAGTCCGGAAGTTTACCTCGTGAGTATCGATTCGTTTGACAAGTGTGAGGTGGTAGGTGAGTTCCGCCGAACCACGTTAGGGCACACCAGACCGTGAGCGGAGAGTCCGAAGTGCTGGACGAGTGCAGGCTGGAAGAACCGGGCACCCACTTCTTGGGTTTCGGGCACCCGAATGTTGGGATTACAGCTTGGGACAGGTTAGCAGTATCTTTGTTCTTGAGGCTCATTGTACCCTATCCCTATGTTTATAAAAGTTTGGGGACGACCCCGCTGAGGCTTTTTCTCCCCTTCTTCACAGTGAGCCCTGGATAATTGCAGTTTAGCCCCTCAAATCTCCCAATTTCCATCGTTTTCCATTGAAGGCCTTGGATTCCTGCAGAACAGTAACGTCGACCTGTGGCGTTTCTGCTCGTGTGCAGCGTAGGAGTGTCCAAAGCCTACGAAACTTGGTTTGTTGGATTGTGGACTCGTAGAGGAAGGCATGGGAGCCTTCCAATCGCATTATGGACGGGTATGTACGCTGCAGTTGCTATTTTACTGGACCCCTTGTGTTCTTGAACTGAAATTTGGGTTTTTCTTTGATCTTATGGATCCAAATCTCTTTGGAGCAGGATTTTCGAAGTGAAGATTGGTCTTCCCTCATCCCTTGCTGGTTTGGAGGTTCTTTCCACCTGAATTAAGAATTCAAAGGTGAGTACTAGCTCAGATTTTAAAAATTTAGCTTAAGTGCTGAAATTGTGGATCATTGATGGATTTCTTGAATCTTTTGAATCTAGATTTTTGTTAGAAGCTTTGGAGAGGATTTGGGTTGTTCCATCACTGTATTTGGGAGGTTTGAGACCCTTTTTCCTGGGCTAGATTTGTTAGAATTCCAGGAATTATGCTAGAAGTATTATTTACTTAGTTGCTGGAACTTCTGGATGCAGTTCTGGAGGGTCCAGAAGTGGGTACGAATCTGTACAAAGGCTTTTTGGAGATCGATTCGAACTCCGTTTTGGCTGAAACTTGGTGGGATTATTCTGAGCCCCTGCTGGTAAGTTGGGTAAATTTTCACTACATTAGGACTTAGGATTGGATTTTATCGCATGTTGAATCCCTGTTGGTCGTGCTGTCAGGCTGCAGTTCTGGGCTGATGTTCTGGGCGCCCAGAACTTGAGCAGGGGGATCTGAATCCTATTTTGGCTGGTATGAGCCCAGTTTCAGCTGGTTTTTTTTTAGGCCTTCCTCTCGACTCCTAGCCTTTGTTGGATAGCTTTTGAGGTGGGTTAATGTTACCGAAATCGTCGGATTTCCTCCTAAGTTGTAGAGAGTGCAGCATGTTGTTTTATTATCTAATTTTTTTCATGTTAGTAGCTCGAATTCATGAAATTGCATGTGATTTTAAGAAATCTGAATTTGGAGCATAAATTAATGATTTATAAACATAATTTACATGCTGAACTGGGAATTGACTTAGGAGAAAACTCGTGAACCTACAACCGTCACTTTTCGAACTATTATCAGATTTAGCTCTAGAAGTCGTTTCTGTTCTTGTATCACCGCTGTTAGTGCGAGGTGGATACTTAGTTTGTTGTAGGACGAGTTTACGCTTGTGCTGAGATGCCCAGCTTGTATATACAACAGGGTTAGACTGTTTTGTATTACCGGGTGCCGTCGGGGTTGACGGTGGACCCATATTCTTATTTTAGTATCTGTTTGTGCTGAGGGCACGTGAGCTTGTAGTCTTTTACCCATTCGACCTTTTTTTTATTTTTTTATTTGATTATAGCCTGCCGGAGCTTGATTGTGCTCGACAGAGATACGCTTATTAACTCGGTTGGGTAGCTCCCCCGAGTGCCGCTCCGGAGTGAGGCCTCTCATGCGTTGATGTCGCTGCAGATTAGTTGGATATGATACTTGGACCGGCTACCTTTTGGTAGTGTGCGGTGTGGCTAGGCTGTTGGCTGGACGAGCCTTTTTGGGCGGTTCCGTTAGATTGGGTCAGGGGTGACTATTCACTTGGTGATGCATACTTGAGAGTTTGACTTGGATAGTGGTAGGGTAGTGGCATTACAGCTGTAGAGTATATTCCAGCTTACTTTATTGTTTCTTTACCTACCAACTATACTGTTGTCTCGTAGACTTAGTGGGTGGACCGTGGAGGTCGGTAGCGGTACCCACTGAGGACTACTTCTTTTGATAGTAGTTCTCACACCCTTTGTTGCCACCTTTTCTTGCAGAGCTTTCGTCTGTTGCGGCTGCTGCTTCTGTTCCTGCGGATCGAGGTAAGGGTGTCGCGAGCTAGATCCCTACCATTCCCAGTTTTCCCAGAGGAGAACCCTACTGGAGATAGTTTCTTTTTGAGTTGTGCCATGTACATATAGTGTGGACTGGTTGTTCCTCATGGTGGACTTGTACCTATTTTTGGTTTTGGAGGAACTGTTGTATTTTGGATCCTATATGTACAGATGGCTTTTGTTCTATTAATATGATCTTACTTCAGCTTTATATCTCTTGTAGTTGCTTGTATGCTTTGTTTACAGGTTAGCTATCGCTTCGTATACATAGAAAATTTTATGTATACGGTGGATCTGTTGGCGAGCCCGGGGAAACGAGTAATCCGGGGCGTGACAGATTAAGTTGGTATCAGAGCTTAGGAATAGGTCGTTGGGACTTAGTAAACCCTAGGCTTTGGCAGACCCTAGGAATGCAAAACGTGAGAGACGTGACTTGCTGCGAAAGTCATCGATTTGACTGTTGAACTCATCCTTAAGTGGAGGGAGTGGTCGAAGGTGTGTGTCCTTTCCTGCCGCGAACTTGCGTTGGCTGCAGACAACGTCAAGCAGCGGGGGAAAAGTGGCGACCTTCTAGACTTTCGCTTGATTGGGTCTAGAGTTGTTTGTGTTTTGTGACTGATATGTGTGTTGTGCAGGTGATCATGACGCCTCCCCGACACCGAGGTCGACCCCCGACGCGGGCTACCCCCGTGCCTTCTGAGGTGCCAGACCAGGCGAGACCTAGTGCACCCCCTGATTTGGGAGAGCAGTTGGCTGCTCTAGCCGAGACATCTAGGCAGCAGGGTGCACTATTGCGGAGGATGTGTGATACTTTTACTCATCCGTCGAGCGCAGCACCTAGAGCGACGGAGTCGCAGGAGCCACTTCCTTCTATTCTAGTGGACGTTCCAGCTACAGCCGCACCCCCATCAGCGGCAGTTCCGGTCGCGCCGATTGGCGATATTTCACGGTCAGGTGGACAGATGTCGGAGGCCGAGCAGGAGCGGATGACTGAGAGGCTGGCTCGTTTTTGCCGATTTGATCCACCTCGCTTTGATGGTAGCCACACCGAGTCATGGGTGGTGGAGGCCTGGGTGGGCGAGATGGAGAAGCTATTCGAGGATCTCTTCATACTAGAGCGGGAGCAGGTTCACTTGGCGGTTCATTGCTTGATGGGTGATGCACGCATCTGGTGGAGGAGGACGAGACAGCGCAGGTCGCTGGATGCGCTGCGGTTGAGTTGGGACGAGTTTTGCGGGATGTTGTACGGGTCCTATTTCCCAAACAGCGTGAAGCAAAAACTCGAGGATGATCTGAAGAATCTACTTCAGGGAGACCGCACAGTGCATGAGTATACCCGAGAGTTTACCAGACTCCTGAACTGTGTCCCATTTGCAGCGAGAGATGAGGCGCACAAGGTTTACTTGTTCGAGCGGGGATTGAGACAGGAGATCCCTGTTCTAGCTCAGGCGCAGAGGTTGCAGACCTTGGATGCGTCGATCGAGCAAGCACTATGGGTCGAGCGAGGAGCCTTTACGGCGAGAGAGCGGGCGGCCACACTAAGTCAAGGTTTGGATAGGAAACGCCCGACTCCAGACGACGGAGGACAGACCAGCGGCAGACGCCCGCCGAGGCCTCCACGATCACGTTCTTAGGGTCGTTGGTTTTCGGGGCGACAGAGGTCTGGTGGATCCCGTCTGCAGGGACGGCAGCAGAGAGGAGCACCGAGATGTGTCATCTACGGAGGGCCACATTGGCCTAGGCAGTGCGAGCAGTGAGAGGGCCGGTGTTTTGGGTGTGGTCAGTCCGGACATCTGCGGGCAGCTTGTCCCCGAGCAGCATCGCCAGCGCCATCGATAGCATCGGCACCCCCAGTTTATCAGCAGGCCTATGGAGCTCCACCGACTCATAGCCAGACGGATCGGGCTCCTGTACCACGCCTCGGTGAGCGGCGACAGCAGGCGCAGAGCGGCAGGGTCTTTGCGGCTCAACTTGAGGACTCCACGGCAGCAGATCATGTGGTGGCAGGTATCCTTTTAATTTCTGGCATTAGAGCTCGTGCATTATTTGATATCGGTGCATCACATTCATTTATTAGTCGAGCATTTGCATCATTGCATGGGCTAGTGATAGGGCCTCTACCACATGCACGAGAGGTGCAGATCCCCGAGCACGTTTTGCTTGTGGAGGAGTGTTGTCGGGCTTGCCCAGTGCAGCTTGGATCTTGGGTGATGCCCGCAGACCTATTGGTCTTGGGGCGATTGCAAGATTTTGATGTTTCGTGAGCCAGGCCAGGAGGAGTACGCTGCAGGAGCACATTGTTCGCGACGTGGATTTCGTCGGCACAAACGAGACAGATGATGAGTCGAGGATGTACTGCATTCCTGGCGACTGTTGTATAGGTACCTACGGTAGCACTGGAACTCGAGGACATCTCCGTAGTCCGCGAGTTTCCGGATGTGTTTCCCCCTGAGTTGATTACTATACCACCGGACAGGGAGGTCGAGTTTGTGATTGACGTAGTCCCAGGAACTGCGCCAATCTCAAAGGCACCCTACCGAATGGCACCGGCTGAGCTGAGAGAGCTTAAGGCGCAGCTTCAAGATTTGATGGATAAAGGGTTTGTGAGACCCAGTGTATCGCCTTGGGGAGCGCCGGTGTTATTCGTGAAGAAGAATGATGGTTCACTTAGACTTTGTGTGGATTATCGAGAGTTGAATAAAGTGACCATCAAGAACAAGTATCCTTTGCCGCGCATTGATGATCTGTTTGATCAGCTGCAAGGATCTTGTGTCTTCTCGAAGATTGATTTGTAGTCCGGTTACCACCAATTGAAGGTGAAGGCCGAGGATATTTCCAAGACGACTTTTTGGACCCGGTACGGGCATTATGGGTTTACAGTGATGCCGTTTGGTTTAACTAATGCCCCTGCCGCATTTATGGATTTGATGAATCGAGTGTTTAAGCCGTTCTTGGACCAGTTTGTGGTGGTGTTTATCGATGATATCCTGATCTACTCTCGAAGTGATGCTGAGCGTGAGGAGCACTTGAGGATAGTGCTGCAACTTCTGAGGGAGAAGAAGTTGTATGCCAAGTTGAAGAAGTGCGAGTTCTGGTTCGAGAGGTAGCTTTCTTGGGCCATGTGATTTCAGCCACTGGAGTGGCGGTGGACCCGCAGAAGATTGATACTGTTCGGGATTGGCCCAGACCGACGACGGTTACCGAGGTGAGGAGTTTTCTCGGGTTGGCTGGATATTACCGTCGGTTTGTGGAAGGCTTTGCGAAGCTCTCCACACCCCTCACTCATCTGATGAGGAAGGGGATTAGATTTGTTTGGAGTGCCGAGTGCCAGCGTAGCTTTGATGAGCTGAAGGAGAGACTGATGTCTGCTCCCATCCTTACCCTTCCAGTTATGGGGGAATGATTCGTGATTTATAGTGATGCATCACACAGTGGCTTGGGATGTGTGTTGATGCAGCATGGTAGGGTAATTGCCTATGCCTCCCGGCAATTGAAGGATTACGAGAAAAATTATCCTACGCATGATTTGGAGCTGGCAGCTGTGGTGTTTGCACTAAAGCTGTGGCGGCACTATTTATATGGTGAGCACTGTGAAATTTTCACGGATCATAAAAGTCTCAAGTATCTGTTCACTCAAAAGAAATTGAACCTGAGGCAACGCACAGGGGACTTTAGTGTTGACAGTTCGGGAGTACTACGGTACAGGGACCGACTGTGTGTGCCTACGGACTCTGAGATCCGAGAGGAGATTTTGAGAGAGGCTCATTACTCGCCTTATACGGTTCACCCCGGTGGAACCAAGATGTATAAGGATTTAAAGGCACACTACTGGTGGAATGGAATGAAGCGGCATATTGGAAGATTTGTGGCTCAATGTTTGACTTGTCAATAGGTAAAGGCGGAGCACCGAGTACCTGCTGGCAAGCTTCAGAGTCTCCCAATACCTGAATGGAAGTGGGACCAGATCGCCATGGACTTTGTCGTGGGATTACCGAGGACGCAGGCTGGTTTCGACGCCATTTGGGTGATAGTGGACAGACTGATCAAGTCTGCCCACTTCTTACAAGTGCAAACTACTTGGTTCAGGGACAGACTTGCTCAGTTATATTTGGACGAGATAGTGAGGTTGCATGGAGTGCCTACCTCGATTGTGTCGGATCGAGACACACGGTTCGTCTCGCAGTTTTGGAGGAGTCTACAGACAGCACTGGGTACTCAGCTTCGATTTAGCACAGCTTTTCATCCACAGACCGATGGTCAGTCTGAGCAGACCATTCAGACTCTGGAGGACATGTTGAGAGCATGCGTCCTAGACTTTGGTGGAGGGTGGCATCGACACTTAGGACTGGTTGAGTTTGCGTACAATAATAGGTATCAAGCGAGCATCCAGATGGCTCCGTTTGAGGCATTGTATGGATGCAAGTGTCGTTCGCCCTTGCATTGGAGTGATGTGGGTGAGAGGAAAACCTTGGGTCCTGACATCCTGTTGGAAGCGGAAGAAAAGGTCAAGATGGTTCGACGATGTCTTGAGACCGCCCAGAGTCGACAGAGGAGCTATGCGGACACTAGGAGACGCAACTTGGTGTTCCAGATTGGAGATCATATATTCCTGAAAGTCTCGCCGTCCAGAGGGATTCGCCGTTTTGGAGTTCGTGGAAAGCTTAGTCCACGGTTCATTGGCCCGTTCGAGGTGTTAGAGCGAGTGGGGCCGGTAGCGTACAGGATTGCCCTACCACCGCGACTTTTCGGAGTCCACGATGTGTTTCATGTCTCGGCCCTGAGGAGATATGTGTTCGACCCCTCCCACGTGATTGACTTCACCCCACTTGAGTTGGCTGAGGACCTGCGGTACGAGGAGCGACCGGTGCGGATTCTTGCTCGCGAGACGAAAGAATTGCGCAACCGGGTCATACCGTACGTGAAAGTGCAGTGGAGTAATCACGAGGAGCGTGAGGCGACTTGGGAGCCAGAGACGGTGATGCGGGAATCCTATTCTTTACCTTTTCTAGCTTCCTACTTGAGGTATGAGTTTAAGTTTCGTGGACGAAACTTTTCGTAGGGGGGAAGGATGTAGTACCTCTGGGGCCTAACTGACGAAATGACTGCAGTATCCTAGACTGTTTGACACTTTTGGAGAGGGTCGAGGCAAGTCGGAGTCGTTTTGGCACAAAATAGACGCGAAAACGGACTCGGAGCACCGAAAAAAGCCAAAACTGAAGTTTTGGGCGTTTGATACATTAGGGCGCCCGGAAGTTAGGCTTTGGGCGTCCAGTTGTTGAGTGCTTATTCTTTGATTTACAGCTTGGGACATGTTAGCTGCATCTTTGTTCTTGAGGCTCATTGTACCCTATCCCTATATTTATAAAAGTTTGGGGACGACCCCTCTGAGGCTTTTTCTCCCCTTCTTCATAGTGAGCCCTGGATAATTGCAGTTTAGCCCCTCAAATCTCCCAATTTCCATCTTTTTCCATTGAAGGCCTTAGATTCCTGCAGAACAGCAGCGTCGACCTGTGGCGTTTCTGCTCGTGTGCAGCGTCGTAGTGTCCAAATTCCACGAAACTTGGTTTGTTGGATTGTGGACTCGTATAGGACGGGTATGTATGCTGCAGTTGCTGTTTTACTAGACCCCTTGTGTTCTTGAACTGAAATTTGGGTTTTTCTTTGATCTTATGGATCCAAATCTCTTTGGAGCTGGATTTTCGAAGTGAAGATTGGTCTTCCCTCATCCCTTGCTGGTTTGGAGGTTCTTTCCACCTGAATTAAGAAATCAAAGGTGAGTACTAGCTCAGATTTTAAGAATTTAGCTTAAGTGCTGAAATTGTGGATCATTGATCGATTTCTTGGATCTTTTGAATCCAAATTTTTGTTAGAAGCTTTGGAGAGGATTTGGGTTGTTCCATCACTGTATTTGGGAGGTTTGTGACCCTTTTCCTGGGCTAGATTTGTTGGAATTCCAGGAATTATGCTAGAAGTATTAGTTGCTGGAACTTCTGGATGCAGTTCTGGAGGGTCCAGAAGTGGGTCCGAATTTGTACAAAGGATTTTTGGAGATCGATTCGAACTCCGTTTTGGCTGAAACTTGGTGGGATTATTCTTGAGCCCTTGCTGGTGAGTTGGGTAAATTTTCACTGCATTTGGACTTAGGATTTGGATTTTATCGCATGTTGAATCCCTGTTGGTCGTGCTGCCAGGCTGCAGTTCTGGGCTGATGTTCTTGGTGCCCGGAACTTGAGCAGTGGGATCCGAATCCTGTTTTGGCTGGTTTGAGCACAGTTTCAGCTGGTTTGTTTGGAGGCCTTCCTCTCGACTCCTAGCCTTTGTTGGATAGCTTTTGAGGTGGGTTAATGTTACCGAAATCGTCGGATTTCCTCCTAAGTTGTAGAGAGTGCAGCATGTTGTTTTATTATCTGATTTTTTTCATGTTAGTAGCTCAAATTCATGAAATTGCATGTGATTATATGAAATCTGAATTTGGAGCATAAATTAATGATTTATAAACATGATTTACATGCTGAACTGAAATTTGACTTAGGAGAAAACTCGTGAACCTACAACCGTCACTTTTCGAACTATTATCAAATTTAGCTCTAGAAGCCGTTTCTGTTCTTGTATCACCGCTGTTAGTGCGAGGTGGATACTTAGTTTGTTGTAGGACGAGTTTAGGCTCGTGCTGAGATGCCGAGCTTGTATATACAGCAGGGTTAGACTGTTTTGTATTACCGGGTGCCGTCGGGGTTGACGGTGGACCCAGATTCTTGTTTTAGTATCTGTTTGTGCTGAGGGCACGTGAGCTTGTAGTTTTTTACCCATTCGACCTTTTTTTTATTTTTTTATTTGATTATAGCCTGCCGGAGCCTGATTGTGCTCGACAGAGATACGCTTATTAACTCGGTTGGGTAGCTCCCCCGAGTGCCGCTCCGGAGTGAGGCCTCTCATGCGTTGATGTCGCTGCAGATTAGTTGGATATGATACTTGGACCGGCTACCTTTTGGTAGTGTGCGGTGTGGCTAGGCTGTTGGCTGGACGAGCCTTTTTGGGCGGTTCCGTTAGATTGGGTTAGGGGTGACTATTCACTTGGTGATGCATACTTGAGAGTTTGACTTGGATAGTGGTAGTGTAGTAGCATTACAGCTGTAGAGTTTATTCCAGCTTACTTTATTGTTTGTTTACCTACCAACTATACTGTTGTCTCGTAGACTTAGTGGGTGGACCGTGGAGGTCGGTAGCGGTACCCACTGAGGACTACTTCTTTTGATAGTAGTTCTCACACCCTTTGTTGCCACATTTTCTTGCAGAGCTTTCGTCTGTTGCGGCTGCTACTTCTGTTCCTGCGGATCGAGGTAAGGGAGTCGCGAGCTAGATCCCTACCATTCCCAGTTTTCCCAGAGGAGAACCCTACTGGAGATAGTCTCTTTTTGAGTTGTGCCATGTACATATAGTGTGGACTGGTTGTTCCTCATGGTGGACTTGTACCTATTTTTGGTTTTGGAGGAATTGTTGTATTTTGGATCCTATATGTACAGGTGGCTTTTGTTCTATTAGTATGATCTTATTTCAGCTCTATATCTCTTGTAGTTGCTTGTATGCTTTGTTTACAGGTTAGCTATCGCTTCGTATACATAGAAAATTTTATGTATACGGCGGATCTGTTGGCCAGCCCGGGGAAACGAGTAATCCGGGGTGTGACAACTCATGTGGGAGTTTTACATGTGCGGGAAGGTACTTGCAGAGGATCAAGAGACAGGAAATTATTTTTTTAAAACATCGGTTCGTGGAAAGAAGATTGTCGTCACTCCATATACTATCGGTGAAATTTTTGGATTGAACGTGACTATAACCGGTCTGTAGTATACCCATGGCACGATCCAACATTCCTCTCACTGGAACACTATTATTAATGCAATCTGCAAGCCAGGAACATGGACAAATCGATTATACATTAAATCCAAGGATTTAAAGCCGGAGTATCATATACTTTTCTTGATCATCTGTTATAATATGTTGCCGACCATCGAGACCAAGAGGATTCATTGGGATTATCTTGTTCTTCTCTATCTTCTTGGTCACCAAGAGCATGCTGAGGTTTGAACATCAATATCCCTTTCTTGATGTGGCAAAAGATGGTTCATGTGATTCAGGCCTCGGGACAACGTGAGCTACTTCCATTTTCTATTTTGATTATGAGCATTTTGGAAGCTAATGGTGTAGTACCCCTGGGGCCTAACTGACGGAATGACTGTAGTATCCTAGACTGTTCGACGCTTCTGGAGAAGGTCGAGACAAGTCGGAGTCGTTTCGGCGTCAAATAGACGCGAAAACGGACTCGGAGCGCCGAAGCAAGACAAAACTGAAGTTTTGGGCTTTTGAACTTTAGGGCGCCCGGAAGTCTTGTTTTGGGCGCCCAGATGTGTAGCGCTCATTTCTGAAAACTGCTAAGTCATTTCGGATCTATGTTTCGGGCGCCCGGAAAGTGAGTCCGGAAATCCTACCTCGTGAGTATCGATCTGCTTGACACGTGTTGGGTGGTTGGTGAGATCCGCCGGACCAGGTTAGGGCACACCGGACCGCGGCGGAGAGTCCGATGCTCGAGTTGGTGCAGGCTGAAGAACCGGGCGCCCACTTCATGAGTTTCGGGCGCCCGAATGTGTGGATTTTCTGCTGAGGACAGGTTAGTTGTAATTCTGTTCTTGAGGCTCATTGCACCGAAACTAGTGGTCTATAAAAGAAGTGGACGACCTCCCCTGAGGCTCTTTTCTCCCTTCTTCAAGGTGAACTCGGATCTTGCAAGGGAAACCCTCTCTTCTCTCCCAATTTCATCTTCCTCCATTGATGATCTTGGTTTCCTGCTGAAACTACAACATCGACCTGGGGTGTTCGTGCTCGTGTGCAGTGTAGGAGTGTCCAAATCCAACGAAACTTAGTTTGTTGGATAGAGGACTCGCAGAGGAAGAAGTGGAATCCTTCCAATCGCGATTTGGACAGGTATGTAAGCTACAGTTGATGTTTCACTGGACCCCTTGTGTTCTTGAGCTGAAACTTGGGTTTTTCCTTTGATCTTTGGATCCAATCTCTTGGGAGCTGGATTTTCGAAGTGAAGAGTGATCCTTCCACTTTCCTTGCTGGTTTGGAGGTTCTTCCCACCTGAATTGAGGATTCAAAGGTGAGTTCTAGCTCAGATTTTGAGTAATTGCTTAAGTGCTGAATTTTTGAGTCATTGATGGAATTTCTTGGATTTTTAGATCCAGATCTTTGTGAGGATCTTCGGAGAGGTTTTGGATTGTTCCATCACTGTTTTTGTGAGGTTTGTGACCTCTTTCTATGAGCTAGATTCGTTGGAATCCCTGAATTCTCGCTGTTTTTGAGATTTGCTTAAGTGCTGGAACTTCTGGATCCATGTGCAGGAGGGTTTAGATGTTGATCTGATTCTGTGTTTAGGCTTTTTGGACATCGAGTCGAGCTCCGTTTTGGCTGAAATTTGGAGGGTTTGTTCTTGAACCTCTGCTGGTGAGTTGAGCCAAATTTCACTGTATTTGGACTTAGGATTTGGATTTTATCGCATATTGAATACATGTGGGTTGTGCTGCCAGGCTGCAGTTCTGGGCTGATGTTCTGGGCGCCCAGAACAGTGAGCAGGTGGGTCCGAATCTCGAGGTTGTAGATTTGAGCTCGATTTCGGCCGGTGTTGCTTGGAGGCCTTCCACTCGACTCCTAGCCGTTGTTGGATAGCTTTCGAGGTGGGTTGATGTTACCGAAATCGCCGGATTTCCTCCTAAGTTGTAGAGAGTACAGCATGCTGTTTTATTATCTGTTTAATCATGTTAGTAGCTCGAATTCGTGAATTTGCATGTGTTTATATGAAATCTGAATTTGGAGCATAAATTGATAATTTATCGACATGACTTTACATGCTGAACTGGGAATTGACTTAGGAGAAAACTCGCGAACATACAACCGTCACTTTTCGAACTGTTATCAGATTTAGCTCTAGGAGCCGTTTCTGTTCTTGTATCACCGCTGTTAGTGCGAGGTGGATACTTAGTTCATTATAGGACGAGTTTACGCTCGTGCTGGGATGCCGAGCTTGTATTTACAGCAGGGTTAGACTGTTCTTTATTACCGGGTGCCGTCGGGGTTGACGGTGGACCCAGACTCTTGTTTTAGCTTCTGGTTGTGCTGAGGGCACGTGAGCTTAGAGTCTTTGACCCCTTTTGACCCCTTTGTTCTTTGACTTTAGCCTGCCGGAGCCTGTTTGTGCTCGACAGAGATACGCGTACTAACTCGGCTGGGTAGCTCCCCTGAGTGCCGCTACGGAGTGAGGCCTCTTTTGCGTTGATGTCGCTACAGATTGTGGATCTGTTTTTGATCGGCTACCTTTTTTGGTAGTGTGCGGTGTGGCTAGGCAGTTGGCTGGACGAGCCCGTTTGGGCGGTTCCGATAGATTGGGTCAGGGATGATTTCTCACTTGGGTGATGCTTACTTGAGAGTTGACTTGGATAGTGGTAGGGTAGTGGCATGATAGCTGTAGAGTTTATTCCAGCTTACTTTGTTGTTCTTTACCTACCAGCTATACTGTTAGTCTCGTAGACTTAGTGGGTGGACCGTTGAGGTCGGTATCGGTACCCACTGAGGACTACTTCTTTTGATAGTAGTTCTCACACCCATTGTTGCCACCCTTTTTGCAGAGCCTTCTTCTGTTGCGGCTGCTGCGCCTGTTTCCGCGGATCGAGGTAAGGGAGTCGCGAGCTAGATCCCTACCTGTCCCTGTTGTTCCTAGAGGAGGACCCTACTGGAGATAGTTTCTTTTTGAGTTGTGCCATGTACATATAGTGTGGACTTGTACCCATTTTGGTTGTGGTGGACCTGTTGTATTTTGGACTCTATATGTACAGGTGGCTTTTGTTATTAGTATGTTTTATTGCAGCTATTTATATCTCTTGTAGTGGCTTGTATGTTTGTTTACAGGTTAGCTATCGCTTCGTATACATAGAAAAATCTATGTATACGGCGGATCTGTTGGCGAGCCCGGGGAAACGAGTAATCCGGGGCGTGACAAATGGGGTAGATATCACGTGCAACAAGTATGATTATGGCCTGGGTCCAATAGATGGAGTCACGTTGGCCAAGTCGATTAGCACTTTGAAGACCTTTAAGCAAGTCAAAGCCTACACCTCATCTACTTCCGGTTCAGCAGCTCGTCCAGCAGAACGAGAGGGATCTTTCAGCTCAGGAGGAGTGGTTACTGTGGACTCACTTCATCATGAAGTTCGGACTATAAAGAAAAAAGTTGAACACGGCTTCAAAAAGATGGAGGGTAGGTTAAAGAAAATGGAGAATGGCATCAAGAAAATTCTTAATATTCTCGATTGCCGACATGATGATGTTTTTTCCGGCGGCGCTGGAGCAAGTTCATCACACCTTGCTGGGCCATCCATTGCTGAGTAGCAAGCACATGGCGCTAGCGACGAAGAAGAAGATGATGATGAAGGAGATGGAACCGATGGCGACGACGAGTGAAGTTTAGATCTCTACTATGCACTGAAGTTCTATCTTGTTTTTGCTTGTAGAAAGTAGTCACTATCTACTTTATTTTGGTTGTGTAACTATGCACTAATGACTACTCTTTATCTTAGTATGTTTTTCTCTCTACTACTTGTATCTTTTTGGCAATCTTTGACAAAAAGGGGAAGAGGACAACTTGATGAACAAAGGAGGAGAGGACAACTTGATGACCAGAGGGGGAGAGGATATCTTTGAAGACGATGGAGAAAGGAGTTCTAAAGATTTTCTAACTCGACACTACTAACTTATGTTTGACGTGGTTGACATTTATGATTTTAGTTGGAGTTGATATGATTGTTGCAGGATATTTTTGCATGAAGACTTCAAAACTTCAAGTCCTAAGTCATAGAGTTTGTCTTAAGAGTTCTTGTGTAATTTTATTTTTTTTGGATCTTACACGCGAGAGGTTCGATGTTTTGGTGATGACATTGAACTTCATTGTTTTGTTAGAGAGCGTTGAGCTTCGATGTTTTGGCGATGACATTGAACTTCATTGTTTTGTTAGAGAGCGTTGAGAGTTTTATGAAATTTTAGATTTTGTCACGAAATTGCCAAAGGGGGAGATTGTTATGGATTTGATATTGGCATATTTCGTGATTTGAGTCGGAGTCTTGAAGGGTTCGGTTCATGTTGTCAACGGTTGAAGAATCTGAGATTCCGAGAAGAACTCAAAAACCTCACAGGTTGAATCACGATGCTAAGGTATGATTTAGATGTTTTCATGGTGATTCATATGGATTTATGGTATTAGAATCATATAAATGTTGATCAGTGGATTAGACGTTGTTTTTGGAACTTGTATTTCATATGTAACATTATTTTATATTGAGTTCCGGTACTAGGTTTTAGTTCCTCAAAACCAGGTTGAAAAACCTGGTGTTTCATATTGAGTACTGGAATCCAATGTTGAGTTCCACAAAACCCGAGAGTAGCAATTCTGGTGTTTGAATTGCGTATCGGTACCTAATTGGAGTACCGGTACTGATTTGAGTTGTACCGGTACTGAAACGTTCGGGTACCGAAACTCAGGGTTAGAAAAATTTTTGTTGTGTCTTTGCATACCGGTACCCACTTCCGTGTACCGGTACTCAATGTGAAGATTTCCTAAATCTACTCTAATCCGACTCTAATTGATTCTAAAGTATATAAATACAATGTTAGGGTTCTCTATAACGTTGAAGCACTCAGAATTCATGAGAGAACAACCCTAAAGGCTAGGTTTTCTGTTCTAAACCCTTCTCCACCAAATAGCCTCTTAGGTCAATTCGAGATTGCGTAATTCCAACATGTATATGTTGAATTGATCTACGATTTGCTTAGAGATCTTTTCTCTTGTTCTTAAAAGATACTCTAAGCAAGGAATCACCATAGAAACAGTGCTTCGCTCTTGAAGAGTGGCATCGTGGATTCGGCATGTTCGTGACGGTTTGTGGATTCGAATCGTCGGTGCTCGTGGACTCAAGTGGCGTCCGTGGATTCGGACGTGGTGCGTGGACAACCCAGAGGCGTGCGCGAGATCCGTAGGAGATAAAAGAGAGGTTGAGTCCATGGAGTCGGTAATCACCTTGTAATCTTTTATTCTTAGTAGATTATATTTTTCGCGTGTTGGTCTCGTGGGTTTTTCTCTAAGTTAGAGTTTTCCCACGTAAATCTCGATGTGCTATTTTAATTTCTGCATTTATTTTTGATAGCATTGAGATTTTTGTTTTTGGCCTCTACACCTATTCACCCCCCTCTAGGTGATTGATATTATCTAGATAGATTCTTGGGATCCCCATAACTTACAAACATCCGCCTGTACCTTCTGTAAGTACGGATCCGACTGCTGTTCGAGCGAAATCCGGTCCGCCAAGGTACGCTGCACCACCAAGGTCAACAACTGGGCAGTGGCCCCAGTGGGTACAACCTCCAACTCCAGACGATAGAACTCCTCCACCAAGCGGTCCTGCTCAGTGATCAGGAAGGACAGCTCAGCTGACGACTGCTTCCTGCTCAAGGAGTCCACCACTACGTTCGCCTTTCCCGGATGGTACTGGATAGAGAGGTTGTAGCCCTTCAAGAGCTCAAGCCACCGCCTTTGCCTGAGGTTCAGCTCCTTCTGGGTGAAGAGATACTTCAGGCTCTGGTGGTCAATGAACACCTCGCAGTGTTCCCCATTGAGATAGTGCCTTCACAACTTAAGAGCGAACACCACTGCCACAAGCTCAAGATCATACGTCGGGTAATTCCTTTCATAATCCTTCAGCTAGCGTGATGTGTAAGTAATGACCCGGCCCACTAGCAGTAATAACTTGTTGGGCCCAAACCACTTGGCCCAAAATGCTTAAGCCCAATTTTTATTACTAGTGTCTATAGTCTCTTATATGCCCAATCATAATCCTATTCCCATCTTTTGTGGGACTATTGGGGTGTCACAGACTCCTCCCGTTTAGGCCCTGACGTCCTTGCAGCCCTATCTCACACACAGCCCAAGATCATCAAGTGATGTGAGACTTGTGTCTCTAGCCTTGTCATCCAGACCCTGGCATAGCCTGTCACCTTGTCATTCAGACTCTGGCATAGCCTGTCACCTTGTCATTCAGACCCTGGCTTTGCCGAGACTCGTCACACACTTTCGACTGGTGATTGGCTCTGATACCAACTGTGACGCCCCATTTCCCAGGGGGTCACCCATCGTAGGACTACTCTAGTCCTAACATGCTTAACTCTCTTAACCTCTTGGGTCTAGCCACCACCCAAATGCTATAGCGGGGTTAAGAGCTTTAGCCCTATTATATCTTATATATAGGACTAATCTGCCACGCCCCCGGGCCCCTTTAGTAAAGCCTTTTCGCAGAAAGGGCCAGTTCGAAAGTAGAGTCAGCGGAAAGTGCCCTTTTTTTGGAAATACAAACTTGCCCACGGGACGAAACAGACCCGCCACAAATATAAGAACTGCCCTGTCCACACGGACAGAGTCTTTCCTGTATTTGCACGGCATACCATTACAAATACATGCCACAATACGTTCATCCGCTCACACAAATCAGCATTAACTATGCAGATGCTCATATAAATCAATCAGCTAGCCACTCTTAAGATGATGCATGCTCTAAACACTCTTTAGGCGAAGGATGATGCGAATGCACAATATAACAACAAGCTCTATCATTTAAAAGTGTTTCCCACCCGAAAACTTTATTTTGAAATACTAAGGCATCAATAAATCTGGAAAGTCATTTGAAAACTGTTTCCCACACGGAAACTCATTCTTTTGAAAAGCCGACTACCACGAGGGGCAGAAAACCACTTTGTCATAAATCCACAGTCACAAGATCACCAAAACTACTGACAATCAAAAGAACTTCACCATTCAATAATTACCAAGAAGATAATTATCCACATGCACTAAATAATCATGGAATCAATGTCACGCCCCGCCGTGCCTTAACACCAACTACGTGAATGGACAACCCGCACGGGCGCGTGGACCAGACCCGCCAAATGGACAGAGTTTCCCCTATCCGCCCAAGGTGTCACAAAACACGCATCAATACAATGTTCCAAACAGGAACCGAATACATGAGTTGCACAAGGGAAGCATCAACAAAACAAGCCTCTACTTCTATTACACCACATTTGCATATTTGTACATGCCAAAATTTTCTTTTCTTTACATTCATTACATCCAAGTTCTCAAATAGTAGTTACACTTAACTACACATCACTTTACATAACTCTTATACTTTTCATGTCCAAAATTCGGGTACATCTATGCACATAACCAAAATAAGGAATGGCCGCTATCTATTACGCCACGCCCTTGCCTCGCTACGCCGCCTCACTCGCGGATGGACCTGAAAAACGTGGGGTGAGAACTATAAATATAGTTCCCAGTGGGTAAGGCCACTCAAGGGAGAAGCTCGACCCACCAGGTCCAAAGAAAACAACACAAGCATAGGTTAGTAAATAATTAACTATGCACAACTACGATTACATGCTTAAATTTAAACATGAATGGATGCAACCTATATAAATGATATCCTTCATTTTCTCCTAGGTTCATCCCACAAGTTCATTTATGTCATTCTTTTTGGCATTGGTGTCGGAATCGCCGCACTACCAACCCATTTCTCGAATACTTGGCATTGGTGTCAGAATCGCTGCTCCACCATGTAGTACACCGAACTTCTACAAATTATGGAGTTCCGGTGGAAAAATAGCATGCGACGCCATATGTGAGGCTTCGGCCAAGTTTGGAAATTGTGCGAAGTGTTTTCGGTGCAAATGAGGCGCGAAAACGGACTTCGGAAAGCTAGAACTGCTGAACTTGTGAAATCTGCGGTGGGATTCCGGTATGTGGAAGTTCATACCGGAATTGGAGTGCGTATACCGGTATGCGATGTGAGATACCGGTATACAGTGGCAGAATCCGAAAATCCAGCTCTCGGGTTCTGCGGAATTCCTTATGGTATACCGGTACGCCAACCCGTATACCGGTATTCAAATCCGTATACCGGAATACTGTGTGCAGAATGCTGATTTCGAAGGGTAAATTGGTAATTTCACTGAGGGGAGGCTTACTTAAAGGGGAACCCTTCCCCTTTCTCCTCAGGGAACACACACATAGAGAGAGAGTGAGAAGCTCTTCTCCCTCTCTTCACTTCTTCTCATTCTCCTCCGAATTGAAGATCTTGGCGGAGATCAAGCTTGGGAAGCTTGGAGGAGTGAAGTTTCGAGCTCGTGCATGCATGGTGGCTTGGTGAGCTCGCGGATCCGAGGTAAGTCCTTGGATTTGGTAGCTAGGGTTTCGGATTAAGACTAAGAAATGAAGTTTTGGAGACCCTTGGCTAATCTAGACTACAAATTGTAGAGATTAGCAAGAGATTTTGGGTTTTGCCATGAGTTTTGGAAAACCCTAGGTTGAAAGAGGGATTTTCTTGTGGAGGGTTTTAAAAATGTTTTAACCCTTTAGAACCCTAGTTTGGGGTTAGTAGAACATGTGGGACAACTCCATTTCGAATGATTTGGAGAGATGAGATCGTTATGAGTTCGACTCGGATTAACGAATCCTTCATGTGTGTTAGGGCTAGGAGCTTGAAGACCAAGCTTGAGGCCAAGAGGAAAAGAGCCCGATTGCAAGTGTATACAAGCAATCGGAAGAGTGTGAGGTGGGTTTGTGTTTACCGAAGTGATTAGGTCACTTCCATGTTGAAAGAGTAAAGTATAATTATTTTACTTGATGCATGTAATGGTAGGTTAATTGGCAAATGGTATATATGTATGAATGAGTAGATCATATGATGTTAATACCATACCTACCACGGATTGGAATTGTGGGCATGTGGATCACATTGTTACAAATGGACATGTGTATGCCTAGATGTGAACATAGCGGGGAGCTAGCTTCTCTACATGGTAGAGAATTTGACATGGTCCAAAATGGGCTAGAGGTCATGTGAATGGAAAATCCTAGATATGGATAACTAGGATAAGAAAGAATTATAATGTGCATGTTGGCATAGATTTATATATCAAATGATTTGAGCCATGGGCTCACCTCTCGTTATAACAATGTATATTTATACTTGAGAGATGATGCATGCATGTTGGACCTAGTGTTACTAAACATAGGTTGAATGTGTAATAAACCTAGTGTTATCGAACATAGGTTGGACATGAATTGGAACCTAGAGTCATGGACCTAGGTTGAGAATGAGAAAGTAAACCTAGTGTTATTGAACCTAGGTGAGACTTAGTGACTTGAACCTAAGATCATGAGATTTAGGTTGGCAAGTAAGTAATGTGAATATCGGGATGTGCGACGATTTTGCTATCCCTGGTAGGCGACGATTTCGCTACCATGCCACGAGTTGGCGGTGCCGACACGGGATAGGCGACGATTTCGCGATCCCGGGTATGCGACGATTTCGCTACCTCGCCATGAGTTGGCGGTGTCGAGAGGGGATGTGCGACGATTTTGATATCCCGGGTAGGCGACGATTTCGCTACCATGCCACGAGTTGGCGGTGCCGACACGGGATAGGCGACGATTTCGCGATCCCGGGTATGCGACGATTTCGCTACCTCGCCATGAGTTGGCGGTGTCGAGAGGGGATGTGCGACGATTTTGCTATCCCGGGTAGGCGACGATTTCGCTACCATGCCACGAGTTGGCGGTGCCGACACGGGATAGGCGACGATTTCGCGATCCCGGGTATGCGACGATTTCGCTACCTCGCCATGAGTTGGCGGTGTCGAGAGGGGATGTGCGACGAGGTTGCCATCCCGGGTATGCGACGATTTCGCTACCATGCCATGTGATGGCGGTGTTGAGACGGGGTATGCGACGATTTCGCTATCCCGAGTATGCGACGATTTCGCTACTCGAACTAGGAGGTGACAAGCTCACTCCTTGAACGTTGGAACAAATATGGTGAGACGGCGATTCCGAAACCATAAGTAAATGACAAGTAAAAGAACTTAGTCATTGTGAGACATAGGATGAACCTAGGAGAGAATGATAGATTATATTTCATTTGGTTGCATCCTTTATGTTTATTTACAAGCATGTAAATAATTGTTGCATAGTTATATATGACTCAAGAGTGAGTCGGTGAAGGTTTGACTAAATAAGTAAACCTAAGCTGGGCTGCGGTCCAAGGATATTTGACTCAAGAGTGAGTCGGTGAAGGTTTGACTAAATAAGTAAACCTTAGTTGGGCGGTGGCCCAAGGATGTTGACTCTAGAGTGAGTCGGTTAAGGTTTAACTAAAGTAAGTAAACCTTAGGAGGGTGGTAACCCGTTAATATTGAACTCGAGGACAAGTCGAGTATGGCTTAGCTAAGGTAAATGAACCTTAGGAGCAGATTGGTTATGAAATGGGTAGTGGAATAGCAAATAAATTATATTGCATGGATTTCATTATCGCATTTGTTGAAGCATAGCATGTTTACTTTCGTATATTGTAAAGTTATATGCTTATTGGTTATGTATATGTACTAACCCATGCTCGTATGCTTCCTTTGGACCTGGTGGGTCGAGCTCCTCTCTTGGGTGGCCTTACCCACTGGGAACTATTTTATATAGTTCTCATCCCACTATTTTTCAGGTCCTCACGTGAGCGGCGCGGCGGCGCGAGGGAAGGGCGTAACTCAATAGTTAGCGTCCTACCACTGTGACCAGAATAGAAGTACCCTTTTACTGCGTAGTATAGGGGTATTCGAGCGTATGGAAATGTAATAATAAATTGATTGTATTTGGAAAGATTGAACAAAGACAAAAAAAAATGTAATATGTGGTGGTATTGCGAATGCTTGTAATAGCATAGTAGTTTATGATGCTTTCCTTATGCAATCTCTGTATGAATTCTGTTCCTATTTGGAACCTCTTGAATTATACTGGTTGTGACGCCTTGGACGTACAGGGAAAACTCTGTCCGTTCGGCGGATCTGGGTCATGTGCCCGTGCGTTTTTCTTTCCACCTATTGGTGTGAAGGCACGGCGGGGCGTGACAGATTGAGGTGGTATCAGAGCGTAGAAACGGTCTAGGTGGACTCAAGAAATCCTAGGATGGAAAAGACCCTAGGAGTGTAAACTCGTGAGAGACGAGGACTTGTGATGTGCGGCGAAAGGGTAATCGATTGGGTCGTATGTTGGTTATGCCTCTAATAGGATGTTAGAGGTAGATTTAAGGTGTGGTTTATTCTCAGCTAAGTGTGTTCATGTTGGCGCGCGACAACATGAACCCAAGGGATGAGAATAGGCGCCCTTATGTGACTTTCGCCTAAATTGTGTCCGTAAATTGAATCGTGTTTATACTTGGCCTAGAAGGTCGAGGATATTGACGGAAGTTGTCGTGTTTCAGGATACGATGGCGTCACGTGGGCGATCTCCGACGAGATCCGCACGGGATGGACCTAGTGGGGTCCCTGTGCAATCTGGGGCAAGCAGAGACCCGGAGCTTCGTGAACAGTTGGCCACACTCGTTGGAGTGGTGCAACAACAAGCTGAGATGGCACAGCGACAGCAGGAGGCTGCCGTGCGCCAGGAAGAGCGGATCAGGAGACTCCATGAGACCGTGGAGCGATTAGCACGTCGTGTACCATCAGGAGCCGCGACGGGTACCTCACAAATAGATGTTGGTGCCTGGGCCCCTGATTCTGTGGAATTGGAGGCGGAGAGGGAGCGGGCTTTAGCTGCCCTCATGATGTTCAAGGAATTCAATCCGCTTACCTTCGACGGGGAAGAAATGGACCCGTGGACCGTAGAAACGTGGATCGATTCTATGGAGTCCCTGTTTGAGGACTTGTACACCTTGGAGCGAGACAAGGTGCATTTTGCCGCACACTGCTTGCAAGGGTCGGCAAAGGCGTGGTGGAAGGGAGTCCGGCGAGACCGACCTTCTAGTCTCCCTCCAGTGACTTGGGAGGAATTTCGAGGACTGGTGTTCTCTGCCTACTTTCCTAATAGTGAGAAGAGAAAGCTTCAAGAAAAAAATTCAGGAAGCTGAAACAAGGTGATCGCTCGGTGAGAGAGTACGAGAGAGAGTTCTCTCGCATTGTAAATTGTATCCCTTATGTGATACGGGATGACAAGGAGATAGAGATGGGACGATCATCGAGTAAATCGGGTGGACAGACGAGTTCCAGACGAGTCCCGACCCGTTCGCGTCGACGATCTCGTGCCCCGGGGACCTACCATACTCGGTCCTCGGCGAGTTGTGTTATTTGTGGGGGCCATCATCACCCACAACAGTGTGACCAGCGGGAGGGCAAGTGCTTCAGATGTGGGCAACCGGGCCATACGCGGGATGAGTGCCTGCAGGAAGATAGCCGAGCCCTGACACTTGCGACGGCCTCTTCTGCTCCAAGACAGTTTGCGGGTGGACCATCTGCAGTAAGGTCTAATGAGCATGCATTGATGTTGAGGCAACCTGAGGGTTCGCGTCGGGCGCCAAGTAGCCATGGGTATGCGACTCAGGTGATGGAATCTATTGCTGTCGACGGCGTCGTAGCAGGTATGTTTTGATTGCTGAAAACATATGTAGAGCATAATGTGACACTGGAGCACTACATGCAATTGTGTGGTCTGTTACTACGACACAAGAGTAATTGTAGCCAGGACCAAGGTTATGGGTAAGGATAGATACCCAGCTATGCTCGTGTCGTGGAGGCACATGTGTTGCCGCTGGAGCGGCTAGAGATTCTGATGATACCGGCAAATTGTGAGCGTTGCGTCTAGTTGACGGCTTGAGGCAACAATAGTCGTAGGCGAGCTGACTCTCGATGTTAGGGCAATGTGAGTAGCCAATTGCGAGAATCGAGTTGTGACGTTAAGAACATGTTAATAGTTCACAGATTCCGAACCATTGTATAGTGGATCGGTGACGGTTGTGAAATTGATAAGGTAATCGCCAAAACTGGGCGAGTGGGCCTTGCTGTATCTCAAATTGAGGTAGGTTGTGGTACTCGCAATGCGAGTGAGCATAAGCGTGGTAGCTTAGTGCTGGTGGATAACGCGAACAAATGTAGTAGCGTGGAATGCTCGAGTGTAAGTACTCGTAGAATATTAGTTCCTGGTTAGCCGAGAGGGTTGGTTGGCAGTAACACTTGGGCATTACCAAGTGTGAAGGAGGCCAAGAACCGCTTGAGAGCTAGTGGCTCGCACTGGGTGCTTAGGAGCCGGTAGAGACTGTTGTCGCTTGGTATAGCGTGCGAGACACGTGTAGCGACGGTATTCGGGTATTGCTTAGGGACGATCCGTGCCCGGACCATTGTGGACTGTGGAGCCTGGGGGCCTTAGGGACAGGCGCAGTCAGCTGTGTGTGACAGCAGCCCGAGACCTGAGGGTAGGGCAGAGACTTATGGTCGGGGCGGTAGTCCAAGCGATGACCCGAGGGCGTGGAATGCCACTTGTGAGACCATATGAATGGTAGTACACCGAGAGTGTGAATATGACCCAACTCTAGGGCTCAGTTGAGGTTTTGAGTCTTGGTTACTCCTGGATGGAGTATTGCGCAAAGTCCTAAGTGAGGACTCCGCCGAGGAACGATTGGATTTACGTTTGCGAGCAAAGATGTTACGCGACGTTGGGACAGATTTAGGCAGTAGGCCTACGTGAGAGCTTTGGTCTGTGGACCATTTGTTGTAAACCGAGATAAGCGATTTGACCGACGGCTCTGGGAGTATAAGAGCATTGGTCGTGCGTATAAGAGAATTATGATTGCGACTTGAGAAGCAGAAGCTCAGTCATACCTTTCACCTGATTAGTGAAGTCACCTATTGCCACGTCGGGCATTGTCGGTGAAGTGAAATCGAGATTACGAACAAGTGTTCGAGCGGAAGCATCACGAAAATGAGGTGATGTTGACCTACTAAGGAAAGGCAACGAGGAATACTCCTTATGCAATGTCGGGAATATAAGACCCGTGGACTATGGAATGTACTCCTGAGTGAGCAGGAACCAGAGAACGCGAGGAACGAATGATACCCTCATCTAATTGGTAAATAGATTTGAGGTGTGATCTTAGTTTCACGGACGAAACTCCTTTTAAGGAGGGAGGAATGTAGTACACCGAACTTCTACAAATTATGGAGTTCCGGTGGAAAAATAGCATGCGACGCCAAATGTGAGGCTTCGGCCAAGTTTGGAACTTGTGCGAAGTGTTTTCGGTGCAAATGAGGCGCGAAAACGGACTTCGGAAAGCTAGAACTGTTGAACTTGTGAAATCTGCGGTGGGATTCCGGTATGTGGAAGTTCATACCGGAATTGGAGTGCGTATACCGGTATGCGATGTGAGATACCGGTATACAGTGGCAGAATCCGAAAATCCATCTCTCGGGTTCTGCGGAATTCCTTATGGTATACCGGTACGCCAACCCGTATACCGGTATTCAAATCCGTATACCGGAATACTGTGTGCAGAATGCTGATTTCGAAGGGTAAATTGGTAATTTCACTGAGGGGAGGCTAACTTAAAGGGGAACCCTTCCCCTTTCTCCTCAGGGAACACACACATAGAGAGAGAGTGAGAAGCTCTTCTCCCTCTCTTCACTTCTTCTCATTCTCCTCCGAATTGAAGATCTTGGCGGAGATCAAGCTTGGGAAGCTTGGAGGAGTGAAGTTTCGAGCTCGTGCATGCATGGTGGCTTGGTGAGCTCGCGGATCCGAGGTAAGTCCTTGGATTTGGTAGCTAGGGTTTCGGATTAAGACTAAGAAATGAAGTTTTGGAGACCCTTGGCTAATCTAGACTACAAATTGTAGAGATTAGCAAGAGATTTTGGGTTTTGCCATGAGTTTTGGAAAACCCTAGGTTGAAAGAGGGATTTTCTTGTGGAGGGTTTTAAAAATGTTTTAACCCTTTAGAACCCTAGTTTGGGGTTAGTAGAACATGTGGGACAACTCCATTTCGAATGATTTGGAGAGATGAGATCGTTATGAGTTCGACTCGGATTAACGAATCCTTCATGTGTGTTAGGGCTAGGAGCTTGAAGACCAAGCTTGAGGCCAAGAGGAAAAGAGCCCGATTGCAAGTGTATACAAGCAATCGGAAGAGTGTGAGGTGGGTTTGTGTTTACCGAAGTGATTAGGTCACTTCCATGTTGAAAGAGTAAAGTATAATTATTTTACTTGATGCATGTAATGGTAGGTTAATTGGCAAATGGTATATATGTATGAATGAGTAGATCATATGATGTTAATACCATACCTACCACGGATTGGAATTGTGGGCATGTGGATCACATTGTTACAAATGGACATGTGTATGCCTAGATGTGAACATAGCGGGGAGCTAGCTTCTCTACATGGTAGAGAATTTGACATGGTCCAAAATGGGCTAGAGGTCATGTGAATGGAAAATCCTAGATATGGATAACTAGGATAAGAAAGAATTATAATGTGCATGTTGGCATAGATTTATATATCAAATGATTTGAGCCATGGGCTCACCTTGCATGTAAAGAATCTAAGTATTTTATAACAATGTATATTTATACTTGAGAGATGATGCATGCATGTTAGACCTAGTGTTACTAAACATAGGTTGAATGTGTAATAAACCTAGTGTTATCGAACATAGGTTGGACATGAATTGGAACCTAGAGTCATGGACCTAGGTTGAGAATGAGAAAGTAAACCTAGTGTTATTGAACCTAGGTGAGACTTAGTGACTTGAACCTAAGATCATGAGATTTAGGTTGGCAAGTAAGTAATGTGAATATCGGGATGTGCGACGATTTTACTATCCCGGGTAGGCGAAGATTTCGCTACCATGCCACGAGTTGGCGGTGCCGACACGGGATATGCGACGATTTCGCGATCCCGGGTATGCGACGATTTCGCTACCTCGCCATGAGTTGGCGGTGTCGAGAGGGGATGTGCGACGATTTTGATATCCCGGGTAGGCGACGATTTCGCTACCATGCCACGAGTTGGCGGTGCCGACACGGGATAGGCGACGATTTCGCGATCCCGGGTATGCGACGATTTCGCTACCTCGCCATGAGTTGGCGGTGTCGAGAGGGGATGTGCGACGATTTTGCTATCCCGGGTAGGCGACGATTTCGCTACCATGCCACGAGTTGGCGGTGCCGACACGGAATAGGCGACGATTTCGCGATCCCAGTTATGCGACGATTTCGCTACCTCGCCATGAGTTGGCGGTGTCGAGAGGGGATGTGCGACGAGGTTGCCATCCCGGGTATGCGACGATTTCGCTACCATGCCATGTGATGGCGGTGTTGAGACGGGGTATGCGACGATTTCGCTATCCCGAGTATGCGACGATTTCGCTACTCGAACTAGGAGGTGACAAGCTCACTCCTTGAACGTTGGAACAAATATGGTGAGACGGCGATTCTGAAACCATAAGTAAATGACAAGTAAAAGAACTTAGTCATTGTGAGACATAGGATGAACCTAGGAGAGAATGATAGATTATATTTCATTTGGTTGCATCCTTTATGTTTATTTACAAGCATGTAAATAATTGTTGCATAGTTATATATGACTCAAGAGTGAGTCGGTGAAGGTTTGACTAAATAAGTAAACCTAAGCTGGGCTGCGGTCCAAGGATATTTGACTCAAGAGTGAGTCGGTGAAGGTTTGACTAAATAAGTAAACCTTAGTTGGGCGGTGGCCCAAGGATGTTGACTCTAGAGTGAGTCGGTTAAGGTTTAACTAAAGTAAGTAAACCTTAGGAAGGTGGTAACCCGTTAATATTGAACTCGAGGGCAAGTCGAGTACGGCTTAGCTAAGGTAAATGAACCTTAGGAGCAGATTGGTTATGAAATGGGTAGTGGAATAGCAAATAAATTATATTGCATGGATTTCATTATCGCATTTGTTGAAGCATAGCATGTTTACTTTCGTATATTGTAAAGTTATATGCTTATTGGTTATGTATATGTACTAACCCATGCTCGTATGCTTTCTTTGGACCTGGTGGGTCGAGCTCCTCTCTTGGGTGGCCTTACCCACTGGGAACTATTTTATATAGTTCTCATCCCACTATTTTTCAGGTCCTCACGTGAGCGGCGCGGCGGCGCGAGGGAAGGGCGTAACTCAATAGTTAGCGTCCTACCACTGTGACCAGAATAGAAGTACCCTTTTACTGCGTAGTATAGGGGTGTTCGAGCGTATGGAAATGTAATAATAAATTGATTGTATTTGGAAAGATTGAACAAAGACAAAAAAAAAATGTAATATGTGGTGGTATTGCGAATGCTTGTAATAGCATAGTAGTTTATGATGCTTTCCTTATGCAATCTCTGTATGAATTCTGTTCCTGTTTGGAACCTCTTGAATTATACTGGTTGTGACGCCTTGGACGTACAGGGGAAACTCTGTCCGTTCGGCGGATCTGGGTCATGTGCCCGTGCGTTTTTCTTTCCACCTATTGGTGTGAAGGCACGGCGGGGCGTGACACACCAACCCTTTTCTCAAATACTTGGCATTGGTGTCAGAATCGCTGCTCCACCAACCCATTTTCTCGAATGCTTGCGCCGCGTTTCATGGTGGTGTCCAACATCCATCACCCCACCCAGTCGTGCTATGCATCCATGACCTGGGGTCGTGCATCGCATCCATCACCAAATCCCTCAAGGACCTACATCAAGTACGGCCCTAGCTTGCGCCGCGCCTCATGGTGGTGTCCAGCATCCATCACCCCACCCAGTCGTGCTATGCATCCATGACCTGGGGTCGTGCATCGCATCCATCACCCAATCGGCTCTCAAAATAGCAAAGCGAGCACTCTCGCTTGGTTACACCTCCGTAGGACCAATGCCCTGGGGGAGCGACCCCCACGAGCAACTGCTAATTGAGCTCATTTGGCCCTTGCAAGCTTTAGTCACATGCACAATGCATCAAAGTCTAGATGCTCATCAATGACCCACCGGTCATATACATACTAGCAGAATCGCTGCTTTAACCAATTACTTACATTCTAGCAACATGCAAGTTTTCTTTCATGGGTTCATAGGGTTTAACAAGTCCACTTGTTCACTTTCCCTATCTATGTTTCACAATATCATCATTGTCAACCTATGTTCAACAACACTAGGTTTATATCATTATTGTCAACCTATGTTCAACAACACTAGGTTCATATCATCATTGTCAACCTATGTTCAATGACACTAGGTTTCATATCATCATTTCCAACCTATGTTCACAACACTAGGTTCATATCATCATTGTCAACCTATGTTCAACAACACTAGGTTCATATCATCATTGTCAACCTATGTTCAACAACACTAGGTTCATATCATCATTGTCAACCTATGTTCAACAACACTAGACTTTCTAAGTTCACAATTCCCATTCTCTTAGATTACTAGAGAATTATCCACTTTATACACATGCTTTCGTACATAATTGTACTAAGTTGTCTCATAATCATGATGTCACTATTTTAATAGTTCATGCATGTACTTGTTTATCTACCTGTTTATCACTTACGCATACAAGGTTTTCATATATGCAAACATTCCTTTATGATGTGTAAGTATAAAACACATAATTCTACTTACATGCAAAATGAGCTCATTCTTCCATTTCATTTCACAAGTCACTTATGCCATCATGCATAATTAAACACTAGGGTAACATGCAACTACCACTATCATTATGGTTATTTTACCCTAGACATGGAAGTGACCTAATCACTTCGGTGCAACACAAACCCACCTTATGGTACCCCAATTGCTTGTAGACACTTGCAATCGGGCCGTACACTTTGAATCTCTTACCTTCTTGCCCTATAATACAAGAAGAATTCGTTACTCCGAGTTGAACTCAAAATAATTTCATTTCTTGGAATCACTCGAAATCGAGTTGTCCTACATGATTTCCTAACCCTCAACTAGGGTTCTAAAGGGTTAAAATATTTTTAAACCCCTTCATAAGAAAACCCCTCTTTCAACCTAGGGTTTACATGCATGCATGTAAGAGCCCAAAATTACATAGCCAATCCCTATCATTTGTGGTCTAGATTGCCAAGGGTTACCAAAAACCTCAAAATAAGAGATCAATTCTAAGGTTTAAATCCAAATCATCAAGAACTCACCTCTAGCCCAAGCTCCTCTAGCTTATTCTTGCTCCAAGAAGCTCTTTTCCCACCTTGGAAGCCTTTTCCAAGCTCAAATCCTTCATTTCTCCAAGTTTTTGAGGGGTCTCTAGAGAGAGAAAGTAGAGGAGAGGGAGAGGAGAAGTAGAGGAAGAAGAGGGAAAATGAAGAAGACAACCCCCCAACCTCCCCTCATAAGCCTACCACATGAAATGACCAAAATACCCCCATTCTGCAGCTTCTGGGTCCGTGGGGTTCGGACCTTGCATCCCGGGTCCGGAACCTGTGAGCAATTTCAGCATTTTCGCAGCTGGGGTCAGGACCCCAACCCCAGGGTCCGGACCCGGACACTGTGAACAGTGTTTTCAGCCTTTTTTATTTTCTTCTCATTTTCGCTCTAAAATTCTGTTTTTCATTCCGTTTTCTCTCCAAATCAAATCCAACACAACCGAAACTCTTCTACGCAGAAGAACACTTCCTGAGTTGGAGAATTATAGTTTATCCCTTACGGGATAATTATATTCCAACATACAATCGTATCTCAAAATTCTCCCAACTTTCCTCTAATCATTCCAACACTATCGGGACACAACATGGACTCACAAAATCCACTTCTAATCGTTCCGAAATCCTCGGAACTCAATTCTAAACACGTTCAACTTACTCCGAACTAAACTTTGTCCAACTTTCAATATGCTTCCGAATTGCGGTTCACTACAATCAAATAACCAAGAGAGCAGGTAACTGAACCACTATGAGTCTAACTTATTAACGAATAAGAAAAATGGTCGGATCAGAGTAACCGTATCCAATGTCGAAGGGTCGGGACCTCTAAAGCTCACTAGCTATCGCACCTCATGCACCGTCCCAACTCCCACCACCGAGATCACCTAAAAAGTAGGGGGTGAGAAACCAACAGGGGGTCTCCCAGTGGGTACTGCAAGGCCGACGAGGGCGAGTGTACTCATTGGCGAGTAGAACATAAACAAGGGAGAGATAGATATACAAGTACAGTAGCGAGTAAAGAACAATAGATATGAATAATAGTAAGAACCTACCGCTACTGTAAGGCAACATGTACATATGCATCAACTGTATGTAAGATAAATACCCAAACACCTCGCCGTATTGTTCTAAAGACCATAGGCAATGTGACAGTATGCTCACCCACCGGCACATAACCTCAGTTATTACCTTGCAAGGGGCTCACGGGCCGAAAAAATGATCGCCTTTCCGGAAAAGAACACCTACACAGTGGCCAAACCACTGGTGTACGTGACATACTACATGAGCTGTGACGATCATTGTGTTACGGATTTTATATTGGCATATTTCGTGAAGTGAGTCGGAGTCTTGAAGGTTTAAAGAAGAAGAAACGAAGTTTGAAGACTCGCAGACTCAACGTATGAATTCACGATGCTTGGTAAGTTTAAATAATCTTGATGATGATTTATAAACATTTATAAGTGTTTGGAAGACATTAGAATAGATAAAAATTGTTTTAAATTATAAAAATGAGTTTTCCAACTTCCAGGATCCGGACCCTGAGATGAGGTCCGGATCCCGTACGCCTCCCTGGCTGTCACGCAGGGAGGGTCCGGACCCTGTGGGCTGAGGTCCGGATCCCGTACGCCTCCCTGGCTGTCACGCAGGGAGGGTCCGGACCCTGTGGGCTGAGGTCTGGATCCCGTACGACTCTCAGGCTTTTCGCAGAGAGGGTTCGGACCCTGTTGACTGCGGTCCGGACAATGAAACGCGGAATTGTTTTCGGGTCCGGACCCCAACTCGTCGCGAAGTTTTGGAAAGTTGTTTTTTCAATCCTACTCTGATTCTAATGTCCCCCAAACCTGTAAATAAGATGGTAGATTCCTTAAAATATCTTAGCAATCCTAATTTGGTTCCAAACCTTTCTAAAATCAGTTTTTCAATCCTAGTCGAAATCGGTTTGCTTCCAAACCTTTCTAAAAACTGTTTTTTAATTCTAATCTATTTTGGATTGCTTCTTACCTATAAATATGATGTGGGGGTGTCTCTAAAAGGTGGTGAAGCATAGATTATCTTTTAGAAACCCTAGAAGCTTGTAGGTGACTGTTTTCCTCATCTTCTACATCAAGCTTCTCTCAAATTGATTCATGGTGTCCTAATTTCTAATATTCTTTTAGAGTCAATTTGAGAATTGCTTAGAGATTATTCCCACAGATTTTTAATGATATTCTAAGCAATAAACCATCATCAACTTTATTGTTCTTGCTCCGGATGGAGTGCGCTCGTGGATTCGAGTGAGCGTCGTGGATTCGACGTGTGGAAGGCTTCGTGTCACGCCCCGGATTACTCGTTTCCCCGGGCTCGCCAACAGATCCGCCGTATACATAGATTTTTCTATGTATACGAAGCGATAGCTAACCTGTAAACAAACATACAAGCCACTACAAGAGATATATAGAGCTGCAATAAAATATACAGATATAACAGAAGTCACATGTACATATAGGATCCAAAATACAACAGTCCCTCCAGAACCAAAATAGGAACAAGTCCACAGTATATGTACATGGCTCAACTCAAAATAAACTATCTCCAGTAGGGTCCTCCTCTAGGAACAACAGGGACAGGTAGGGATCTAGCTCGCGACTCCCTTATCTCGATCCGCGGAAACAGGCGCAGCAGCCGCAACAGAAGAAGGCTCTGCAAGAAAAAGTGGCAATAATGGGTGTGAGAACTACTATCAAAAGAAGTAGTCCTCAGTGGGTACCAATACCGACCTCAACGGTCCACCCACTAAGTCTACGAGACTAACAATATAGCTGGTAGGTAAACAACAACAAAGTAAGCTGGAATAAACTCTACAGCCGTAATGCCACTACCCTACCACTATCCAAGTCACACTCTCAAGTAAGCATCACCAAAGTGAAAGGTCACCCCTGACCCAATCTAACGGAACCGCCCAAACGGGCTCGTCCAGCCAACTGCCTAGCCACACCGCACACTACCAAAAGGGGTAGCCGGTCCAAATACCAGATCTAACTAATCTGTAGCGACATCAACGCAAAAGAGGCCTCACTCCGGAGCGGCACTCGAGGGAGCTACCCAACCGAGTTAAAAGCGTATCTCTGTCGAGCACAAACAGGCTCCGGCAGGCTATAATCAAATGGAAAGGGGTCAAAACGGGTCAAGACTCCAAGCTCACGTGCCCTCAGCACAAACTAAAGTTAAAACAAGAGTCTGGGTCCACCGTCAACCCCGACGGCACCCGAAAATACAAAACAGCCTAACCCTGCTGTAAATACAAGCTCGGCATCCCAGCACAAGCGTAAACTCGTCCTACAACGAACTAAGTATCCACCTCGCACTAACAGCGGTGATACAAGAACAGAAACGGCTCCTAGAGCAAAATCTGATAATAGTTCGAAAAGTGACGGTTGTATGTTCGTGAGTTTTCTCCTAAGTCAATTCCCAGTTCAGCATGTGAAGTCATGTCTATAAATTATCAATTTATGCTCCAAATTCAGATTTCATAATAATACATGCAAATTCATGAATTCGAGCTACTAACATGATTTAACAGATGATAAAACAGCATGCTGCACTCTCTACAACTTAGGAGGAAATCCGGCGATTTCGGTAACATTAACCCACCTCAAAAGCTATCCAACAACGGCTAGGAGTCGAGTGGAAGGCCTCCAAACAACGCCGGGTGAAATCGAGCTCAAATCTGAAACCTCGAGATTCGGACCCACCTGCTCAATGTTCTGGGCGCCCAGAACATCAGCCCAGAACTGCAGCCTGGCAGCATGACCAACATGGATTCAACATGCGATAAAATCCAAATTCTAAGTCCAAATGCAGTGAAATTTGGCTCAACTCACCAGTAGGGGCTCAAGAACACACCCTCCAAAATTCAGCCAAAACGAAGTTCGACTCGATGTCCAAAAGGTCCACACACTGAACCGGATTCACTTCTGGACCCTCCTGCACATGGATCCAGAAGTTCCAGCACTTAAGCAAATCTCAAAAACAGTAAGAATTCAGGGATTCCAATGAATCTAGCTCATGGAAAAGGGTCACAAACCTCCCAAATACAGTGATGGAACAATCCAAAACCTCTCCAAAGATCCTCACAAAGATCTGGATTCAAAAATCCAAGAAATTCCATCAATGACCCAAAAATTCAGCACTTAAGCAATTACTCAAAATCTGAGCTAGAACTCACCTTTGAATCCTCAATTCAGGTGGGAAGAACCTCCAAACCAGTAAGGAATGAGGAAGGACCAATCTTCACTTCGTAATTCCAGCTCCCAAGAGATTGGATCCAAAAGATCAAAGGAAAAACCCAAGTTTCAGCTCAAGAACACAAGGGGTCCAGTGAAACATCAACTGTATCTTACATACCTGTCCAAATCGCGATTGGAAGGATTTTACGTCTTCCTCTACGAATCTTCTATCCAACAAATCAATTTTCGAAGGATTTGAACACTCCCACACTGCACACGAGCCAGAACACCACGGGTCGACGATGCAGTTCCAGCAGGAATCCAAGGTCTTCAATGGAGGAAGATGAAATTTGGGAGAGAAGAGAGGGTTTCCTTGCAAAATCCTGGGTTCACCATGAAGAGGGCAGAAAAAGCCTCAGGGGAGGTCGTCCACTTCTCTTATAGACAAAGGATTTCGGTGCAATAAGCCTCAAGAACAGAAATGCCCTAACCTGTTTCTCAGCAAGAAAACCTCACAATCGGGCGCCCGAAACCCAAGAAGTGGGCGCCCGGTTCTTCAGCCTGCACAAAGCTGGAGCATCGGACTCTCCGCCGCGATCCGGTGCGCCCTAACCTGGTCCGGCGGATTTCACCAACCAATCGACACGTGTCAAGCGGATCGATACTCACGAGGTAGGATTTCCGGATCCACTTTCCGGGCGCCCGATACCGAATCCGGTATGGCTTAGCAGTTTTCAGAAAAGGAGCATTCAACATCTGGGCGCCCAAAACAAGGCTTCCGGGCGCCCGATAGTTCATACGCCCAAAACTTCAGTTTTGGCTTACTTCTGCGCTCCGAGTCCGTTTTCGCGTCTATTTGACGCCGAAACGACTCCGACTTGTCTCGACCTTCTCTAGAAGCGTCGAACAATCTGGGATACTACAGTCATTCCGTCAGTTAGGCCCCAGGGGTACTACATCCTTCCCCCCTACGGAAAGTTTCGTCCTCGAAACTTAACTCATACCTCAAGAAGGCAGCTCGAAAAGGTAGGGATAGGATTCTCGCATCACCGTCTCCGGCTCCCAAGTCGCCTCACGCTCCTCGTGATTACTCCACTGCACTTTCACGTACGGTATGACTCGGTTGCGCAATTCTTTCGTCTCGCGAGCAAGAATCCGCACCAGTCGCTCCTCGTACTGCAGGTCCTCAGCCATCTCAAGTGGGGTGAAGTCAATCACGTGGGAGGGGTCGAACACATATCTCCTCAGGGCCGAGACATGAAACACATCGTGGACTCCAGAGATTCGCGGTGGTAGGGCGATCCTATATGCTGCCGGCCCCACTCGCTCTAACACCTCGAACGGGCCAACAAACCGTGGACTGAGCTTTCCACGAACTCCAAAACGGCGAATCCCTTTGGACGGCGAGACTTTCAGAAACACATGATCACCAATCTGAAACTCCAAGTCTCGTCTCCTAGTATCCGCATAGCTCCTCTGTCGACTCTGGGCGGTCTCAAGACGTCGTCGAACCATCTTGACCTTCTCTTCCGCTTCCAACAGGATATCGGGACCCAAAGTCTTCCTCTCACCCACATCGCTCCAATGCAAGGGCGAACGACACTTGCGTCCATACAATGCCTCAAACGGAGCCATCTGGATGCTCGCTTGATAGCTATTGTTGTACGCAAACTCAACCAGTCCTAAGTGTCGATGCCACCCTCCACCAAAGTCTAGGACACATGCCCTCAACATGTCCTCCAGAGTCTGAATGGTCCGCTCAGACTGACCATCTGTCTGTGGATGAAAAGCCGTGCTAAACCGCAGCTGAGTACCCAATGCTGTCTGTAGACTCCTCCAAAACTGTGAGACAAATCGGGTGTCTCGATCAGACACAATCGAGGTAGGCACTCCATGCAGTCTCACTATCTCGTCCAAATATAACTGAGCGAGTCTGTCCCTGGACCAAGTAGTCTGCACTGGTAAGAAGTGGGCAGACTTGGTCAGTCTGTCCACTATCACCCAAATAGCATCAAAACTAGCCTGCGTCCTCGGTAATCCCACGACAAAGTCCATGGCGATCTGGTCCCACTTCCACTCGGGTATTGGGAGACTCTGAAGCTTGCCAGCAGGTACTCGGTGCTCCGCCTTTACCTGTTGACAAGTCAAACACTGAGCCACAAACCTCCCAATATGTCGCTTCATTCCATTCCACCAGAAGTGTGCCTTCAAGTCCTTATACATCTTGGTTCCACCGGGGTGAACCGTATAAGGCGAGTAATGTGCCTCTCTCAAAATCTCCTCTCGGATCTCAGAATCCATAGGCACACACAGTCGGTCCCTGTACCGCAGTACTCCCGAACTGTCAACACCAAAATCCCCTGTCTGCCCGCTGGCAATTTGATCTCGAATCCTCATCAAATAGGGGTCCACACTCTGTTTCTCTCGGATCCTATCCAACAGAGTGGGTTGCAAAACCAAAGACATAAGTTTTGCAGTAACCCCAGGGGATACCACCTCAAGCTCAAGCCGCCTCAACTCCTCAAGTAATGGCGCCTGCTGAGTGATCATCATACTAAGGCTCTGCACTGGTCTCCTGCTCAACGCATCTACCACTACATTCGCCTTGCCGGGGTGATACAGGATGGTAACATCATAATCCTTCAACAACTCTAACCACCGACGTTGCCTCAGATTCAATTCCTTCTGAGTGAACAGATACTTGAGACTTTTGTGATCTGTGAAAATCTCACAGTGCTCACCATACAAGTAATGCCGCCACAGCTTCAGTGCAAACACTACAGCTGCCAGCTCCAAATCATGCGTAGGGTAATTTTTCTCATAATCCTTCAGTTGCCGTGAGGCATAGGCAATTACCCTACCATGCTGCATCAACACACATCCCAAGCCACTGTGTGATGCATCACTATAAATCACGAATCCTTCCCCCATAACTGGAAGGGTAAGGATGGGAGCAGACATCAGTCTCTCCTTCAGCTCCTCAAAGCTATGCTGGCACTCAGCACTCCAAACAAATCTAATCCCCTTCCTCGTCAGACAAGTGAGGGGTGTGGAGAGCTTTGCAAAGCCTTCCACAAATCGACGGTAATATCCAGCTAACCCGAGGAAACTCCTCACCTCGGTAACCGTCGTCGGTTTGGGCCAATCCCGCACAGTCTCATTCTTCTGCGGGTCCACCGCCACTCAAGTGGCTGAAATCACATGGCCCAAGAAAGCTACCTCTCGAAGCCAGAATTCGCACTTCTTCAACTTGGCATACAACTTCTTCTCCCTCAGAAGTTGCAGCACTATCCTCAAGTGCTCCTCATGCTCAGCATCACTCCGAGAGTAGATCAGGATATCATCAATAAACACCACCACAAACCGGTCCAAGAACGGCTTAAACACTCGATTCATCAAATCCATAAACGCGACAGGGGCATTAGTCAATCCAAACGGCATCACCGTAAACTCATAATGCCCGTACCGAGTCCTAAAAGACGTCTTGGGAATATCCTCGGCTTTCTCCTTCAGTTGGTGGTAACCTGACTGCAAGTCAATCTTCGAGAAGACACAAGATCCTTGCAGCTGATCAAACAGATCATCAATGCGCGGCAAAGGATACCTGTTCTTGATGGTCACTTTATTCAACTCTCGGTAATCCACACAAAGTCTAAGTGAACCATCCTTCTTCTTCACGAATAACACCGGCGCTCCCCAAGGCGATACGCTGGGTCTCACAAACCCCTTATCCATCAAATCTTGAAGCTGCGCCTTAAGCTCTCTCAGCTCAGCCGGTGCCATTCGGTAGGGTGTCTTTGAGATTGGCGCAGTTCCTGGGACTACGTCAATCACAAACTCGACCTCCCTGTCTGGTGGCATCTCAGTCAACTCCGGGGGAAACACGTCCGGGAACTCGCGGACTACAGAGATGTCCTCGAGCTCCGGTGCCACCGCAGATACATCAACAACAGTCGCAAGAAATGCGGTACATCCTCGACTCATCATCTGTCTCGCTCGTGCCGACGAAATCCACGTCGCAAACAACGTGCTCCTGCAGCCTCGATACACGTACTCCTCCTGGCCTGGGTCGCGAAACGTCACGGTCCTCTCGCCGCAGTCGATCGTCGCGAAGTAGCGGGCCAGCCAATCCATGCCGAGCACCACATCAAAATCCTGCAATCGCCCCAAGACCAACAGGTCTGCGGGCATCACCCAAGGTCCAAGCTGCATAGGGCAAGCCTGACAACACTCCTCCACAAGCAAAACGTGCTCGGGAATCTGTACCTCTCGTGCACAGGGTAACGGCCCTAACACTAGCCCATGCAAAGATGCAAATGCTCGACTAACAAAAGAATGTGATGCGCTGATATCAAATAATGCACGAGCTCTAATGCCAGAAATTAAAATGATACCTGCCACCACATGATCAGCCGCCGTGGAGTCCTCCAGTTGAGTCGCGAAGACTCTGCCGCTCTGTGCCTGCTGTCGCCGCTCACCTGGACGGGGTATAGAAGCCCGATCCATCTGGCTATAAGTCGGTGAAGCTCCATAGGTCTGCTGATGAACAGGGGGTGCCGATGCGATCGATGGTACAGGCGACGCTGCTCGGGGACAAGCTGCCCGCAGATGTCCGGACTGACCACACCCAAAACACCGGCCCTCTCGCTGCTCGCACTGCCTAGGCCAATTTGGTCCTCCGCAGATGACACATCTCGGTGCTCCCCTCTGCTGCCGTCCCTGCTGACGGGATCCACCAGACCTCTGTCGCCCCGAAAACCCACGACCCTGAGAACGTGATCGTGGAGGTCTCGGCGGGCGTCTGCCGCTGGTCTGTCCTCCGTCGTCTGGAATCGGGCGCTTCCTATCCAAACCCTGACTCAGAGTGGCCGCCCGCTCACTCGCCGTCAAGGCTCCACGCTCCACCCATAGCGCCTGCTCGATCGACGCGTCCAAGGTCTGCAACCTCTGCGCCTGAACTAAGACAAATATCTCATGTCTCAATCCTCGCTCGAACAAATAAACTCTGTGAGCCTCATCTCTCGCAGCAAAAGGAACACAGTTCAGGAGTTTGGTAAACTCCCGGGTATACTCCTGCACTGTGCGATCTCCCTGCAGTAACTTCTTCAGATCCTCCTCGAGTTTCTGCTTCACGCTGTTAGGGAAATAGGACCCATACAGCATCCCGCAGAACTCGGCCCAACTCAATCGCAGCGCATCCAGCGACCTGCTCGATCTCGTCCTCGTCCTCGTCCACCAGATGCGTGCATCACCCGTCAAGCAGTGAACTGCCAAGTGAACCCGCTCCCGCTCTGGCACGAAGAGATCCTCGAATAATTTCTCCATCTCGCCTACCCAGGCCTCCACCACCCATGGCTCGGCGTGGCTACCATCAAAACGGGGTGGATCAAATCGGCAAAAACGAGCCAGTCTCTCGGTCATCCGCTCCTGCTCAGCCTCCGACATCTGTCCACCTGACCGGGAAGTGTCGCCAACCGGTGCGACCGGAACTGCCGCTGCTGGGGGCACGGCTGCAGCTGGAACGTCAGCTGGAATAGCAGGAGGTGGCTCCTGCGACTCCGTCGCTCTAGGTGCTGCACTCCACGTGTGAGTAATGGTATCACACATCCTCCGCAAAAGTGCACTCTGCTGCCTAGCTGACTCGGCTAGCGCAGTCAACTGCTCACACACATCAGGGGGTGCACTAGGTCCCGCCTGCTCAGGCACCACAGAAGGCGCGGGGGTAGCCCGCGTTGGGGGTCGACCTCGGTGTCGGGGAGGCGTCATGCTCACCTGCGCAACACACAGATCAGTCAACACACAAACAACTTAAGACCCAAGCATGCGAAAGTCCAGAAGGTCGTCTCTTTTCCCTCGCTGCTTGACGTCGTCTGCAGCCAACGCAAGTTCGCGACAGGAAAGGACACACGCCTTCGATCACTCCCTCCACTTAAGGATGAGTTCAACAGTCAAATCGATGATTTTCGCGGCAAGTCACGTCTCTCACGTCTTGCATTCCTAGGGTCTGCCAAAGCCTAGGGTTTACTAAGTCCCAACGACCTATTCCTAAGCTCTGATACCAACTTAATCAGTCACGCCCCGGATTACTCGTTTCCCCGGGCTCGCCAACAGATCCGCCGTATAAATAGATTTTTCTATGTATACGAAGCGATAGCTAACCTGTAAACAAACATACAAGCCACTACAAGTGATATATAGAGCTGCAATAAAATATACAGATATAACAGAAGTCACATGTACATATAGGATCCAAAATACAACAGTCCCTCCAGAACCAAAATAGGAACAAGTCCACAGTATATGTACATGGCTCAACTCAAAATAAACTATCTCCAGTAGTGTCCTCCTCTAGGAACAACAGGGACAGGTAGGGATCTAGCTCGCGACTCCTTTACCTCGATCCGCGGAAACAGGCGTAGCAGCCGCAACAGAAGAAGGCTCTGCAAGAAAAAGTGGCAACAATGGGTGTGAGAACTACTATCAAAAGAAGTAGTCCTCAGTGGGTACCAATACCGACCTCAACGGTCCACCCACTAAGTCTACGAGACTAACAGTATAGCTGGTAGGTAAACAACAACAAAGTAAGCTGGAATAAACTCTACAGCCGTAATGCAACTACCCTACCACTATCCAAGTCACACTCTCAAGTAAGCATCACCAAAGTGAAAGGTCACCCCTGACCCAATCTAACGGAACCGCCCAAACGGGCTCGTCCAGCCAACTGCCTAGCCACACCGCACACTACCAAAAGGGGTAGCCGGTCCAAATACCAGATCTAACTAATCTGTAGCGACATCAACGCAAAAGAGGCCTCGCTCCGGAGCGGCACTCGGGGGAGCTACCCAACCGAGTTAAAAGCGTATCTCTGTCGAGCACAAACAGGCTCCGGCAGGCTATAATCAAATGGAAAAGGGTCAAAATGGGTCAAGACTCCAAGCTCACGTGCCCTCAGCACAAACAGAAGCTAAAACAAGAGTCTGGGTCCACCGTCAACCCCGACGGCACCCGAAAACACAAAACAGCCTAACCCTGCTGTAAATACAAGCTCGGCATCCCAGCACAAGCGTAAACTCGTCCTACAACGAACTAAGTATCCACCTCGCACTAACAGCGGTGATACAAGAACAGAAACGGCTCCTAGAGCTAAATCTGATAATAGTTCGAAAAGTGACGGTTGTATGTTCGTGAGTTTTCTCCTAAGTCAATTCCCAGTTCAGCATGTGAAGTCATGTCTATAAATTATCAATTTATGCTCCAAATTCAGATTTCATAATAATACATGCAAATTCATGAATTCGAGCTACTAACATGATTTAACAGATGATAAAACAGCATGCTGCACTCTCTACAACTTAGGAGGAAATTCGGCGATTTCGGTAACATTAACCCACCTCAAAAGCTATCCAACAACGGCTAGGAGTCGAGTGGAAGGCCTCCAAACAACGCCGGGTGAAATCGAGCTCAAATCTGAAACCTCGAGATTCGGACCCACCTGCTCAATGTTCTGGGCGCCCAGAACTGCAGCCTGGCAGCATGACCAACATGGATTCAACATGTGATAAAATCCAAATTCTAAGTCCAAATGCAGTGAAATTTGGCTCAACTCACCAGTAGGGGCTCAAGAACACATCCTCCAAATTTCAGCCAAAATGGAGTTCGACTCGATGTCCAAAAGGTCCACACACTGAACCGGATTCACTTCTGGACCCTCCTGCACATGGATCCAGAAGTTCCAGCACTTAAGCAAATCTCAAAAACAGCAAAAATTCAGGGATTCCAATGAATCTAGCTCATGGAAAAGGGTCACAAACCTCCCAAATACAGTATGGAACAATCCAAAACCTCTCCAAAGATCCTCACAAAGATCTGGATTCAAAAATCCAAGAAATTCCATCAATGACTGTAGTACACTGAATTTCAGTGCATCGTACTGAACTTCTACAAATTGTAGAGTTCTAGTGAGAAAATGGCATAAGAGGCTATATGTGAGGCTTTGGCCAAGTTCGGGACTTGTGCGAAGTGTTTTCGGCGCAAAAGAGGCGTGAAAACGGACTTCGATAAGTTAAGACTGCAGAATTGGTGAAGCCGGCACTGGATTCCGGTATGTGAATTTTAATACCGAAATTGGAGCTTGGTATACCGGTATGTGAGACAGTATACCGGAATGCTGTGTTAAACCGAGAAACCCAGCTCTCGGGTTTGCAGGATTTCTCGAGGTATACCGGTATGTGAAATGGTATACCGGTATGTGATGGTCGAAACAGTGAGCTCTGCCCTCGGGTTCTGCGGAATCCCTGAGGTTATACCGGAATGAACCCCCGTATACCGGTATGCAAATGGGCATACCGGTATACAATGCCCAGAGTGGGCTGAGTGTTGTGTTGTGTGTGGAGAGGGGCATTTTGGTCTTTTCACATACGTGGGGGTATTTGAAAGGCTGGGAACACTCCCCTTTCACAGAGTTCTTCTTCCCCACTACTCCTCTCCCTCTCCTCTCACTTTCTCTCTCTAGAGATCTCTCCAAAAGCTTAGAGAAGCGGTGGATTGATCTTGGAAAAGACTTCCAAAGGAGAAAAGAAGCTTCTTGGTGCAAGAAGAAGCTTGGAGATTTCGTGATTAAGGTTAGTACCTCACGTTTTGGGTTCAAACCTTGGATTTAATCCTTTGAAATGAGGTTTTTGGGAACCCTTGGCAATCTAGATCACAAATGGTGGAAGATTGGCCACGAAATCTAGGGTTTGGCTTGCATGCATGCAAACCCTAGGTAGAATGAGGGCTTTTGCAATGAAGGGTTGTAAAAATATTTGGACCTTCGATAATTGCAATTGAGGCATAGGAAATCATGTTAGAACACTTGATTTCGCATGTTGAGACGGATTTAGGGTTCGTAATAGGTAACGAACCTTTTTCTTGTAGAAGCTTGGGTTGAAGCAAGAACTCCAAGCTTGGACACTTAGGAGCTTGAAGAAAACAAGGATTTGGAAGCTCTTGAGGTGGGTTTGTGTTTACCGAAGTGATTAGGTCACTTCCATGTCTAGGGTAATTATCCATTAAGAACAAAATGGTATATGTATGTGAACCCTAGAACTTGCATGTTGGCAATGGTAGAAATCATGATAGGTAGAACAATGAACTCCTATTGCATGATATGGACATCCAAGTATAATTCAATTATCTATACTTGTTGTATGGTTGCATGTGAGAATTTAACCTAGTGTTGTTGAACATAGGTTGGAACATGTATGATTAAACCTAGTGTTATTTAACATAGGTTGAATCAAGTGATATTTAACCTAGTGCCATTGAACATAGGTTGGAATATGTGAGAACTTAACCTAGTGTTATTGAACATAGGTTGGACATGGAATTGGAACCTAGAGTCATGGAACCTAGGTTGAGAACGGGAAGGTAAACCTAGTGTTATCAAACATAGGTGAGACTTATTGACTTGAACCTAAGATCAAGAGACTTAGGTTGGCAAGTAAGTAATGTGAATATCGGGATGTGCGACGATTTTGCTATCCCGGGTAGGCGACGATTTCGCTACCATGCCACGAGTTGGCGGTGACGACACGGGATGTGCGACGTTTTTGCCATCCCGGGTAGGCGACGATTTCGCTACCTCGCCATGAGTGGGCGGTGTCGAGTTGGGATGTGCAACAAGGTTGCTATCCCGGATATGCGACGATTTCGCTATCTATGCCATGTATTGGCGGTATTGTGACGGGGTAGGCGACGATTTCGCTATCCTGAGTAGGCGACGAGTTCGCGACTCGAATTGGAGGTGACGAGTTCCCTCCTCGAATGTTGAGACAATTATGGTGAGACGGCGATTCCGAAACCATAAGTAAATGACAAGTAAAAGAACTTAGTCAATGCGGAATATAGGATGAACCTAGGAGAGAATGATAAATTATATTTCATTTGGTTGCATCCTTTATGTTTATTTACTAAGCATGTAAATATTGTTGCATAGTTATATATGATCTAACTTATGCAAATGTGGTGTTTCTTTGGACCTGGTGGGTCGAGCTTCTCTCTTGGGTGGCCTTACCCACTGGGAACTATGTTTATAGTTCTCACCCCACATTTTCCAGGTCCTTCCGCGAGTGAGGCGGCGGAGCGAGGCAAGGGTTTGGCTCTTTAGATAGCGGCCCTTCCATTTTGGTGATGCATAGAGTTGTACCCCTATTTTGGACTATGATAGCATAGGGGATTTTCATTCTTGTATGAATGTTGTATATTCCATAGTTTTGGAACATGATGTATGGAAAGAAAGTGAAAGAAAAGAAAAATTTGGACATGTATATTGTGCCTTGTGATGTAATAGAAGTAGAACTTCTTTATGTTGATGCTTTCCTTGTGCAACTCTTGTACTCCGTTCCTAGTTGGAACATTGTGGATAAGCTTGTGTTGTGACGCCTTGGGCGGGTAGAAAGGACTCTATCCGTTCGGCGGGTCTGGGGCATGTGCCCGCACGGTTATCCTTTCCACCTAGTTGGTGTTAAAGGGCCGGCGGGGCGTGACAATGACCCAAAAATTCAGCACTTAAGCAATTACTCAAAATCTGAGCTAGAACTCACCTTTGAATCCTCAATTCAGGTGGGAAGAACCTCCAAACCAGTAAGGAATGAGGAAGGACCAATCTTCACTTCGTAATTCCAGCTCCCAAGAGATTGGATCCAAAAGATCAAAGGAAAAAACCCAAGTTTCAGCTCAAGAACACAAGGGGTCCAGTGAAACATCAACTGTATCTTACATACCTGTCCAAATCGCGATTGGAAGGGTTCCACGTCTTCCTCTACGAATCTTCTATCCAACAAACCAAGTTTTGAAGGATTTGAACACTCCCACACTGTACACGAGCCAGAACACCACGGGTCGACAATGCAGTTCCAGCAGGAATCCAAGGTCTTCAATGGAGGAAGATGAAATTTGGGAGAGAAGAGAGGGTTTCCTTGCAAAATCCTGGGTTCACCATGAAGAGGAGAGAGAAAGCCTCAGGGGAGGTCGTCCACTTCTCTTATAGACAAAGGATTTCGGTGCAATAAGCCTCAAGAATAGAAATGCCCTAACCTGTTTCTCAGCAGGAAAACCTCACAATCGGGCGCCCGAAACCCAAGAAGTGGGCGCCCGGTTCTTCAGCCTGCACAAAGCTAGAGCATCAGACTCTCCGCCGCGATCCGATGCGCCCTAACCTGGTCCGGCGGATTTCACCAACCAATCGACGAGTGTCAAGCGGATCGATACTCACGAGGTAGGATTTTCGGATCCACTTTCCGGGCGCCCGATACCGAATCCGGAATGGCTTAGCAGTTTTCAGAAAAGGAGCATTCAACATCTGGGCGCCCAAAACAAGGCTTCCGGGCGCCCGATAGTTCATACGCCCAAAACTTCAGTTTTGGTTTACTTCTGCGCTCCGAGTCCGTTTTCGCGTCTATTTGACGCCGAAACGACTCCGACTTGTCTCGACCTTCTCTAGAAGCGTCGAACAGTCTGGGATACTGCAGTCATTCCGTCAGTTAGGCCCCAGGGGTACTACACTTCGTGGATTCGAAGTTGGGCGTCTCGTGGATTCGAGGCGTGGCGTCCGTGGATTCGGACGAGGGGCGTGGACAACCCGTTGGTGCGCGTGATCCGCTGAAGAGAAGGGAGAGGTTAAGTCCGTGGAGTCGGTAATCACCTTGTAATTCTTTACTCTTAGTGGATTGTTTTTTCGCGTGTTGGTCCCGTGGGTTTTTCTCCAAGGTGGAGTTTCCCACGTAAATCTCGGTGTGCTGATTTTATTTTCCGCATTACTTTATCGCTTTGAGATTTGTGATTTTTGTTTATACACCTATTCACCCCCCTCTAGGTGATTGATATACTCTAGATAGATCCTAGGGCACCCCCTATCTTACATTTGGTATCAGAGCGGGATCTAGGCTTTATCTTTCATAATGGGTGAAGGAGGTAATATATTTAGGCCACCTTTATTTGATGGAACCAACTATGCTTATTGGAAAGTCCGGATGAGAGCCTTCCTCATCGCAATTGATGAGCGAGTATGGCAAACCATTGAACTTGGATGGAAACATCCAACCGAAGTGGTTAATAACGCAACTGTACCTAAGCCACGGAATAAGTGGTCGAAGGATGAAATTGAATTATCCTCTTTTAATGGTAAGGGAATAAATGCTTTATTTAATGCCCTAACTCAAACCGAGTTTTCACGCGTCTCGGCGTGTGAAACGGCAAAAGAGATTTGGGATACCCTACAAGTTACACATGAGGGTACAAGTCTAGTAAAAGTTCAAAAGCTCCAGATGCTTACGAGTCAATTTGATTCTATTCGAATGGAGGAGCATGAATCTTTTATTGAGTATTTTACTAGACTCCAAGATATCATTAATACATGTGCTAACTTGGGAGAGAAGATCCCCGAATCTAAGGTTGTTAGAAAAATCCTTCGAACACTTCCGGAGCGCTTTAGGGCGAAAGTCGCGGCTATTGAAACGATCAATCATCCGGATGATATGAAAGTAGATGAATTAGTAGGCGCTTTACAAACTTATGAAATGACTTTTCCTACTAATCAATCTTCTTCCAAGTCTTTCTCTAAAAGTACAGGTGTTGCACTTAATTCAACAAAGGAGGAAGACGAGGATACCGAATCCGACGATGAAGTTTCTCTTGAAAATTTCGAACGTCAAATGGCACTTCTTACTAAGAAGTTTCGTCGGAAGTTTAGGAAGAACCAAAACATTCAAGCTTCATCCTCCAACCGAAAGCCTTCTTCTAACGGATCTTCACATTCTAAATCCTCTAAAGAGAAGAAGCATGCAAAGTCTTCTAAAGAAAATGATGAGTTTGAAGGGGAAATCCGGTGTTACAAATGCCGAGGCTATGGCAATATCGCCACGGATTGTCCCTCTAAGAAGTCCTATAACAAGAAGGCTCTACAAGCTAGAACTTGGGATGATTCTACTTCAAATGATTCAAGTTCTAGTGAAGAAGAAACCAATAATACAATTGCTTTTTCTTCACATGTTTCTCCTTCTCCCTCTATTTTTTGTTTATCATCTATTATTTCTAACCCTTTTGACTCTTCTTCTGTGCAAGACACATCGAGCGAAAATGGCACAAGTGAGGGGGAGTCGGATGATGAAAGTTTAGCCGAAGCCTACAATCAATTACTTGGTGAATCCAAAAAGATGGCTAAGCTTAACAAGAAGCTAAGGAGACGTCTACTTGAGCTTGAAGGAGAAAATAATAAATTGAAAGAGTCATCTAAAGCTCTTGCGGAGGAAAGGGAACATATGTTGACTAACAATAAGATCCTCCAAGAGAAGCTAGACCAAGCGAAGGTATCGATCAAAACGAATCAAGAAAAGGTTGGCTTTCTAGAACTACAATACAAGGAAATTCATGTTTCTAATCAAGTCTTGACCAAACAAGTCCATCAACTCAAGTCCGACATACAAAAATTCTCCTCCGGATCAAAGAAGCTTGATAACATGCTAGGACTTGGTTAAATGGACAAAATTGGAGTCGGATATGAAAGAACTCATGTTAAGAAGGGTGGAATTTCAGCATCTAAAACTCCATCCAAACTAAAGGAGAAAGTATGTCATAGATGTGGAAAGAAAGGACATATAAAGAAGACATGCCCTAGAAAAGGAGAAAAGCATCAACCGGCATCTTCTAAACATCTATCGGTATTTTCCAACACTCGACATCCTTCTCGGTTTCAAAAGCAACATCCAAAAGGTCGAGTGCCCGAGGTCAACCAAAAGTCAAAGCCACAACAACCAACTACTCCAATGCGGAATGCGATGGTGAGACCAAAGGTTGATCAAAAGGCAAAACAATCGGTGCCCAAATACAACAAAGCAAGACAACCAACAATCCGACAAGTTTGGGTTCGGAAAGGTGATATCTTTCCTTGTCTTAAACCTTAATTTGTTTTTGACTTAGTGTAGTGCTTTGATCGGTTTCTATTGCATATCTCTTGTTTATTGCATTACACATTTTGGTGCTTTCATTGTTACGATTTTTAGATTCTTTGAATGATTAGAACATTTAATAGTGCATTGAATATCAATAGGTTCACTTTCATTCACTCCTAATTAATCTCATATTAATTATCGGTTTTACTTTATTTTCATTATATTTGAAGATAATTTATTATGAGAATTCTTAATACTTATATTCATCAAATTTAGGCAATCATGTGTAATCTCTAGGAGCTTAACCTATCTCGGTTGTGTGTGTTGAATTTGATGAATAGTCATTCTCTTATGGACTAAAATTTGTCACATATTCTTTCAACTAAGAGATTGCATAAGCGAGGGGAGTTATTATTATATAAAATAAAATGCTCATATGCTTTGAAAGATGTGGAAAGTGTTACATCCCTAAAGGAGTGTGAAAACTACCACCACATGGAGGAAAGAGCTACCACCCCGGTCGTCCGGTTAGTGTGTGCAGCTACCACATGAGAATTGAATTGCATATCCGAAAAAAAATATATATATAAGTGCAAAAGGATGCAAAAGAAAAATGTCACAAAATTTTATTTTTTCGGTGTTATAAGGTGGTCCACATACATAAAAGATGCTCAAAGAGCCACCCCCTGTGCGATATTGGTTTTATCTCAAATTTGAATGTTTATGCAACAAATTTCTGTCTCTTTGATGAATCCCTTAAGTCATCTTCATAATCCGTTTACATCTTGATAGCTTTTGAGCCTTTAGATTATTTTTGATGACTTGATTTTGAAGTTTATATGAATTAAGAAATTGTGTAATATTTTATCTACATTATGGTAATTGTGTAGTAAAGTTCTTAATTCTTATGAAATTAATAGGGATTGAAAGAAGTCAATGTGAATTTATACTTCTCATGCACTAACAATGTTTTGACACTTTTATCATAAGTGGTTTCAAAATTGAAAATTATTTTGAACTTGTGTTTTAATTTGATTTCTTTTCAACTCTCTCTATTTTTGGGTGTTTTCTTTTGGCAATTTTTGACAAAAAGGGGGAGAGAGGTAATGATGACTTAGACGCATAAACAAAGGGGGAGAGATTGCATCTTACAAAGGGGGAGCGATTTTGATATTTTTTCTACTAACTTTGTTTGTGGAGAATGCAAATTTTTGCAGATCTTTCAAGACTTCAATACTCCATGTTTGTCTAAGTCATAGAGTTTGTTTTTAAGAGTTACAAAATTGTAATTTTGAATTCTATTTGGATCTTTCACGCGAGAAGTTCATTGTTTTGGTGATGGCAATGAATTTCATTTTTGGAGAGATGAGCATCGTGAGTGTTTTATGTATTTTTGAGTTTTGTCACGAAATTGCCAAAGTGGGAGATTGTTACGGATTTTATATTGACATATTTCGTGAAGTGAGTCGGAGTCTTGAAGGTTTAAAGAAGAAGAAACGAAGTTTGAAAACTCGCAAACTCAACGTATGAATTCACGATGCTTGGTAAGTTTAAATAATCTTGATGATGATTTATAAACATTTATAAGTGTTTGGAAGACATTAGAATAGATAAAAATTGTTTTAAATTATAAAAATGAGTTTTCCAACTTCCAGGATCCGGACCCTGAGATGAGGTCCGGATCCCGTACGCCTCCCTGGCTGTCACGCAGGGAGGGTCCGGACCCTGTGGGCTGAGGTCCGGATCCCGTACGCCTCCCTGGCTGTCACGCAGGGAGGGTCCGGACCCTGTGGGCTGAGGTCCGGATCCCGTACGCCTCCCTGGCTGTCACGCAGGGAGGGTCCGGACCCTGTGGGCTGAGGTCCGGATCCCGTACGACTCTCAGGCTTTTCGCAGAGAGGGTCCGGACCCTATTGACTGCGGTCCGGACAATGAAACGCGGAATTGTTTCCGGGTCCGGACCCTGCGATCCAAGGTCCGGACCCCGACTCGTCGCGAAGTTTTGGAAAGTTGTTTTTTCAATCCTACTCTGATTCTAATGTCCCCCAAATCTGTAAATAAGATGGTAGATTCCTTAAAATATCTTAGCAATCCTAATTTGGTTCCAAACCTTTTCTAAAATCAGTTTTTCAATCCTAGTCGAAATCGGTTTGCTTCCAAACCTTTCTAAAAACTGTTTTTTAATCCTAATCTATTTTGGATTGCTTCTTACCTATAAATATGATGTGGGGGTGTCTCTAAAAGGTGGTGAAGCATAGATTATCTTTTAGAAACCCTAGAAGCTTGTAGGTGACTGTTTTCCTCATCTTCTACATCAAGCTTCTCTCAATTTGATTCATGGTGTCCTAATTTCTAATATTCTTTTAGAGTCAATTTGAGAATTGCTTAGGGATTATTCCCACAGATTTTTAATGATATTCTAAGCAATAAACCATCATCAACTTTATTGTTCTTGCTCCGGATGGAGTGCGCTCGTGGATTCGAGTGAGCGTCGTGGATTCGACGTGTTGAAGGCTTCATGGATTCGAAGTTGGGCGTCTCGTGGATTCGAGGCGTGGCGTCCGTGGATTCGGACGAGGGGCGTGGACAACCCGTTGGTGCGCGTGATCCGCTGAAGAGAAGGGAGAGGTTAAGTCCGTGGAGTCGGTAATCACCTTGTAATTCTTTACTCTTAGTGGATTGTTTTTTCGCGTGTTGGTCCCGTGGGTTTTTCTCCAAGGTGGAGTTTCCCACGTAAATCTCGGTGTGCTGATTTTATTTTCCGCATTACTTTATCGCTTTGAGATTTGTGATTTTTGTTTATACACCTATTCACCCCCCTCTAGGTGATTGATATACTCTAGATAGATCCTAGGGCACCCCCTATCTTACACATTGCACTATGCTCAATACTCAACGAGACGACAAATAGCCGAGAATAAGTCAACAACAAACACCTATCCAAACGATATCACCTATGTCACCAAACTCACAGACACCGACCAATCAGGTCCCACAGATAGAGATCATGCAAATACTATCAAACGCCACCCTACTACTAAATCATGATAGAGCAGAAGTAGAGTAAATATAACTAGAAGTCTAGTGGTGTAGTGCTCATCAAGTAATATGTGAAAACAACGAAAATGGGTAAGGGAAGAATGTCATTGTGAGAATTCGAATTTTGGAAATTTGAAATTTTGTGTTCCTCTCCCCTGATTCTGTGTTTTTGATCAGTATACGTATATATATACATGTATTTATATATATATATGTATATAAGTGGTATTTAGTGGTATTTAGTATTTTTGGATTTTTGTCGCGGAGAGTGAACGGCTTAACGGCGCGAACCGGAGTCCGATTCTGACGATCCAAAATGGTTAGTTCGATGTCTCGGCAGTGCTGAACGCGATGGCGTGATTCGTTTCGACATGCGACGAACGGTTTGAGAGATCTTTCATCTTGTTCGCCGAGAGGTCGAATGTCACATTTTTTTGGTTTCGCGATTTAGACCCTGTTCTCGCACCGTTTCGCGTGAGATTGCTTGTGGAGGGGTGTCTGGGCATTTTGTACTTGCTGTGAGGGACTGAGGTGTATTTTTCTGTGTTTGGAGGGCTTATTTGCAATTGTGCAAGTGTATTAGTTGTGTGTGTGTGTGTGTGTGAGGGTGTAGTTGGATTTTCTCCCTCTCTCTCTCTCCCTCAGCCTCCCCAGAGGTGAGCACCAGCTCCCCCTGCCCCTTGACCTCCTCCCCGAGCTCGGCCGACCGCCGCCGGCCATCCCCTGGCCGGAGCAACCTCGGCCAACTCCTCTCTCCCCTTTTCTTCTTCTTCTCCTTCTTCTTCTTCTTCTTCTTCTTCCCTGCGGTGTTCACCTAAGGGAAACCCATGCATGGTCTTCCCCTGAGGTGGCACGACCGCCGGGGTGGTGCGCCACCGCCGGGAGCTGCCGCCGTGGGCCGCCGGAGCCGCTGCAGCCACTGCAGCCACTGCTGGGAGTGCTGCTGGCCGAGCTTGGTGGGCCCGCGCCGCCGCCGCCTCCCGACGCCTGGGAGGGTGAGCACCGTCACCCTCATGTCCTCCGGCGCCGCCCCCTGCCTCCCCGGCCGTCGTCGTGCTGCCGGAGAGCCGCCGGAGCCGCCGCGGGCTCGGTTTTGACAGCTAGGGCTGTTGCGGCCTTGTTTGCTCCGCCGCCGCCACCCGCCGTCTTTTTTGTCGCGGTCACCGGCAGGACGACGTCCGGCGACCTCCTCTTGCCGGTGCTCGCGTCGCCGTCGCCGTCCGTTGCCGCGCCGCCGTGCCCTAGCCAACCCGAGAGCCGCCGCTCTCCCCGCGCCGCCGCCGCCGCTCCCTGTTGCTGGCTGAGGTGAGCCCCCTCTTCCTTGCCTCCCCCGCATCCGACCCTGGCCGCCGCTGGCCGTGCATGTCGGCCGGCAGCCAGCCGGAGCTGGTTGCTCCGGCCAGGGTCTGATTTTTGGGTTTTTGTGGTTGGCTTGGTTGTTTGAGGTCCCTGTTGACTCCCGAAGCTCGGGAGGGTGAGCACGATGATCGCGGCGATGCGCTGATCATCATGCTCACCTTAGTTCTCTGTTTGGTTGAGCCGTTTTATTGTTCGGCCTTTGTCGAGCTTTTTCGCCTTATGTTTGCGCTGTTTTTATGCATTTTCCCGGCCTGCGACTGTTCCTGTCGCAGTGGGACTGTGAGCACGGTTTCCATGACGTCGTTACCTATCCGCTGGTGCTTGCGGAAGGTCGTGCGGACGTACGGTTTGCTATAGCGGCTTCGTTTATTGCTTGTATGTTTGTTTAAGTTGCTTGTTTGTGGACTTTGGCTTTTGTGGCAATGTTGCGATTCTGTGGGCAGCAAGGGCTTGGTTCTTAGGGCCCTGTGGACTGGTTGTCCAACCCCTTCGCCTTTCGTGGAGATTCGGATTCGTTTTCGACGCGTTTTTCGATGAATTAATCGGCGAAACGTGTGTTTCTAGTCGTGCGACTCACTCGCTATTTTCGCGAGCGACTTCGCTTCGTCGTTTAGCCTCGTTGGCTGTTCTTCATCGCTGTTCCGAAGTTCCGAGGACAGCGGATGAGTGATGTGGGGTTCCGGTGCCAATTCGGCATTTTTCGGGAACCCGGGAAGCCTTTTCGGGTGCGTTTGGTGTTCGTGGCACCCCGAGCTTGTGCTCGCTGTCCCGTCACTTGGTTTTGTGTGTTCGGGGACAGCGAGGGACCTTGTTGGCTGTTTGGTACCCCTGTAGAGCTTAGTGTGGTTCGGGATCGTCCCGGTGGGTTTCCCGGGCGATCCGTCGGTTCCGGGATGTGTGTGAGCTTTGTGTTTAGCGTCGACTTGGTGGACCTTGACCCTGTGAGTCTTTCGTAGGTCCTGTCGCGGTTCTCGAGAGCCATCGGTGTTAGACTTGATCTTTCGACAGGTGGGTACTTCGATCCGGAGTCGGTTCAGTGGACTACGGTGATACCTTTCTATCCTTTCTCTTGCATTACAGCTATTAGTTCACTTGACTCCCGTTGACTCTACTTATATGCGTGCTTGGATAGTGGAGTAGTTGTGGTTTGTATGATTCTTGAGACGACCTAGTTGGTCGGTGGTGATCGCCCGTTGTTCCGAGCGATCCTCGTTGTGGTTTATTCAGTTGCTTCACGGCTCGTTGCCGTTCTGTGGATTGAGCATTTGCATCGATTGTCACAGCTCTTCTCGCACTTCACATACACCGCGGTCTGATCCACCATTTGGGGGTGTTCTTTTCCGAAAAAGGGTCGTGTATTGCGACCGACCCGTGAGCCTCGATGCATTGCGTCGGGAAGGTATGGTGCCGTTAGTTGAGCAGTGTGACAGTGCCAGAGATCCATCCCGGTGGCTATGATTGGGTTTACTTTGTAGTTATCTCCTTTGATGCATATACCGGTTGCTTACAGTAGCATAGTTGTTTCAGTTATATGTCAGCCTCATATTCACTTGTGCTACTGTACACCTTATCTAGCTTTTGTTGACCCTCGTGCCGGTGTGTACACCTCGCTTTCGTCGGCTTGCGGTACCCACTGGCAGGGGAGACATGTTTACATGTTCTCACCCCCCGCCCTCGTTGTTGTTTTCAGGTGAGCAGGGTGGTGAGTGTCGGGACGCTGCGAGGCATGCCTAGATAGTAGCTCTAGAGGTTCCGATTTGTGAGGCTACTTCCCCAGATTTGGTTATCACCCTACCCTTATCCGATAGATGTGATTTGTGGTTCAGTTATCTTGTTGGATATATTCTAGCATGCTTATGTGTTGTGGATCCATTCTTTATACTTATGTGATGATCGCATGCTTGGGCTAGTTGGTTGTATACATGTTTTTAGATCATTTCATTTATCGAGTATTTTGGCTTTCTACCCCCATTGGTAGCGTTGCCAAATAAAGTTTCCGTGTGGGAAACAGTTTTCAAATGGATTTCTGATCGTTCGGTTTTTGTGATTTCAAAAGAGAGTTCTCGTGTGGAGAATAGTTTTCAAATGATTCTCGGATGATTGAAATTAGGGTTTCAAAGAAAGCTTCTGGGTAAGAAGCAGTTTTCTAGAATGACTGTTGCTTGTGCATTGCATCATCCTTCGCCTAAGGATTTGCTTAGATTCATGCAGGTTTAAGGACTGATAGCTGTATGAATCTCTTGTGTTGTTATGCTGTTATGATGAATGAATGGTGATTGTGATCCTGTTGTATGTTGTGGACGCCGTGCAAATACAGGGGAGGCTCTGTCCGTGTGCACAGTGGACCCTGTATTTGTGGCGGGTCTGTACGTGGCGCGGGCTAGGCTTTCAAAAAAAAAAAAAAATTGGCACGTTTTTTCGCATCTAGAACTAGCCCTGGGCTTGACAGATTAAGATGGTATCAGAGCGTAAAGGGAACAAACACTCATTCATTCATTAACTTGTAACTGAACCACTGGTTAGGCTGACCCATAGGAAGACCTAGGATGTATAGGTGCGCGAGTTCGAGGGGTTTGTTTTCGGCTTGTGTTTTTGTGGGAGTTGCCGACCCCTTTCTCTTGCGCAGGTTTTTGTGTTTTGCAGATGGCTTGTGGTCGTGGTAGACCTCTTCGTCCGGGTCGTGGTGGTGGGCGTGCGCCTGCGGAGCCGTCTGCTGGTGTTCTGTTTCGGGCTGTTGTGGCTGGTTCGAGTGAGGAGCTGGCAGGAGGCGGACAGCCAGGTGTGGACCGTACCCTGTGTGCTTTAGGCCGAGGCGAGGGGTCAGTTGGCGACCCTCTCCGGCATGTTCCGGCTTGTTCCGGTAGTTTTTGCAGCAGCAGGCTACAGCGACTGCCGCTCCAGCCCCTCCTCCTCTTTCGCCGAGTGCCCCGATGACTGCAGACCCTCCTGTGGCACCCACACCGTTGTGCGACGACCGTGACGACGACAGCGATTTTGTCGGCTGTTGCGCGTGTGGACGCCGACCCCGCGTTTGGGGGTGGTGGCCACATCCGAGCGTGTTTGGGCGGATTTCCTGAATTTTGATCTGCCCTGGTTCGCAGGCTCGTGCTCCTTCTGGTAGTGGTGGTGGAGTACCTGACAGATCCCAAGTGGCAGGGTGTTTTCCCCTTCGCGTAACCACTCGTTGGCAGGTGGTGGCCCTTGTGGGCTAGGTGACGTCACTTGGTGGATCTATGTTGTTGTTTGGGCTGTTCTTGCCCTGGCCCCACTTTTCATGTTGAGCACTAGGGCCTCTGCGAGCGTCTCTACGGAGACTGTGCTTTGAGCGATTTCGACCGCAGTTTGGGTGTTACCCTCTCTGTTTTGTTGGGTAGGGCGGTGAAGCCTACCCCTCTGACGTCTTGCTGGTGGAATCGTCAGTGTTGGTCTTTTGACCGTTGGCTAGTTCTTGCGTCGAATTGACGTGTACTAGACTGAATGGACACTGTTTGGTGTCGGGTGTTTGTTGGTGCCTACTTGGTTTGCGGCTATCCTAACGCCCAAACTGGTGTGTTTTGGGATTTCTGGTGATATTTGTAGGCTTTCGTGTTGCCGCGAGATCCTCCAGGTTCTTGTTGGAGGTCTCACCGCGTTCGACGTGGTTAGTCGACGCTGGTTTTGTTCTTTCTCTGGTTTGGTTCGTGTGGTTGACGACCCTTTGTCGCCTGTAGCCGTCGGTTCGTTGTCGGAAGCCGATGAATCCTAGGGAGTTGGCTCAGGGCAGACTTTGTTTTGTGGGTCGGTCTGCTTTTCCCGTTAATTCGGTGACTCGTTTGTGACTTTGGTCCAGCTTTTGAGTTGGTTGACCTGGTACCTTTGTAGTGTTGCCAACTGGTTGTTGGCCTTTGACCTTGGGATATTTCGTTTTCTTTTGATAAGTACGTTGGCTGCAGACAACGTAGTGTCAAAAGTTTGGACGAAATACCCTATTTTCCCTTTTGGGGACTTTTTGGATTGGGTCGTTGCTTTCTCTTGCAAGACATTTCTCGCTCTTCGTCGTCTTGCGGGAAAGCTGTGTGGTGGTCATCCCTGTTCTAGTGGTGAACCTTGAGCTAATCCTGGCGTGGTTTTGCGCAGTTGATTGCCATCACTGCCGTCGGTTTGACTCCGGTTGAGTCAGGGTGCCTTTTAGCTCGGTTTCGGGATGACAGGAGCCTGGTTGTTGGCTCCGAGGTTTCCGTGCTTGTGTTTACGTGCGGGGTTTTCGCCGCGACTTTCGTGTAGTCTGGCTTTCGAGCGCGTGTCCGCTTACTTGGATCTGATGTTCGGCATCACTGGTGATTGTATCGCTTGTTGCGATTGGCGACCCTGTGCACCAGAGTGATGGACTCGCAAGGTTTCGTTGGATTGTTTGGGAGTTCGAGTCCTGCGAGATGTCGGTGATGTTTTAGTACCCTCTACCGCAGATCTACGATCTCTTCGACCGGCTCCAGGGAGCCTCGGTTCTCTCGGAGATTGATCTGCAGCCAGGTTATCTTCAGCTGAAGATCAAGGCCGAGGACGTTGCGCTAACGGCCCTCCGGACTCGTTGCGGGCTTTTACGGGGTCACGGTTATGCCGTTTTGTTTGGCGAACGTCCTGGCAGCTGGGTGGTTTTGATGAACTGGGTTTTCGACAGTTCTTGGATCAATTTGTCGTGGTCTCCTTTGACGACATACTGATCTATTTGAGAAGTTCCTTTCTTGGTTCGCATCGGGACGCAACCTGGTATTGCGGTGGGACCAAGGAAGGTGGACTCTGTAGTGGTTTTGCCTGTTCCGACTTCTATGGCAGAGTTTACGAATTTTCCTCGGCTTGGCGAGTTGTTATCGGCGATTTGTTGAGGGTTCCTCAAGATCGCCGCCCCTTTGAGCAAGCTGTCGAGGAAGGGCGTGATGTTTCCGTAGACTCCCGCTTGTCATATGAGCTTCTAGGAGCTGTTGGACTGTTTGACTCGTGCCCCTATCTTAGCATTGTCGCAGCCTGGTGAGGTTTTGTGGTCTTCTGCGATGCGTCTTGGATAGGAATGGGGTGCGTGCTCGTTCAGCATGAGAAGGTCATCGCGTATGCTTCGCGCCAGTTGATGGACTATGAGAAGATCTATCTGGCGCTCGATCTCGAGTTAGCAGCAGTGGTGTTCGCTTCCAAGCTTTGGAGACACTGCCTGTACGGAGCGATTGGTGGTGGAGTTTCGTTGACTAGGGTTGGAGTTTTACCTCATGGAGCTACCGAGCAGTTGTTGACTTTGGAGGTGCAACCCACCTTGATGGATTAGATTTTCGGTGGGTAGCTGATGGATCCGCACTTGCAGAGAGTGCGAGTAGACGCCGAGCAGGGCAGAGATGGTGACTTCGTGCTACATGCTGTTGGTTTTCCTTCGAGGACGGAGGTGTGTGCCCAGTGTTCAGGATTTGAAGTGAGAGTTTTGGCTGAGGCACACCGGTCGCCGTACACCATTAATCCTGGAGAGACGAAGATGTACCGCGACTTGAGGCAGAGCTTCGGGTTGTAGCTCAGCATGTGGCACTGTGCCGGGTTTGTCAGCACGTGAAGGCTGTGCATCAGCGATCAACAGAGAAGCTTTGACCGTTGCCTGCACCTGTAGGGAAGTGGGAGCAGATCACCATGGTTTTCGTCACCGGGTTGCCTCGTTCTCTGCGAGGTCATATTGCGATCTGGGTTTTTGTGGACTGTTTGACGAAAACAGCTCACTTCCTACCGGTACACTCGTTTAGTCTCGGGATCGACTGGCGCAGCTCTACTTGGATGAGATCGTCAGGCTGCCTGGAGTGCCAGTGTCGATCATTTTGGTTTGGAGTTCTCGCTTCGTTTCCCAGTTCTGGAGGAGCTTGCAGTAGGCACTGGGGACGAGACCCGACTTCAGCTCAGTTTACCACCCTCAGAGTGTTGGGCAGTCGGAGCGAGTCTTCTAGACTCTCGAGGTTATGCTCCGGGCATGCGTTTTGGATTTTTGGTGAGGGTTGGATCAGGTACCTTTCCTTGGTGGAGCTTGCCTTCTACGACAGCTTCCAAGCGAGCGTTGGATTGGCACCGTGCGAGACGTTGTTTGGAGGTCGTCGTCGATCACTGATCTGTTGGGTTGACGTGGGTGAGCGTCGTGTGATCGGCCCGACAACGGTTCAGCTGAGGGAGGATCTCAGCTGCGGTGAGGTGCCTGTGAGGTTTGTGGCTCGCAAGGTGAAGCAGTTGATGAATCGGAGCTTTCTGTTTGTGTGAGTGCTGTGGACGAGTCGCATGGAGCGCGTGACTACTTGGGAGCTGAAGTCTGCTTTGCGGGAGAGGTATCCGCTGTTGTTCGCGGATGGTGTGTGAGTAAGTTTCGGGGACGAAACTTCTTGTTAGGTGGGAGTGATGTGAGAATTCGAATTTTGGAAATTTGAAATTCTGTGTTCCTCTCCCCTGATTCTGTGTTTTTGATCAGTATACGTATATATATACATGTATTTATATATATATATATGTATATAAGTGGTATTTAGTGGTATTTAGTATTTTTGGATTTTTGTCGCGGAGAGTGAACGGCTTAACGGCGCGAACCGGAGTCCGATTCTGACGATCCAAAATGGTGAGTTCAATGTCTCGGCAGTGCTGAACACGATGGTGCGATTCGTTTCGACATTCGACAAACGGTTTGAGAGATCTACCATCTTGTTCGCCGAGAGGTCGAATGTCATATTTTTTTAGTTTCGCGATTTAGACCCTGTTCTCGCACCGTTTCGCGTGAGATTGCTTGTGGAGGGGTGTCTAGGCATTTTGTACCTGCTGTGAGGGACTGAGGTGTATTTTTCTGTGTTTGGAGGGCTTATTTGCAATTGTGCAAGTGTATTAGTTGTGTGTGTGTGTGTGCGCGCACTGTTTTTATGCATTTTCCCGGCCTGCGACTGTTCCTGTCGCAGTGGGACTGTGAGCACGGTTTCCATGACGTCGTTACCTATCCGCTGGTGCTTGCGGAAGGTCGTGCGGACGTACGGTTTGCTCTAGCGGCTTCGTTTATTGCTTGTATGTTTGTTTAAGTTGCTTGTTTGTGGACTTTGGCTTTTGTGGCAATGTTGCAATGCTGTGGGCAGCAAGGGCTTGGTTCTTAGGGCCCTGTGGACTGGTTGTCCAACCCCTTCGCCTTTCGTGGAGATTCGGATTCGTTTCCGACGCGTTTTTCGATGAATTAATCGGCGAAACGTGTGTTTCTAGTCGTGCGACTCACTCGCTGTTTTCGCGAGCGACTTGGCTTCGTCGTTTAGCCTCGTTGGCTGTTCCTCATCGCTGTCCCGAAGTTTCGAGGACAGCAGATGAGTGATGTGGGGTTCCGGTGCCAATTCGGCATTTTTCGGGAACCCGGGAAGCCTTTTCGTGTGCGTTTGGTGTTCGTGGCACCCCGAGCTTGTGCTCGCTGTCCCGTCACTTGGTTTTGTGTGTTCGGGGACAGCGAGGGACCTTGTTGGCTGTTTGGTACCCCTGTAGAGCTTAGTGTGGTTCGGGATCGTCCCGGTAGGTTTCCCGGGCGATCCGTCGGTTCCGGGATGTGTGTGAGCTTTGTGTTTAGCGTCGACTTGGTGGACCTTGACCCTGTGAGTCTTTCGTAGGTCCTTTCGCGGTTCCCGAGAGCCGTCGGTGTTAGACTTGATCTTTCGACAGGTGGGTACTTCGATCCGGAGTCGGCTCAGTGGACTACGGTGATACCTTTCTATCCTTTCTCTTGCATTACAGCTATTAGTTCACTTAACTCCCGTTGACTCTACTTATATGCGTGCTTGGATAGTGGAGTAGTTGTGGTTTGCATGATTCTTGAGACGACCTAGTTGGTCGGTGGTGATCGCCCGTTGTTCCGAGCGATCCTCGTTGTGGTTTATTCAGTTGCTTCACGGCTCGTTGCCGTTCTGTGGATTGAGCATTTGCATCGATCGTCACAGCTCTTCTCGCACTTCACGTACACCGCGGTCTGATCCACCGTTTGGGGGTGTTCTTTTCCGGAAAAGGGTCGTGTATTGCGACCGACCCGTGAGCCTCGATGCATTGCGTCGGGAAGGTATGGTGCCGTTAGTTGAGCAGTGTGACAGTGCCAGAGATCCATCCCGGTGGCTATGATTGGGTTTACTTTGTAGTTATCTCCTTTGATGCATATACCAGTTGCTTACAGTAGCATAGTTGTTTCAGTTATATGTCAGCCTCATATCACTTGTGCTACTGTACACCTTATCTAGCTTTTGTTGACCCTCGTGCCGGTGTGTACACCTCGCCTTCGTCGGCTTGCGGTACCCACTGGGAGGGGAGACATGTTTACATGTTCTCACCCCCCGCCCTCGTTGTTGTTTTCAGGTGAGCAGGGTGGTGAGTGTCGGGACGCTGCGAGGCACGCCTAGATAGTAGCTCTAGAGGTTCCGACTTGTGAGGCTACTTCCCCAGATTTGGTTATCACCCTACCCTTATCCGATAGATGTGATTTGTGGTTCAGTTATCTTGTTGGATATATTCTAGCATGCTTATGTGTTGTGGATCCATTCTTTATACTTATGTGATGATCGCATGCTTGGGCTAGTTGGTTGTATACATGTTTTTAGATCGTTTCATTTATCGAGTATTTTGGCTTTCTACCCCCGTGGTAACGTTGCCAAATAAAGGTTTCCGTGTGGAAAACAGTTTTCAAATGGATTTCTGATCGTTCGGTTTTTGTGATTTCAAAAGAGAGTTCTCGTGTGGAGAATAGTTTTCAAATGATTCTCGGATGATTGAAATTAGGGTTTCAAAGAAAGCTTCTGGGTAAGAAGCAGTTTTCTAGAATGACTGTTGCTTGTGCATTGCATCATACTTCGCCTAATAATTTGCTTAGATTCATGCAGGTTTAAAGACTGCTAGCTGTATGAATCTCTTGTGTTGTTATGCTGTTGTGATGAATGAATGGTGATTGTGATCCTGTTGTATGTTGTGGACGCCGTGCAAATACAGGGGAGGCTCTGTCCGTGTGCACAGTGGACCCTGTATTTGTGGCGGGTCTGTACGTGGCGCGGGCTAGGCTTTCAAAAAAAAAAAATTTGGCACGTTTTTTCGCATCTAGAACTAGCCCGGGGTGTGACAGTCATCGAGCTAGCACCACTGTACCAACTTTGGATCAAAGCATCCACCTGAAACTGTCGCAGCGCCTAACACCCAAGGCGTTCTGGAACGTCGATTGGACCTACGAACGACTCACCAAGTCAAGGCCCCAACTTAGTCGACTCAAAACACTAAACACACTTCCCGGAACCACCAGAATTTTCATAAAGTCTATAAGATAAGCATCGAGATGGCATCGTATGAGGTACTATATGTGTCACACCCCGGGTTACCTCTTCCCAGGCGCATGACCAGATCCGCCGCATACACAGTATCTCTACCATGTATACGAAGCGAAACAACAACCACAATAATCACACAAAGCTAAAGGTATCAACAGAGCTGCTATATAAATATATCAAAAGATCACTGTACATACATCATCCATAACTCTCATATAAAACTCTCATATAAAACTCTCATATACAGACTGATATCAACATCACACAGTATGTACAGACTCAACCATCTATCCAAAATGGGTATACCTCTAGCCAAATATCCGGGGAATAGCTCTACCCGACGGTCTCCTTTCCGCGCTCAGTATGCACGACTGGGGAAGAAGACTCTGCAAAAAGATGTCACCAATGGGTGTGAGAACTACTATCAATCAAGTAGTCCTCAGTGGGTACCGCCACCAGCCTCAGCGGTCTGCCCACTAAGTCCTCAATCTCAAGAGATATGAATAGAGCAATAAAAGAGTAGGAGATATACTACCACTACTATGCACAAAGCTCAACTGTCAGTATGAATACCAATGAACTGAATATACCAAATGAGGACTATCATACACAATACAATACCTGCGAACCAGCTAGTACAGGAACCCCATCTGTACCTAGCTCTCGCCATACAATACCTCACAATACCATACCTGCGGCCTGATCACGCTCAACCCTCCAGGGAGCTGCTCAACCCTCCAGGGAGCCGACTAGTACAGGAAGCCCGTCTGTAACTAGCCCCTCGTACAACCCTCTGTACGGAACATGCCAACTCTAGAGTGGTACTCGTGGGAGCGACCCAACCGAGCAAAGTACAACCATAGTATACGCCAAGCACCCGCAGGTATATGATCGACACGACTGGGTCAACAAAGGATCAAGTGCCCTCGGCACCTCAAAGGATAGTCAACAAGTAAGACCCAATCCACTGTGCCCTCGGCACCACAAAGGATAATCAACAAGTATGACCCAATCCATACTCTCACAAAGAACCACGTGCCCTCGGCACAATCAATGCTCCAGTGCTCACAATCAATCTCAACTCTATCACAAGAGGAGGCTCTCGACTCTACCACAAAGAGGAGGTACAACAACATAGCACGAGCCACAACATGATCACCTACACTACATGCACAACAACTGGTACAAGAAATCAACAGGATAGGTGTAGGTCCAATCATGCAACAAGGATACAAGGAAATGCATGCTCATATACATATCATTAGCACATCTAAGATCATAACATGCCCATGCAGTCTATAGATCAGTCTCACCCTAACATGGCATCTCTAACATAATCTTAGCATGGCATACTATCATAATCCCAATAACATAATCCAATATCCACATATCATAATCCAATCATGCTAACATAATCCAAACAACATCATATCATATTATGCTAACATGAGATAAAACACGTAGGAGGAAGTCCACTGAATCTGGCAAACATCAACCCACCTGAAAAGCTAATCCAACCACGGTGGGGAAAGAACAGTATCCTCAGATCCAACCCTCCAGATAACGCACTCCGGCAGCACCCCGATCTGTCAAAACCTCCAAGAAAACTGCTATCTCCAGCAGAATAACGGCTCGACACCAGATTAGATCAGCAGAGTAGAAGAGAGCAAGCAGGGTTACAAACTATGCCAACACATGGCCCTAAACCCACTTTCTCTCTCTAGAAATAGGGATCATACGAAGTGGAAATGCACCAAAAACCATCAGGGACTCGCCTATTTATAGGCTCCCAAAATCCCACTTTCGGGCGCCCACTTCACAATTTCCGGGCGTCCGGAAATCCTGCCGTACAGGTGTCGTCGTGCGGTCAAGCGGTCGGTCGGCGGTCAGCAGGCGGTGGGGCGGTGTGTCTCCGGCGATCGACACGTGTCCTGCGTCGCGACACGTGGCCCTCCACGTCACAACTCAAACCGGATCCTCCATCCGGGCGTCCGGATCCTGCGCCCAGATCCACAACTCGTCGGCCACAACCGGATCATCCACAAAGTGCAACGGGGTCCGGAACATTCGGGCGTCCACAACCTCTCTTCCGGACGCCCGAATCCTGCCAAGTCCAGAAACCCTAATTCATGAAAATTCCCAAGTACTACATTCTCCCCTCCTTAAAATAGTTTCGTCCTCGAAACTCACCTCAAGATGTAAACAGGTGCGGATAAGATCTCAGCATAACAGTCTCCAACTCCCATGTCGCCTCTCTATCATCATGAAAATCCCACTGTACCTTAACATAAGGTATGACCCGATTACGCAATTCCCTTGTCTCACGAGCAAGAATTCGTATCGGTCGCTCCTCGTACTGCAAATCCTCAGTAAGCTCCAGTGGAGAAAAATCAATCACATGGGAAGGATCATGCATGTATCTCCTCAGAACAGATACATGAAAGACATCGTGCACTCCTGCAAGTCGAGGCGGAAGGGCTAACCGATAAGCCACGGGTCCAACTCTCTCTAAGATCTCAAAAGGACCAATAAATCGCGGACTAAGCTTTCCGCGAATTCCAAATCTCCGTATGCCCTTCGATGGTGAGATCTTCAAGAAAACATGATCGCCAACATGAAACTCTAGATCTCGCCTCCGAGTATCAGAATAACTCTTTTGCCTACTCTGAGCCGTCTCAATATGCCGTCGTATCAACTTAACTTTCTCTTCGGCTTCAAGCAAAAGGTTTGGACCCAACGTTTTTCTTTCACCAACATCATCCCAATACAGAGGTGATCGACATTTGCGTCCATACAATGCTTCAAACGGAGCCATCTTAATGCTCGCTTGATAGCTATTGTTGTACGCAAACTCTACCAATCTCAGATGTCGATCCCAACCTCCACCAAAATCCAAGACACAAGCTCTCAACATATCCTCGAGTGTCTGTATAGTGCGCTCGGACTGACCATCAGTCTGGGGATGAAACGCAGTGCTAAACCGAAGCTGAGTCCCCAAAGCTGTTTGTAAACTCTTCCAGAAATGAGAAACAAACCTTGGGTCTCTATCAGATACTATTGAGATTGGCACTCCATGCAATCTCAATATCTCATCCATATACAGCTGCGCAAGTCGCTCACGTGACCAAGTAATCTGCATAGGCAGAAAATGAGCAGACTTCGTCAGCCTATCAACAATCACCCAAATGGAATCACAGCCGCTAGAAGTCCTCGGCAATCCTACGATGAAATCCATCGTAATATGATCCCACTTCCATTCAGGTATTGGAAGACTCTGTAGCTTACCAGCTGGTACACGATGTTCAGCCTTAACTTGCTGACATGTCAAACATTGAGCTACAGCTCTACCAATATCCCGCTTCATACCATTCCACCAGAAGTGAGTCTTCAGATCCTGGTACATCTTAGTCCCTCCAGGGTGTACAGAATAAGGAGAATAATGAGCTTCCTTTAGTATCTCCTCTCGAATCTCCTGATCCGCTGGTACACATAGACGTCCTCTATAACGAAGAGTCTCAGCATCATCACAAGTAAAGTCTTCAAGATCTCCACTTTTCAGTTGATCTCGAACTTTCACCAAGTAAGGATCCACACTCTGTTTCTCTCGAATCCTGTCTAACAGAGTGGGCTGCAAAATCAGAGTCATCAGTCTCGCTGTCATCCCAGAAGTAACCACTTCAAGGGACAACCTCCGCATCTCCTCCACTAGGACAGGCTGTTGAGTAATACACAAACTCAAAGTCGCCACAGCCTTCCTACTCAAAGCATCGGCAACAACGTTCGCCTTACCGGGATGGTATAATATAGAGATGTCATAATCCTTCAATAATTCTAACCATCTCCGTTGCCGTAGATTCAACTCTTTCTGTGTAAACAGATACTTGAGGCTCTTATGATCTGTATACACTTCACAATGCTCACCATAAAGATAGTGACGCCATAGCTTCAGAGCAAAGACTACCGCCGCCAACTCCAAATCATGAGTGGGGTAGTTCTTCTCATATTCCTTTAGTTGTCTTGAAGCATATGCAATCACTTTGCCATGTTGCATCAGCACGCAACCCAAGCCACTATGCGAAGCATCACTATAGATGACAAATCCCTCGCCCATCACAGGTAGTGCAAGAATAGGGGCTGTCATCAATCTCTGCTTAAGCTCATCAAAGCATTCTTGGCACTCATCACTCCAAACATACTTAATTCCCTTCCTGGTTAGTCGAGTAAGTGGCGTAGAGAGTTTCGCAAAACTCTCCACGAATCGTCGATAATACCCGGCTAGACCAAGAAAACTCCGCACCTCAGATATAGTTGTCGGTCTAGGCCAATCACGAATTGCCTCAATCTTCTTAGGATCAACAGCTACTCCCGAAGCTGAAATCACATGGCCTAAAAAGGCAACCTCTCTCAACCAAAACTCACACTTCTTCAGCTTTGCATACAACTTCTTCTCTCGCAAGAGTTGTAGCACTAATTTCAAATGCTCCTCATGCTCCGCATCATCACGGGAGTAAATCAAGATGTCATCAATAAAGACTACCACGAACTTGTCTAAGAAAGACTTAAAAACTCGGTTCATCATATCCATAAATGCAGCAGGGGCATTAGTCAATCCAAACGGCATGACTGTAAACTCATAATGCCCGTACCGAGTTCTAAAAGCAGTCTTAGAAATATCCTCGGCCTTCACCTTCAACTGGTGGTAACCGGACTAAAGATCAATCTTAGAAAAGACACACGCTCCCTGTAATTGATCGAATAGGTCATCGATACGTGGGAGGGGGTATCTATTCTTGATGGTCACTTTGTTCAATTCTCGATAATCCACACATAACCTAAGTGTACCATCCTTCTTCTTCACAAATAGTACAGGCGCTCCCCAAGGTAACACACTTGGTCTGATAAAACCTTTATCCATAAGATCCTGCAGTTGCGCCTTCAACTCTCTCAACTCAGCTGGTGCCATTCTATAGGGTGTCTTCGAGATTGGCGCGGTTCCTGGTACCACATCAATCACGAATTCAATCTCCCTATCAGGAGGCATCGAGGATAACTCAGAAGGAAATACGTCCGGAAATTCACGGACAATAGGAATATCCTCGAGTCCTGGTACAATAGTGGGCACCTCAGTCACCGTTGCTAAGTAGGCCATACATCCACTATTTAACATCTGTCTGGCCTTAGCAGAAGAAATCGTCACTGCGAACAGTGAACTCTTACAACCTTCATAAACATACTCCTCATGCCCAGGCTCACGAAAAATTACTGTCTTAGATTCACAATCAATCGTAGCAAAGTATCGAGATAACCAATCCATGCCTAGGATTACATCAAAATCCTGCAACTGTCTCAATACTAATAAATCAACAGACATGATCCAAGGTCCTACTTGCACAGGACATCCTACACAACCCTCAATCACCTACAAATTATGGTCAGGTACCCGCACCTCCTGTGCCTGGGGTAACAATCCTATCTCTAGACCATGATGCAATGCAAATGTCCTACTAACAAAGGAATGCGATGCACCAGTATCGAATAAAGTACGCGATCTAATGCCACAAATCAAAACTATACCTGCCACCACTCGATCAGCTATCGCAGGATCCTCAATCTGAGCGGCATAAACTCGCCCGCTCGCTGGTGGCTGGCGTCGATCCTGCTGTCGTGGCATAGAAGATCGCTCCTGAGAAAATACCGGGGAAGCTCCAGAATACTGCGGTGGAGTAAAAGGTACGGATGCCATAGAAGGAGTTGCTACAAGTCTGGGACAAGCCCTCCTGATATGTCCAGGCTGTCCACACTCATAACATCGGCCCTCTCGTCTATTACAGAGATAAGCGAAATGAGGTCCTCCACAAATCACACATCGGGGAGATCCCCTTGACTGCTGCTGCTGCGGTCGCTGCTGGCGATATCCTCCAGACTGCTGGCGAAATCCTCCAGACTGCTGGCGACTAAAAGATCCACGTCCCTGGAAACGCGATTGCTGAGGAGGTTTAGGTGGCCGTCTGCTACTTGATTGTCCTCCATCATCAGGCGCCGGGCGCTTCCTTTCCTGACCTTGAGCCGGGTCCACATGCTGCCCTCTCGTCACAAATGCCCCTCGCTCTACCCACAGAGACTGCTCAATAGTAGCATCCAAAGTCTGAAGTCTCTGCGAGTGGACAAATGGAAAGATCTCGGGTCTCAAGCCCTTCTCATACAGATAAACCTTTTGTATCTCATCTCTCGCCGCTGAGGGAACACAGTTAAGCAACCTAGTAAATTCCCTCGCATACTCCTGCACCGAGCGATTCCCTTGCTTCAGGTTCTTCAAGTCTTTCTCTATCTTCATTTTCACGCTACTGGGAAAATACGCCCCATACATAATCCCCCGAAACTCACTCCAAGTCATTTGTAGAGGATTCAAGGACCTATGATCACGGGTCCTCCTCCACCAGACATGTGCATCACCAGATAAACAATGCACTGCCATATGCACCTGCTCCCGTGCTGGCACAAAGAGATCCTCGAACAACTTCTCCATCTCACAAATCCAGGCTTCTACCACCCACGGTTCTATGCTACTTCCATTGAATCGCGGTGGATCAAACCTACAGAAGCGAGCCAATCTATCCGCCATCCGCTCCTGCTCCTCTTCAGAAAGCACTTGACTAGGCTGAGTACTTCCTTCTCCAGGTTGAGATGTAGTTGGAGTCATCGTCGCCTGAGGTTCCATAGTTCGAGGCGTAGAAAAAGCATCACACATCTTCTGCAACAAGGCACTCTGCTGCCTTCCAACTGCAGCTATGTCTGCTAGCTGCTCTTGCAGAGCGGGCCGTTCATTAGGTCCCGTCTGCTCAGGCATATCCGAAGGCGTCGGATGCGCTCGCGTCGACGGTCGTCGAGGAGGCATAGTAATTATCCTGCAACAGAATACCCGATTAGGACCACAATCAACTCACGACCCAATCTAGCGAAAGTCTAGAAGGACACTTCTTTTCTTCTCAGATTATTATGTCGTCTGCAGCCAACATAATCCATCCGATAAGAGAAGGCATAATCCTTCAATCACACTTCCTACACAAGGAAAGATTCAAAACCCAATCTATGACTTTCGCGATCAATTACGTCTCTCACGTCATTCTTAGGTCTGTTTATCTTAGGTTTCCTAGGTCCTCTTGACCTATTCCTAAGCTCTGATACCAACTTAATCTGTCACGCCCCGGGTTACCTCTTCCCAGGCGCATGACCAGATCCGCCGCATACACAGTATCTCTACCATGTATACGAAGCGAAACAACAACCACAATAATCACACAGAGCTAAAGGTATCAACAGAGCTGCTATATAAATATATCAAAAGATCACTGTACATACATCATCCATAACTCTCATATAAAACTCTCATATACAGACTGATATCAACATCACACAGTATGTACAGACTCAACCATCTATCCAAAATGGGTATACCTCTAGCCAAATATCCGGGGAATAGCTCTACCCGACGGTCTCCTTTCCGCGCTCAGTATGCACGACTGGGGAAGAAGACTCTGCAAAAAGATGTCACCAATGGGTGTGAGAACTACTATCAATCAAGTAGTCCTCAGTGGGTACCGCCACCAGCCTCAGCGGTCTGCCCACTAAATCCTCAATCTCAAGAGATATGAATAGAGCAATAAAAGAGTAGGAGATATACTACCACTACTATGCACAAAGCTCAACTGTCAGTATGAATACCAATGAACTGAATATACCAAATGAGGACTATCATACACAATACAATACCTGCGAACCAGCTAGTACAGGAACCCCATCTGTACCTAGCTCTCGCCATACAATACCTCACAATACCATACCTGCGGCCTGATCACGCTCAACCCTCCAGGGAGCTGCTCAACCCTCCAGGGAGCCGACTAGTACAGGAAGCCCGTCTGTAACTAGCCCCTTGTACAACCCTCTGTATGGAACATGCCAACTCTAGAGTGGTACTCGTGGGAGCGACCCAACCGAGCAAAGTACAACCATAGTATACGCCAAGCATCCGCAGGTATATGATCGACACGACTGGGTCAACAAAGGATCAAGTGCCCTCGGCACCTCAAAGGATAGTCAACAAGTAAGACCCAATCCACTGTGCCCTCGGCACCACAAAGGATAATCAACAAGTATGACCCAATCCATACTCTCACAAAGAACCACGTGCCCTCGGCACAATCAATGCTCCAGTGCTCACAATCAATCTCAACTCTATCACAAGAGGAGGCTCTCGACTCTACCACAAAGAGGAGGTACAACAACATAGCACGAGCCACAACATGATCACCTACACTACATGCACAACAACTGGTACAAGGAATCAACAGGATAGGTGTAGGTCCAATCATGCAACAAGGATACAAGGAAATGCATGCTCATATACATATCATTAGCACATCTAAGATCATAACATGCCTATGCAGTCTATAGATCAGTCTCACCCTAACATGGCATCTCTAACATAATCTTAGCATGGCATACTATCATAATCCCAATAACATAATCCAATATCCACATATCATAATCCAATCATGCTAACATAATCCAAACAACATCATATCATATTATGCTAACATGAGATAAAACACGTAGGAGGAAGTCCACTGAATCTGGCAAACATCAACCCACCTGAAAAGCTAATCCAACCACGGTGGGGAAAGAACAGTATCCTCAGATCCAACCCTCCAGATAACGCACTCCGGCAGCACCCCGATCTGTCAAAACCTCCAAGGAAACTGCTATCTCCAGCAAAATAACGGCTCGACACCAGATTAGATCAGCAGAGTAGAAGAGAGCAAGCAGGGTTACAAACTATGCCAACACATGGCCCTAAACCCACTTTCTCTCTCTAGAAATAGGGATCATACGAAGTGGAAATGCACCAAAAACCATCAGGGACTCGCCTATTTTTAGGCTCCCAAAATCCCACTTTCGGGCGCCCACTTCACAATTTCCGGGCGTCCGGAAATCCTGCCGTACAGGTGTCGTCGTGCGGTCAAGCGGTCGGTCAGCGGTCAGCAGGCGGTGGGGCGGTGTGTCTCCGGCGATCGACACGTGTCCTGCGTCGCGACACGTGGCCCTCCACGTCACAACTCAAACCGGATCCTCCATCCGGGCGTCCGGATCCTGCGCCCAGATCCACAACTCGTCGGCCACAACCGGATCATCCACAAAGTGCAACGGGGTCCGGAACATTCGGGCGTCCACAACCTCTCTTCCGGGCGCCCGAATCCTGCCAAGTCCAGAAACCCTAATTCATGAAAATTCCCAAGTACTACAATATGGGCGTCGATGTCTATCCCCTATCTACTAGTATGTTGTCGGTGAACGCCGGGTGATCGGGCCGGACTTGGTGGAGGACGCGGAAGTCAAGATTCGCATTGTGAGAGAGCGGCTACTGACTGCACAGAGTCGACAGAGGAGCTACGCGGACCAGCGACGCGTGACCTGGAGTTTCAGGTCGGCGAGCATGTGTTGCTCAAGGTGTCGCCATCTATGGCGATCAAGCGGTTCGGTTTGCAGAAGAAGCTTAGTTTGCAGTTTATTAGGCCATTTGAGATTCTAGAGCGTGTTGGTCTGGTGGCGTACAGATTGGCTCTTCCTCCGAGTCTCGCTCGGGTGCATAATGTGTTTCACGTGTCCATGCTTCGGAAGTATATCGCAGATCCGTCGCACTTATCAGTCTGACGACTATTCAGCTGCGGGAGGACCTGAGCTATGATGAGGCTTCGATGCGGATCTTGGCACGTGAAGTGAAGCAGCTGCGGAATCGAAGTATTATATATGTAAAGGTTCAGTGGGAGAATCACGCGGAACGCGAGGCTACTTAGGAGCTTGAGTCTGTTTTGCGGAAGAGGTATCTGCAGTTGTTCGTGGGGGATGTGTAATCAAGTTTCGGGGATGAAACTTCTTATAAGAGGGGGATGATGTAATATCCGAGACGTTGGAATTGAATTTGATTAAAGAAATTCAATTTGAAATTTGAATTTGAATTCAAAGTATATATATATATATGTATATATACAGGTGGAGGCGGAGAGAGGATTGAATCCTCGCGAACCGGCGATCGATTCAGACGAAACAAAATTGTAGGTCTGATGGTCCGGCAGTGCCGGAGGCGCTGTTGCAATCCTTTCGCAAATCCAACGAGAGGATAATCTGAAATTGCGCGTTTCTCGAGAAGGGGTCAAATTGGGGAAACTAGTATTTTTCAGAAACCTCCAATATTTTAAGTACCATATTGCGTGAAATCTCACGTGGAGGTGCCTTTGCACATTTTACACGCGCTGTGAGGGACTTTGGGAAAAATATCGAAGTTTGGTGGGGTTATGCGCAATTTATCCCAAATTACATAATGGAGCACCTAGGGTTTCTTCTCTAAACGAAACCCTAACTCCCTCCCCTCACCCTCTCCGAACCCTAGCCGCCCTCTCCTTACCCTCTGCTTGCTACGCACCTATCCCCGGCCTCTGGCGACCGTAGCTCGGCCGGCTAAACCCCGGCACCCATCTCCTCCCTCTCCCTCAATCTCTATCTCCCTTCCATCCCACCGATCCCCGAACTGAGGACACCTGAGGAAGGCCGCGCCCCTTGGAACTCATCTTCAGCATCCCTGGGCTCTAGCGACCTCCTCCGATGGCCCCAGGAGCTGCCGAGCGCCGTCGCGGCAGCAGCACCCGATTTGGTGCAGTTTTGGGCTGAGGCGGCCATACTCTTTGCGCCGCCTCCTCCACCGCCTCTCGCCGTCGCCGCCGCCGCTCGCCATCGCCGCCGCCTCCCCTCTGTCTCGGAGGACCGCTCACCGCCGCCTCGACCCATCCCGACCACCGCCATTGCCGGGAGAAACCACCCAGAGCCGAGTCCAACCCGAGTTGGCCGCATCTCTCCTATCGCCGCCTCCCATCGCCGGCTAGCGCGAGCACGGCACTCCCCTCGACGCCCGCACCCGACCCCTGCTGGTGCACGCGCCGCCATGCTGCCGACGGCCAGCACGAGCAACCTTGCTCCCTACCAAGCCCAAGCTAGGGTGTTTTTGACTGGGTGTCCTTTTTCGGCCTTCCAAAAGGCCACTGACTCACCGAAAGGTGAGCACAGTGGCCGTGAGGTGCTGCTGATCACCGTGCTCACCCTAGTTGCGATTGGAGAGGCTTCGTTCAACGGAATCTACAGTGTCGCTCCCGATGCACATCTAACGTGGAGTTCACATAGCCCCAACGCGCTCATCGGCCTTCGTTCGTGCTCCGGACAGTGAGCACGGGCTTCGGTGCATGAGACCTATCAACGGGCACTACTAGTTGATCTCGGAACCCCCTCAGTGAATGGTAATGAGTCGATCTTATCGTTTTATTATATAATTATTGCAGTTATCAGTAGTATAGGGGTTTTTATACAATTTGGATCTCGCGGTCTACCTCGGGAAGTGTGGGATTGCTGTTTGTGATCCCTGGACTGGTTATCCAAGGTCTCGTGGCCTTCGCAGAGTTCGATTCTAATTTCTTTGCGTTTTCCAGCAAAAATCGCCGGCGGAACGTGGTTGTCGATGTGGGGTTCACTTTCTTCTAATGTGAAAGCCCCAGGTTTGTCGCTGAGCCTTGTCGGCTGGTTGCTCTCGTTGTCTCGAGTATCCGGAGACAACGGGTGAGCGACGGAGGGTTTCGGTGCTGAAAACGGCATTTCTGGGAACCCCGAACGGCACCAAATGTGTTATTGTATTTCTGTGTCGCTTTGACATATGTTTGCTGTCCGGACACCTAAATTGGCATGTTTCGGGACAGCAGGTAACTTGCGGTGTACACCAGTACCTTCCGGGGTACTTCGATGTGTTCGAAAGAGTTTTGATGGACTTTCTGAAAATTTCGATGGTTCCGGGGTGTGTGTTTAGTTTTTTTGCTTTGACTAAGTTGGGGCCTTGACTTGGTAGGTCGCTCGTAGGTCCAGTCGATGTTCTAGCACGCCTTGGTGTTAGGCGCTACGATAGTTTCAGGTGGGTGCTTCGATCCGAAGTCGGTACAGTGGTGCTAGCTCGGTGACGTTCTTCCCTTACCCCTTTTCATTGTTTTCACATATTACTTGATAAGCACTACACCACTAGACTTCTAGTTATATTTACTCTACTTCTGCTCTATCATGATTTAGTAGTAGGGTGGTGTTTGATAGTATTTGCATGATCTCTATCTGTGGAACCTGATTGGTCGGTGTCTGTGAGTTTGGTGACATAGGTGATATCGTTTGGACAGCTGTTTGTTGTTGACTTATTCTCGGCTATTTGCCATCTCGTTGACTATTGAGCATAGTGCATCGATCGTCACAATTCATGTAGCATGTCACGTACACTAGCGGTTTGGCCACCGTGTAGGTGTTCTTTTTTGAAAAAGCGGTCGTTTATTCGGCCCGTTTGCCCCTTGCAAGGTGCTAGCTGGGGTTATGTGCCGGTGGGTGAGCATACTGTGGCATTGCTTGTGGTATGACACCCTAATAGTCTCATATCGGATGGGAGTGGGGTTGTCATTGGGTATATAAGAGGACTCCACCCTAGTAATAATAACTGGGCTTAAGCATTTTGTGCCGGTGGTTTTGACCCAACGAGTTATTATTGCTAGCAGGTCGGGTTGTTACATTTGGTATCAAAGCCGGTTCACCAGCCGGAAGTGTGAGATGCATCTTGGCTGAGTCAGGGTCGGAATGACAGACTAAAGCAAGGGTCAGTGAGTGACAGGCTAAGTCAGGGTCGGAATGACAAAGGCTAGCGAGACAAGTTTCACATTGCCTGGTGATCTTGGGCTGTGTGTGGTTAGGGCTGACGAGGACGTCAGGGCCTAAACGGGGAGAGTCTGTGACACCCCAATAGTCCCACATCGGATGGGAATGGGATTGTCATTGGGTATATAAGAGGACTCCACCCTAGTAATAATAACTGGGCTTAAGCATTTTGGGCCGGTGGTTTTGGCCCAACGAGTTATTATTGCTAGTGGGTCTAGTCGTTACATGCGGTCTTTAGACCAATATGGCGAGGTGTTTGGGTATTTATCTTACATACAGTTGATGCATATGTAGATTATTGTTGCTTTATAGTAGCGGTAGGTGTTTACTATTGTTCATATCTATTATTCTTTACTCGCTACTATACTTGTATATCTAGCTCTCCCTTATTTATGTTCTACTCACCAACGAGTACACTCGCCCTCGTTGGCTTGCGGTACCCACTAGGAGACCCCTTGTTGGTTTCTCACCCTCCTCCTTTTCAGGTGATCTCAGTGGTAGGAGTCGGGACGGTGCGTGAGGTGCGATAGCTAGTGAGCTTTAGAGGTCCCGAACCTTCGACATTGGATACGGTTACTCTGATCCGACCTTTTTTCTTATTTGTTAATAAGTTAGACTCATAGTGGTTCAGTTACCTGCTCTCTTGGTTATTTGATTCCCTGATTATTTAGTGCATGTGGATAATTATCTTCTTGGTAATAATTGAATGGTGAAGTTATTTTGACTATCTGTGGTTTTGGTAATCTTATGATAATGGATTCATGACAAAGTGGTTTTCTACCCCTCATGGTAGTCGGCTTTTCAAAAGAATGAGTTTCCATGTGGGAAACGATTTTCAAATGACTTTTCAGATTTATCGACACCTTAGTATTTCAAAATAAAGTTTTCGGATGGGAAATACTTTTAAATGATAGAGCTGGTTGTTGTATTGTGCATCATCTTTCGCCTAAGGAGTGCTTAGAGCATGCATCATCTTAAGGATGGCTAGCTGATTGATTTATGTGAGCATCTACATAGTTAATGCTAATTTGTGTGAGTGGATGAACGTGTTGTGGCATGTATTTGTAATGGTACGCCATGCAAATACAGGGGAGACTCTGTCTGTGTGGACAGGGGAGTTCCTGTATTTGTGGCGGGTCTGTTCCGTCCCGTGGGCAAGTTTGTATTTTTTTTAAAAATATGAGCACTTTTCGCTGACTGTACTTTCGAAGATGGCCCTTTCTGCGAAAAGGCTTTACTAAAGGGCTCTGGGGAGTGACAAATGTTATCGCCGTGCGTCATCAATAGCTTCATTTGGGACAACTTAGAATCTGGCAGTGAGCAAATCACCACAAGAACCTGTTGCTCATGTTTGAGCTCCAACAGCTTTAAGGTCCCGAATCATGGCGCTCATCACACGAAGATACTCAACCATGGCGTGCTTCGGGTCCCTCATGTATTGCTGGAACTTTAGATTAAAGACACGTAGCATTGTAGTTGAAGTTTTCCCAAAAGTCACTTTGAGCTTGTCCCACATGTCTTTGACAGTTTCGTGGACATCAAACTCTCCAATAAGGTTATCTTGTATGGCACTGAACAAAGTATACCAAGCGGTTCTATTCGTATTGAACTACTTGTCATAGATCTCTTTATCACGTCGGTACTGCACAGTTTTGACTTCTGAAGGTAGTGTCTTGTTGACAATAAAGTGTTCCAAAACACCATGTTCATTGAGCAAAAAATTTATTTTCCTGCGCCACATATTATAGTTCTTGTCGTCCAATTTTTCACCTCTATTTAAATCGTCAATTACATTTTTGGAAGCCATTTCACTACATAAAAGTTGGCAGGATAGGACATCAAGCACACATAGAAAAAAGATTAACAGAAGTGAAGTACTCTAGCCTAAAAAACAGGATCAAAAAATTTCGCTAAGCTTATAATCATCATCCTGTGCAGCCGTAAACATTCAATTCTATTAATTTTTAACTTATTAAGAACGTATCTAGATTTTAATAAAGAAACAAATCCATTATTATATATATCATACAGATGTTAAATATTATCAAGATATAAAATAACAGATATATGTACATAAGTGTTTATGCCAAAATTTAACTCAAAAAATATTGGCGATATGCGAAACACATTCTCTTTACATCACTTAGGCAATATTATAATTTTTTTGCTAAAATAAAAAATCTATTACAAAATCTATAAAACAAGAGTATATAATGTCATCATCATATAGGGAATGCCGCAAACGTCAATTTATTTTTTGAGAAATTACGTTTTCTAGAAAACTACAAAAAAAACATGAGTACTTATTAAAAAAAAAAACCGCAACATGCACATAGCACAAAATGTTACACAGCTACATAAGTATAAACAGAGAGCAACCAAAAAACAATAAATTAAACTAATTAATAAGATGAAAAAAGACAGCTCTAGAGAAATTGATCTTCCTATACTAATAGAAAGTTCAATATAGCTTGGTGGTAAAGCAATTCTTTGAGAAGTTAAAGGTTGTAGGTTCAAATAATAGGTTTACTACTACTTTTTTTTTAATGAATAAAACTGATTTCAGCCAGCTTAACACTACGCGGGCTGGGCTCAGGTAGGGCCGGGCCCAACGGCCCGTGTAGCCAAGCACATGGGCAATAAAGGGTTCATCTACTGGGTCCTCCACTAGCTCAGTCGACCCAGGTAGTAGATGATATCTATCCCGTGATCCCGTTACCTCAATCAGTAGCAGCAGGAGTTGAGGGCTTTGAAACAGAAAAATAACAAATAGGACCTACCCACTAGGTCTACTAGAGGCAACGATAGTAAAGCGATAAATGAATTGAACAAAATAGGATAGGTAGATATGTGTTGGAAATAAAACTATCACTATTATGCCTCTATAGTATTGCTGCTAAAATAGTAAATCATGAATAGTATGCATCAACTAGGTACTAGATAATCAATGCTATAACCTAATCCCATTGATTGACTCGTAAGTCAAGCCTATGCCCGCCTATTGCCACGACACCACTCCTGCAGGTGGCTCGTCAACACATAGGCTGCCCTTGGTGATCAATCACCACTGCCGCAGGTAGTCTATCTGTCACGCCCCGGGTTACCTCTTCCCAGGCGCATGACAAGATCCGCCGCATACACAGTATTTCTACCGTGTATACGAAGCGAAAACAACAACATCCACAAAGAAGCTAAAGGTATCAACAGAGCTGCTATATATATATATATAATCAAAAGATCACTGTACATACATCATCTATAACCATAATATAATACAACATTGATAATCTCTATCTCACTGTATGTACAGACTCATAACCATCTACCAAAATGGGGTATACCTCTAGCCAAGTATCCAGAGATCAACTCTACCCGACGGTCTCCTTTCCGCGCTCAGTATGCACAACTGGGGAAGAAGACTCTGCAAAAAGGTGTCAACAACGGGTGTGAGAACTACTATCAAACAAGTAGTTCTCAGTGGGTACCGCCACCAGCCTCAGCGGTCTGCCCACTAAGTTCTCAATCTCAAAAGATATATATGGAGCAATAAAGAAAGTAGGAGATATATTACCACTACCATGCACAAAGCTCAACGGTCAGTATGAATACCAATGAACTGAATATACCAAATGAGGACTATCACGAATCCATAATGCCATACAACAAAATACAATACGATACCTGCGGTCTGATCATGCTCAACCCTACAGGGAGCCTGCTAGTACAGGGAAACCCGTCTGTCCCTAGCCCCTCGTACAACCCTCTGTACGGAACATGCCAACTCCGGAGCGGTACTCGTGAGAGCGACCCAACCGAGTATAGTACAACCATATCAGCGCCAAGCACCCACAGGTATATGATCGACACGACTGGGTCAACAAAGAATCACATGCCCTCGGCATCTCAAAGGATAATCAACAAGTATGACCCAATCCACTGATCTCACAAAGAATCACGTGCCCTCGGCACCTCAAAGGATAGTCAATAACATGACCCAATCAATGCTCCAGTGCTCACAACCAATCTCAACTCTATCACAAAGAGGAGGTACAACAACATAGCACGAGCCTCAACATGATCACCTACACTAGTATGTACAACAACTGGTACAGGGATATCAACAGAATAGGTGTAGGTCAAATCATGCAACAAGAATACAAGAAAATCATGCATGCTCATATATATATCATTAGCATATCATGCACATGCAAATCTCAACCTAACAGGTCATATCTAACATAATCTCAGCATGTCATGCTATCATAATCCAAATAGTACCACACTATCATAATCCAATATCATCATATCATGCTAACATAATCCAACACTCTCATGCTAACATGAGAGTAAACACATAGGAGGAAGTCCACTGAATCTGGCAAACATCGACCCACCTCAAGAGCTAATCCAACCACGGTGGGGAAAACAGTATCCTCAGATCCAACCCTCCAAGATAACCAAGCTCCAGCAGCACTCCGATCTGAATATCACCAAAAGGCTGCTAACTCCGACAGAACAACAGCTTAGCACCAGATCAGATCAACAGAATAGAGGAGAGCAAGCTAGGTTACAACTAATGCCAACACATGGCCCTAAACCCAACTTTCTCTCTCTAGAAACGAAGTCACGAAGTGGAAATGAACTCCAAAACCCTCAGGGACTCACCTATTTATAGGCTCCCAAAATTCCACTTTCGGGCGCCCGAATCCATCTTCCGGGCGTCCGGAAACCCTGCAATCCAGGTGTCAACTGGCGGCCAAGCGGCCGATCGTTGGTCGGCAGGCGGTGGGGCGGCGTGTCTCCGGCGGTCGACACGTGTCCTGCGTCGCGACACGTGGCTCTCCACGTCATAAGCCAATCCGGATCCACAACTGGGCGTCCGGTTCCTGCGTCCAGAACTCAAATCAGTCGGCCACTTCCGGACCCATACAAAACGTCCACTGGTTCCGGATCATTCGGGCATCCACTTCACAACTTCCGGGCGCCCGAAATGTCTCAAGCCCGAAACCCCTCCAAGTCCAGAAACTCGTCGAAATGCCAAGTATTACATTCTCCCCTCCTTAAATAGTTTCGTCCTCAAAACTAAAGTAAAACACTCACCTCAAGATGTAAACAGGTGGGGATAAGATCTCTGCATAACAGTCTCCAACTCCCATGTCGCCTCTCTATCATCATGAAAATCCCATTGTACCTTGACATAAGGTATGACCCGATTACGCAATTCCCTCGTCTCACGAGCAAGAATTCGTATCGGTCGCTCCTCGTACTGCAAATCCTCAGTAAGCTCCAGTGGAGAAAAATCTATCACATGGGAAGGATCGTGCATGTATCTCCTCAGAACAGATACATGAAAGACATCGTGCACTCCTGCTAGTCGAGGCGGAAGGGCTAACCGATATGCCACGGGTCCTACTTTCTCCAAGACCTCGAAAGGACCAATAAACCGCGGACTAAGCTTTCCGCGAATCTCAAATCTCCATATGCCCTTTGATGGTGAGACCTTCAAGAAAACATGATCACCAACATGAAATTCCAGATCTCGCCTCCGAGTATCAGAATAACTCTTTTGCCTGCTCTGAGCCGTCTCAATATGTCGTCGTATTACTTTAACCTTCTCTTCGGCTTCAAGCAAAAGGTCTGGACCCAACGTCTTCCTTTCGCCAACATCATCCCAAAACAGAGGTGATCGACATTTGCGTCCATACAATGCTTCAAACGGAGCCATCTTAATGCTCGCTTGATAGCTATTGTTGTACGCAAACTCTACCAATCTCAGGTGTCGATCCCATCCTCCACCAAAATCCAAGACACAAGCTCTCAGCATATCCTCGAGTGTCTGTATAGTGCACTCGGACTGACCATCAGTCTGGGGATGAAATGCAGTGCTAAATCGAAGCTGAGTCCCCAAAGCTTTCTGTAAACTCTTCCAGAAATGAGAAACAAACCTTGGGTCTCTATCAGATACTATTGAGATTGGCACTCCATGCAATCTCAATATCTCATCCAGATAAAGCTGTGCAAGTCGCTCACGTGACCAAGTAATCTGCATAGACAGGAAATGAGCAGACTTCGTCAGCCTATCAACAATCACCCAAATGGTATCATAGCCGCTCGAAGTCCTCGGTAATCCAACGACGAAATCCATCGTAATATGATTCCACTTCCACTCAGGTATTGGAAGACTCTGTAGCTTACCAGCTGGTACTCGATGTTCAGCCTTAACTTGCTGACACGTTAAACATTGAGCTACAGCCCTACCAATATCCCGCTTCATACCATTCCACCAGAAGTGAGTCTTCAGATCCTGATACATCTTAGTCCCTCCAGGATGTACAGAATAAGGAGAATAATGTGCTTCCTTTAATATCTCCTCTCGAATCTCCAGATCCGCTGGTACACATAGACGTCCTCTATAACGAAGAACTCCAGAATCATCACAAGAAAAACCTTCAAGATCACCACTCCTCAGTTGATCTTGAACTTTCATCAGATAAGGATCTACACTCTGTTTCTCACGAGTCCTATCTAACAGAGTGGGCTGTATGACCAAGGTCATCATTCTCGCCGTCATCCCGTGAGTAACCACCTCAAGGGACAACCTCTGCATCTCTTCAAGTAGGACAGGCTGTTGAGTAATACATAAACTCAAAGTTGCCACAGCCTTCCTACTCAAAGCATCGGCAACAACATTCGCGTTGCCGAGATGGTATAAGATAGAGATGTCATAATCCTTCAATAATTTCAACCATCTCCGTTGCCGTAGATTCAACTCTTTCTGTGTAAACAGATACTTGAGGCTCTTGTGATCAGTATACACTTCACAATGCTCTCCATAGAGATAGTGGCGCCATAGCTTCAGAGCAAAGACTACCGCCGCCAACTCCAGATCATGAGTGGGGTAGTTCTTCTCATATTCCTTTAGTTGTCTTGAAGCATATGCGATCACTTTACCATGTTGCATCAGCACGCAACCCAAGCCACTATGCGAAGCATCACTATAGATTACAAATCCATCACCCATCACTGGTAGTGCAAGAATAGGGGCTGTCATTAACCTCTGCTTTAGCTTATCAAAGCATTCTTGGCACTCATCACTCCAAACATACTTAATTCCTTTCCTGGTTAATCGAGTAAGAGGCGTAGAGAGTTTCGCAAAACTTTCCACAAACCGTCGATAATACCCGGCTAAGCCAAGAAAACTCCGCACTTCAGAAATGGTCGTCGGTCTAGGCCAATCACGAATCGCCTCAATCTTCTTAGGATCAACAGCTACTCCCGAAGCTGAAATTACATGGCCTAAAAAGGCTACCTCTCTTAACCAGAATTCACATTTTTTAAGCTTTGCATACAACTTCTTCTCTCGCAAGAGTTGTAGCACTAATCTCAGATGCTCCTCATGCTCTGCATCATCACGGGAGTAAATCAAAATATCATCGATGAAAACTACTACAAACTTGTCCAAGAAAGACTTAAAGACTCGGTTCATCATATCCATAAATGCAGCAGGGGCATTAGTCAATCCAAACGACATGACTGTAAACCCATAATGCCCATACCGAGTTCTAAAAGCTGTCTTAGAATATCCTCGGCCTTCACCTTCAACTGGTGGTAACCGGACTAAAGATCAATCTTAGAAAAGACACACGCTCCCTGTAATTGATCATACAAATCATCGATACGCGGGAGAGGGTATCTATTCTTGATGGTCACTTTGTTCAGTTCCCGATAATCCACACACAACCTAAGTGAACCATCCTTCTTCTTCACAAACAGCACAGGCGCTCCCCAGGGCGACACACTGGGTCTGATAAAGCCTTTATCCATAAGATCCTGCAGTTGCGCCTTCAACTCTCTCAATTCAGCCGGTGCCATTCTATAGGGTGTCTTCGAGATTGGCGCGGTTCCTGGTACCACCTCAATCACGAATTCAATCTCCCTATCAGGAGGCATCGAGGATAACTCAGAAGGAAAGACATCCGGAAACTCACGGACAATAGGAATATCCTCGAGTCCTGGTACAACAGTGGGCACCTCCGTCACTGTTGCAAAATAGGCCATACATCCTCTACTCAACATCTGTCTGGCCTTAGAAGAAGAGATCGTCACTGCGAACAGTGAACTCCTACAACCTTCATAAATGAACTCCTCATGTCCAGGCTCACGAAAAATCACCGTCTTGGTTCCACAATCAATTGTAGCAAAGTATTGAGATAACCAATCCATGCCTAGGATTACATCAAAATCCTGTAACTGTCTCAATACTAATAAATCGGCAGGCATGATCCAAGGCCCTACTTGCACAGGACATCCTAAACAACCCTGTGTCACTTGCAAACTATGGTCGGGTACCCGCACCTCCTATGTCTGGGGTAACGACCCTATCTCTAAACCATGATGCAATGCAAATGCTCTACTAACAAAGGAATGCGATGCACCAGTATCGAATAAAGTACGCGATCTAATGCCACAAATCAAAACTATACCTGCCACCACCCGATCAGCTATCGAGGCATCCTCAATCTGAGCGGCATAAACTCGCCCGCTCGCCGGTGGCTGGCGTCGATCCGGCTGTCGTGGCATAGAAGATTGCTCTTGAGAAAATACCGGGGAGGCTCCAGAATACTGCGGTGGGGAGAAAGGCACAGACGCCATAGAAGGAGCTGCTACACGTCTGGGACAAGTCTTCCTCATATGTCCTAGCTGCCCACACTCAAAACATCGACCCTCTCGTCTATCACAGAGATAAGCAAAATGAGGTCCTCCACAAATCACACATCGGGGAGATCCCCTCGACTGCTGCTGTCGCTGCTGACGATATCCTCCAGACTGCTGGCTACTAGAAGATCCACGTCCCTGGAAACGCGATCGCTGGGGAGGTCTAGGCGGTCGCCTGCTACTCGACTGCCCTCCATCATCAGGTACCGGGCGCTTCCTCTCCTGACCCTGAGCTGGGTCCACAAGCTGCCCTCTCGTCACAAATGCCCCTCGCTCTACCCACAGAGACTGCTCGATAGTAGCATCCAAAGTCTGAAGTCTCTGCGAGTGGACAAGTGGAAAGATCTCGGGTCTCAAACCCTTCTCATACAGATAGACTTTCTGTATCTCATCTCTCGCTGCCGAAGAAACACAGTTAAGTAGTCTCGTAAACTCCCTCGCATACTCCTGTACCGGACGATTCCCTTGCTTCAGGTTCTTCAAATCTTCCTCTATCTTCATCTTTACACTACTGGGAAAATATGCTCCATACATAATCCCCCGAAACTCGCTCCAGGACATCTGTAGAGGATTCAGGGACCTATGATCACGGGTCCTCCTCCACCAAACATGAGCATCACCAGATAAACAATGAACCGCCATATGCACTTGCTCCCATGCTGGTACGAACAAATCCTCAAACAACTTCTCCATCTCACATATCCAAGCTTCTACCACCCACGGTTCTATGCTACTTCCATTAAATCGCGGTGGATCAAACCTACAGAAGCGAGCCAATCTATCTGCCATCCGCTCCTGCTCCTCTTCAGAAAGTGCTTGACTAGGCTGAGTACTTCCTTCTCTGGGTTGAGATGTAGTTGGAGTCGTTGCCGCCTGAGGTTCCATAGCTCGAGGCGTATTATTCTGCTGCTGGGAGAAAGCATCGCACATCTTCTGCAATAAAACACTTTGCTGCCTTCCAACTGCAGCTATGTCTGCTAGCTGCTCCTGCAGAGCGGGCCGTTCACTTGGTCCCGTCTGCTCAGGCATATCCGAAGTCAACCTTTCCTTTAGCTCCTTAAAGCTTTGGTCGCGTTCCTCGCTCCAAACATATTTGGCCCATTTGCGGGTAAGACGCGTTAGTGGACCGGAGATTTTTGAAAACCCCTCCACGAACCGCCGATGTAGTACACCGAACTTTTACAAATTATGGAGTTTCGGTGGAAAGATAACATGCGGCGCCATATGTGAGGCTCCGGCCAAGTTAGGAACTTGGGCGAAGTGTTTCGGCGCAAATGAGGCGCGAAAACGGACTTCGGAAAGCTAGAACTGCTGAATTTGAGAAATCTGCAGTGGGATTCCGGTATGTGGAAGTTCATACCGGAATTGGAGTGCGTATACCGGTATGCGATGTGAGATACCGGTATACAGTAGCAGAATCCGAAAATCCAGCTCTCGGGTTCTGCGGAATTCCTCGTGGTATACCGGTATGCCAACCCGTATACCGGTATTCCAACTCGTATACCGGAATACAATGTGCAGGATACTGATTTCGAAGGGTAGTTTGGTAATTTCACTGAGGGGAGGCTTACTTAAAGGGGAACCCTTCCCCTTTCTCCTCAGGGAACACACACATAGAGAGAGAGTGAGAAGCTCTTCTCCCTCTCTTCTCTTCTTCATCTTCTTCTTCTCCAAATTGGAGATCTTGTTGGAGATCAAGCTTGGGAAGCTTGGAGGAGTGAAGATCGAGCTCGTGCATGCATGGTGACTTGGTGAGCTCGCGGATCCGAGGTAAGTCCTTGGATTTGGTAGCTAGGGTTTCGGATTTAGACTAAGAAATGAAGTTTTGGAGACCCTTGGCTAATCTAGACTACAAATTGTAGAGATTAGCAAGAGATTTTGGGTTTTGCCATGAGTTTTGGAAAAACCTAGGTTGAAAGAGGGATTTTCTTGTGGAGGGTTTTAAAAATGTTTTAACCCTTTAGAACCCTAGTTTGGAGTTAGTAGAACATGTGGGACAACTCCATTTTGAATGATTTGGAGAGATGAGATCGTTATGAGTTCGACTCGGATTAACGAATCCTTCATGTGTGTTAGGGCTAGGAGCTTGAAGATCAAGCTTGAGGCCAAGGAAAAGAGCCCGATTGCAAGTGTCTACAAGCAATCGGAAGAGTGTGAGGTGGGTTTGTGTTTACCGAAGTGATTAGGTCACTTCCATGTTGAAAGAGTAAAGTATAATTATTTTACTTGATGCATGTAATGGTAGGTTAATTGGCAAATGGTATATGTGTATGAATGAGTAGATCATATGATGTTAATACCATTAACTACCACGGATTAGAATTGTAGGCATGTGGAACACATTGTTACAAATGGACATGTGTATGCCTAGATGTAAACATAGCGGGGAGCTAGTTTCTCTACATGATAGAGAATTTGACATGGTCCAAAATGGGCTAGAGGTCATGTGAATGGAAAATTCTAGATATGGACAACTAGGATAAGAAAGAATTATAATGTGCATGTTGGCATAGATTTATATATCAAATGATTTGAGCCATGGGCTCACCTTGCATGTAAAGAATCTAAGTATTTTATAACAATGTATATTTATACTTGAGAGATGATGCATGCATGTTAAACCTAGTGTCATTAAACATAGGTTGAATGTGTAATGAACCTAGTGTCATTGAACATAGGTTGGAATGTATGCGAACCTAGAGTTATTGAGCCTAGGTTGTGGCACATAGTGATAGGGAGATCACTTAAACAAGACTATTGGAACCTAGTGTTATTGAACATAGGTTGGACACGAGATTGAAACCTAGTGTCATTGAACATAGGTTGAAAGTGTAATGAACCTAGTGTTATTGAACATAGGTTGGACATGAAATTGGAACCTAGAGTCATGGAACCTAGGTTGAGAATGAGAAAGTAAACCTAGTGTTATTGAACATAGGTGAGACTTAGTGACTTGAACCTAAGATCATGAGACTTAGGTTGGCAAGTAAGTAATGTGAATATCGGGATGTGCGACGATTTTGCTATCCCAGGTATGCGACGATTTCGCTACCTCGCCATGAGTTGGCGGTGTCGAGAGGGGGGATGTGCGACGATTTTGCTATCCCGGGTATGCGACGATTTCGCTACCATGCCACGAGTTGGCGGTGCCGACATGGGATAGGTGACGATTTCGCGATCCCGGGTATGCGACGATTTCGCTACCGCGCCACGTGTTGGCGGTGTCGAGGGGGATGTGCGACGATTTTGCTATCCCGGGTATGCGACGATTTCGCTACCATGCCATGTGATGGCGGTGTTGAGACGGGGTATGCGACGATTTCGCTATCCCGAGTATGCGACGATTTCGCTACTCGAACTAGGTGGTGACAAGCTCACTCCTTGAACGTTGGAACAAATATGGTGAGACGGCGATTCCGAAACCATAAGTAAATGGCAAGTAAAAGAACTTAGTCATTGTGAGACATAGGATGAACCTAAGAGAGAATGATAGATTATATTTCATTTGGTTGCATCCTTTGTGTTTATTTACAAGCATATAAATAATTGTTGCATAGTTATATATGACTCAAATCGGTGAAGGTTTGACCAAATGAGTAAACCTTAGTTGGGCTGCGGTCCAAGAATGTATGACTCAAGAGTGAGTCGGTGAAGGTTTGACCAAATGAGTAAACCTTAGTTGGGCGGTGGCCCAAGGATGTTGACTCTAGAGTGAGTCGGTTAAGGTTTATCTAAAGTAAGTAAACCTTAGGAGGGTGGTAACCCGTTAATATTGAACTCGAGGGCAAGTCGAGTACGGCTTGGCTAAGGTAAATGAACCTTAGGAGCAGATTGGTTATGAAATGGATAGTGGAATAGCAGTTAAAATTATATTGCATGGATTTCATTATCGCATTTGTTGAAGCATAGCATGTTTACTTTCATATATTGTAAAGTTATATGTTTAATGGTTATGTATATGTACTAACCCATGCTCGTATGCTTCCTTTGGACCTGGTGGGTCGAGCTCCTCTCTTGGGTGGCCTTACCCACTGGGAACTATTTTATATAGTTCTCATCCCACTATTTTTCAGGTCCTCACATGAGCGGCGCGGCGGCGCGAGGGAGGGGCGTAACTCAATAGTTAGCGTCCTACCACTATGACCAGAATAGAAGTGCCCTTTTACTGCGTAGTATAGGGGTGTTCGAGCGTATGGAAATGTAATAATCAATTGATTGTATTTGGAAAGATTGAACAAAAACAAATGTAACATATGGTTGTATTGCGAATGCTTGTAATAGCATAGTAGTTTATGATGCTTTCCTTATGCAATCTTTGTATGAATTCTGTTCCTGTTTGGAACCTCTTGAATTATACTGGTTGTGACGCCTTGGACGTACAGGGAAAACTCTGTCCGTTCGGCGGATCTGGGTCATGTGCCCGCGCGTTTTCCTTCCACCTATTTGGTGCTAAGGCACGGCGGGGCGTGACAGATTGAGGTGGTATCAGAGCGTAGAAACTGTCTAGGTGGACTTAAGAAATCCTAGGATGGAAAAGACCCTAGGAGTGTAAGCTCGTGAGAGACGAGAACTTGTGATGTACGGCGAAAGAGTAATCGATTGGGTCGTGTATTGGTTATGCCTCTAATAGGATGTTAGAGGTAGATTTAAGGTGTGGTTTATTCTCAGCTAAGTGTGTTCATGTTGGCGCGCGACAACATGAACCCAAGGGATGAGAATAGGCGCCCTTATGTGACTTTCGCCTAAATTGTGTCCGTAATTAACATCGTGTTTGTACTTGGCCTAAAAGGTCGAGGATGTTGACGGAAGTTGTCGTGTTTCAGGATACGATGGCGTCACGTGGACGATCTCCGACGAGATCAGCACGGGATGGACCTAGTGGGGTCCCTGTGCAATCCGGGGCAAGTGGAGACCCGGAGCTTCGTGAACAGTTGGCCACACTCGTTGGAGTGGTGCAACAACAAGCTGAGATGGCACAGCGACAGCAGGAGGCTGCCGTGCGCCAGGAAGAGCGGATCAGGAGACTCCATGAGACCGTGGAGCGATTAGCACGTCGTGTACCATCGGGAGCCGCGACGGGTACCTCACAAATAGATGTTGGTGCCTGGGCCCCTGATTCTGTGGAATTGGAGGCGGAGAGGGAGCGGGCTTTAGCTGCCCTCATGATGTTCAAGGAATTCAATCCGCTTACCTTCGACGGGGAAGAAATGGACCCGTGGACCGTAGAAACGTGGATCGATTCTATGGAGTCCCTGTTTGAGGACTTGTACACCTTGGAGCGAGACAATATGCATTTTGCTGCACACTGCTTGCAAGGGTCAGCAAAGGCGTGGTGGAAGGGAGTCCGGCGAGACCGACCTTCTAGTCTCACTCCAGTGACTTGGGAGGAATTTCGAGGACTGGTGTTCTCTGCCTACTTTCCTGATAGTGAGAAGAGAAAGCTTCAAAAAAAATTTAGGAAGCTGAAACAAGGTGATCGCTCAGTGAGAGAGTACGAGAGAGAGTTCTCTCGCATTGTAAATTGTATCCCTTATGTGATACGGGATGACAAGGAGATAGAGATGGGACGATCATCGAGTAAATCGGGTGGACCACCTGCAGTAAGGTCTAATGAGCATGCATTGATGTTGAGGCAACTTGAGGGTTCGCGTCGGGCGCCAAGTAGCCATGGGTATGCGACTCAGGTGATGGAATCTATTGCTGTCGACGGCGTCGTAGCAGGTATGTTTTAATTGCTGAAAACATATGTAGAGCATAGTGTGACACTGGAGCACTATATGCAATGGTTGTGGTCGGTTACTACGATGCAAGTGCAATTGTAACCAGGACCAAGGTTATGGGTAAGGATAGATGCCCAGCTATGCTCGTGTCGTGGAGGCACATGTGTTGCCGCTGGAGCGGCTAGAGATTTTAATGAATACCGGCAAGTTGCGGGTGTTGCGTCTAGTTGACGGCTTGAGATAACAGTAATTGTTGGCGAGCTGACTCTCGATATTAGGGCAATGTGTGTAGCCAATTGCAAGAATCGAGTTATGACGTTGAGAACGTGTTAAAAGTTCGCAGATCCCGAACATCGTTATAGTGGAACGATGATGGTTGTGGATCGATAAGGTGATCGCCAAAACTGGGCGAGTGGGCCTTGCTGTACCTCAAATTGAGGTAGATTGTGGTACTCACAATGCGAGTGAGCATAAGCGTGGTAGCTTAGTGCTTGTGGATAACGCGAATAAATATAGTAGCGTGGGACACTAGAGTGTAAGTGCTCGTGGAATATTGGTTCCTGATTAGCCGAGAGAGTTGTTGGCAGTAGCACTTGGGCAATTACTAAGTGTGAAGGAGGCCAAGAACCGCTTGAGAGCTAGTGGCTCGCACTGGGTGCTTAGGAGCCGGTAGTGGTTGTGGTCGCTTGGTATAGCGTGCGGGACACGTGTAGCGACGGTATCGGGTATTGCTTGGGGACGATCCGTGGCCGGACCATTGTGGACTGTGGAGCCTGGGGGCCTTAGGGACAGGCGCAGTCAGCTGTGTGTGACAGCAGCCCGAGACCTGAGGGTAGGGCAGAGATTTATGGTCGGGGCGGTAGTCCAAGCGATGACCCGGGGGGCATGGAATGCCACTTGTGAAACCATATGAATGGTAGTACACCGAGAGTGTGGATGTGACCCAACTCTAGGACTTAGTAGAGGTTTGGGGTCTTGGTTACTCCTGGATGGAGTATTGCGCAAAGTCCTAAGTGAGGACTCCGCCGAGGAACGATTGGATTTACGTTTGCTAGCAAAGATGTTACGCGACGTTGGGACAGGTTTAGGCGGTAGGCCTACGTGAGAGATTTGGTCTGTGGACCATTTGTTGTAAACCGAGATAAGCGGTTTGACCGATGGCTCTAAGAGTATAAGAGCATTAGTCGTGTGTAAGAGAATTATGATTGTGACCTGAGGAACAGACGCTCGGTCATACCTTTCACCTGATTGGTGAAGTCACAATTGCCAAGTCTGGCATTGTCGGAGAAGTGAAATTGAGATTACGAACAAAGTGTTCGAGCGAAAACATCGCGAAGATGATGTGATGTTGACCTAGTAAGGGAGGGCAACGAGACATATTCCTTATGCAATATCGGGAATGTAAGACCCGTGGACTATGGAATGTACTCCTGAGTGAGCAGGAACCAAAGAACGCGAGGAACGAATGATGCCCTCATCTAATTGGTAAATAGATTTGAGGTGTGATCTTAGTTTCGCGGACGAAACTCCTTTTAAGGAGGGAGGAATGTAGTACACCGAACTTTTACAAATTATGGAGTTTCGGTGGAAAGATAACATGCGGCGCCATATGTGAGGCTCCGGCCAAGTTAGGAACTTGGGCGAAGTGTTTCGGCGCAAATGAGGCGCGAAAACGGACTTCGAAAAGCTAGAACTGCTGAATTTGAGAAATCTGCAGTGGGATTCCGGTATGTGGAAGTTCATACCGGAATTGGAGTGCGTATACCGGTATGCGATGTGAGATACCGGTATACAGTAGCAGAATCCGAAAATCCAGCTCTCGGGTTCTGCGGAATTCCTCGTGGTATACCGGTATGCCAACCCGTATACCGGTATTCCAACTCGTATACCGGAATACAATGTGCAGGATACTGATTTCGAAGGGTAGTTTGGTAATTTCACTGAGGGGAGGCTTACTTAAAGGGGAACCCTTCCCCTTTCTCCTCAGGGAACACACACATAGAGAGAGAGTGAGAAGCTCTTCTCCCTCTCTTCTCTTCTTCATCTTCTTCTTCTCCAAATTGGAGATCTTGTTGGAGATCAAGCTTGGGAAGCTTGGAGGAGTGAAGATCGAGCTCGTGCATGCATGGTGACTTGGTGAGCTCGCGGATCCGAGGTAAGTCCTTGGATTTGGTAGCTAGGGTTTCGGATTTAGACTAAGAAATGAAGTTTTGGAGACCCTTGGCTAATCTAGACTACAAATTGTAGAGATTAGCAAGAGATTTTGGGTTTTGCCATGAGTTTTGGAAAAACCTAGGTTGAAAGAGGGATTTTCTTGTGGAGGGTTTTAAAAATGTTTTAACCCTTTAGAACCCTAGTTTGGAGTTAGTAGAACATGTGGGACAACTCCATTTTGAATGATTTGGAGAGATGAGATCGTTATGAGTTCGACTCGGATTAACGAATCCTTCATGTGTGTTAGGGCTAGGAGCTTGAAGATCAAGCTTGAGGCCAAGGAAAAGAGCCCGATTGCAAGTGTCTACAAGCAATCGGAAGAGTGTGAGGTGGGTTTGTGTTTACCGAAGTGATTAGGTCACTTCCATGTTGAAAGAGTAAAGTATAATTATTTTACTTGATGCATGTAATGGTAGGTTAATTGGCAAATGGTATATGTGTATGAATGAGTAGATCATATGATGTTAATACCATTAACTACCACGGATTAGAATTGTAGGCATGTGGAACACATTGTTACAAATGGACATGTGTATGCCTAGATGTAAACATAGCGGGGAGCTAGTTTCTCTACATGATAGAGAATTTGACATGGTCCAAAATGGGCTAGAGGTCATGTGAATGGAAAATTCTAGATATGGACAACTAGGATAAGAAAGAATTATAATGTGCATGTTGGCATAGATTTATATATCAAATGATTTGAGCCATGGGCTCACCTTGCATGTAAAGAATCTAAGTATTTTATAACAATGTATATTTATACTTGAGAGATGATGCATGCATGTTAAACCTAGTGTCATTAAACATAGGTTGAATGTGTAATGAACCTAGTGTCATTGAACATAGGTTGGAATGTATGCGAACCTAGAGTTATTGAGCCTAGGTTGTGGCACATAGTGATAGGGAGATCACTTAAACAAGACTATTGGAACCTAGTGTTATTGAACATAGGTTGGACACGAGATTGAAACCTAGTGTCATTGAACATAGGTTGAAAGTGTAATGAACCTAGTGTTATTGAACATAGGTTGGACATGAAATTGGAACCTAGAGTCATGGAACCTAGGTTGAGAATGAGAAAGTAAACCTAGTGTTATTGAACATAGGTGAGACTTAGTGACTTGAACCTAAGATCATGAGACTTAGGTTGGCAAGTAAGTAATGTGAATATCGGGATGTGCGACGATTTTGCTATCCCAGGTATGCGACGATTTCGCTACCTCGCCATGAGTTGGCGGTGTCGAGAGGGGGGATGTGCGACGATTTTGCTATCCCGGGTATGCGACGATTTCGCTACCATGCCACGAGTTGGCGGTGCCGACATGGGATAGGTGACGATTTCGCGATCCCGGGTATGCGACGATTTCGCTACCGCGCCACGTGTTGGCGGTGTCGAGGGGGATGTGCGACGATTTTGCTATCCCGAGTATGCGACGATTTCGCTACCATGCCATGTGATGGCGGGTGTTGAGACGGGGGTATGCGACGATTTCGCTATCCCGAGTATGCGACGATTTCGCTACTCGAACTAGGTGGTGACAAGCTCACTCCTTGAACGTTGGAACAAATATGGTGAGACGGCGATTCCGAAACCATAAGTAAATGGCAAGTAAAAGAACTTAGTCATTGTGAGACATAGGATGAACCTAAGAGAGAATGATAGATTATATTTCATTTGGTTGCATCCTTTGTGTTTATTTACAAGCATATAAATAATTGTTGCATAGTTATATATGACTCAAGAGTGAGTCGGTGAAGGTTTGACCAAATGAGTAAACCTTAGCTGGGCTGCGGTCCAAGAATGTATGACTCAAGAGTGAGTCGGTGAAGGTTTGACCAAATGAGTAAACCTTAGTTGGGCGGTGGCCCAAGGATGTTGACTCTAGAGTGAGTCGGTTAAGGTTTATCTAAAGTAAGTAAACCTTAGGAGGGTGGTAACCCGTTAATATTGAACTCGAGGGCAAGTCGAGTACGGCTTGGCTAAGGTAAATGAACCTTAGGAGCAGATTGGTTATGAAATGGATAGTGGAATAGCAGTTAAAATTATATTGCATGGATTTCATTATCGCATTTGTTGAAGCATAGCATGTTTACTTTCATATATTGTAAAGTTATATGTTTAATGGTTATGTATATGTACTAACCCATGCTCGTGCTTCCTTATGCTTCCTTTGGACCTGGTGGGTCGAGCTCCTCTCTTGGGTGGCCTTACCCACTGGGAACTATTTTATATAGTTCTCATCCCACTATTTTTCAGGTCCTCACATGAGCGGCGCGGCGGCGCGAGGGAGGGGCGTAACTCAATAGTTAGCGTCCTACCACTATGACCAGAATAGAAGTGCCCTTTTACTGCGTAGTATAGGGGTGTTCGAGCGTATGGAAATGTAATAATCAATTGATTGTATTTGGAAAGATTGAACAAAAACAAATGTAACATATGGTTGTATTGCGAATGCTTGTAATAGCATAGTAGTTTATGATGCTTTCCTTATGCAATCTTTGTATGAATTATGTTCCTGTTTGGAACCTCTTGAATTATACTGGTTGTGACGCCTTGGACGTACAGGGGAAACTCTGTCCGTTCGGCGGATCTGGGTCATGTGCCCGCGCGTTTTCCTTCCACCTATTTGGTGCTAAGGCACGGCGGGGCGTGACAGATAGTACCCCGCAAGACCCAAAAAGCTTCGTATTTCCGTGACATTGGTCGGGCGAGGCCAATCCTTGATTGTCTCAACTTTCATAGGGTCCACCGATACTCCTCCCTCGGAGATCACATGACCTAAGAAAGCGACCTCACGAATCCAAAATTCGCACTTCTTCAACTTGGCGAATAAATTGTTCTCTCGAAGAACTTGAAGCACAATCCTTAGGTGCTCATTATGTTCCACTTCACTCCGAGAGTAGACAAGAATATCATCTATGAACACAACCACAAATTGATCCAATAGTGGTTTGAACACACGGTTCATTAAATCCATGAACACTGCCAGGGCATTGGTAAGCCCGAAAGGCATAACCGTGAATTCATAGTGTCCATACCGCGTCCTAAACGCGGTCTTATGCACATCCTCCGGTTTAATCTTCAGCTGGTGATAACCGGATTGCAAGTCAATCTTGGAATATACCCGAGACCCTTGCAACTGATCGAATAAGTCCTCAATTCGGGGTAACGGGTACTTATTCTTGACGGTCACTTTGCTCAACTCGCGGTAATCCACACATAACCGCAGCGAACCGTCCTTTTTCCGCACAGATAGAACAGGGGCTCCCCAAGGTGACACACTTGGCTTTACGAAACCCTTGTCCATCAAATCTTGTAATTGTGCTTTCAATTCCTTTAGCTCCGCGGGTGTCATCCTATACGGGGCCTTAGAAATCGGCGCCGTACCCGGGAGCAAATCGATCACGAATTCTATTTCCCGGTCCGGTGGCATTCCGGGTAGCTCCGCTGGAAATACATCCGGGAACTCTTGGACCACAGGAACGTCCTCGAGTCTCAACACTTTCTTTCGGTCATCCACAACCGTCGCTAAGTAAGAGATGCAACCACTAGCAATAAGTTTTCTTGCTTGCGACGTGGACACCATTGACGCAAAGAGCGAACTCTTGCAACCACGGTACACAAACTCTTTGTGCCCGGGTTCTTTAAACCTCACTATCCGGCTCTCACAATCAATAGTAGCGTGATATCTCGAGAGCCAATCCATTCCTAGGATCAAGTCATACTCATTCATTCGATTTAACACCAGCAAATCAGCTGGCATGATCCAGTTTTCAACCCTCACTGGACAATCTACACACGCGTGATGTACACAAAAGGTGTGTTCAGGTACTTGCACAGTTCTTGCATGCGTGGCTTCTACAATTTCTATTCCATATGCAATAGCAAATGATCGAGCAATGAATGAATGCGATGCTGTAGTATCAAACAAAGCTCTACATCGAATGCCTTTAATTAACACAATACCTGCCACGACATCCTCCTGGGCAGAAGGCTCCTCCACCTGCGAGGCGAACACCCGTCCACTGGGCACTGGTCGCTGGCCTTCGGCTGGTCTCGGTGGCTGTGTACGGCCAGCCGACATTGCCGCGGGTGGGATGCCCGCAAGCTGTCTCGGCGATGCAAATGCCGATGCCGACGACGATGCCCGGCCATCATCCATCGGACAATTGTACCGCATATGTCCCGGCTGTCCGCACTTGTAGCACCGGCCGTCACGGTAATCATACTGTTGAGGGTTGTGGGGGCCGCTACAAATCGGGCACCGGGTCGAGGGTCGATTCCGCCGGGACCCTTGCGACTGGTTCTCCGACTGCGAGTGCTTCGGGGGCTGCTTAGAGCTAGATTGCCCACCCGAGCCACCCGCCGGTCGTTTCTTTCCTTTTTCTTTATCTTTTTCCTTCTCTCTCTCCCAAGATTCGCGCTCCTCACGCGCACATGCATTCCCGTGCTCCACCCAAAGAGCACGGTCCAACACCTCCGCAAAGGTCTGTAGCTTGAGGGCGTGCACCGCCCGAAAGATCTCCGGTCGAAGCCCGCGCACGAAGCAGTCGACCTTGTCCAACTCTCCGCGGACAACGTGCGGTACGTAATTAATAATGTACGAGAACTCCCTCTCGTACTCGCGCACGGTGCGGTTCCCTTCCTTCAACTTACGGAACCTTTCTTGGAGTTTCCTTTTCTCACTATCGGGGAAGTAGGCGGCGAACACCATACCTCGAAACTCCTCCCACGTCGGTGGCGGAAGGCTAGGGAGTCGATCACGCTGGACTCCCTTCCACCACGGCCGATCGCTCTAAACAATGAGCGGCGAGATGCACCTTGTCCCTCTCCAAGGTATATAGATCCTTGAAGAGCGTCTCAATAGCATCGATCCACGTTTCCACGTCCCATGGATCCACGTTCTCCCCGTTGAAGATAGGCGGGTTGAACTTCTTAAACCTCATGAGAGTCGCAAGTGCGCGCTCTCGTTCCACATCCTCCATCGCGGAGTCGGGCATAGGAGTACCCGACCCACCAGCTACAATCGGTGATGCCGGTGGCGCCACAGCCGGCGCCGGTGTCACCTCCTCCCTAACCGCAGCCACCTGCTGCGCCATTTCATCCTGGAGCTTTTTAATTTGCTCCTCCTGTCGCTGCATGGCTTTGGCCTGTCGCCGAACCACGCCCATCAACTCGGTCAACTCATTACGAAGACCCGAGTTCTCGCCCTCCCCGAGTTGTTCGGGAGCCGCGCTTGATCCTCCGAGCCCAGCCCTCGTAGGAGGCCGTCCACGTACCATTATCTCCTGAAAACACAACGACTTTGGTCATTTCGTGACATTCAAAGTCGTTTGTAACGCAACGTTTCACGAAAAATAACGTGAACCCAATCTAGGCGAAAGTCACACAAGGGTCCTTATTCCCCTCACTTAGTTTCATGTTGTTGGCCGCCAACACGAACACACTTGGTGAAGAATAAGACACACCTCGAATCTACCTCTATTTCCAACTAGAGGTATAAGGACATAACCCAATCACTTATCTTTCGCCACAATCAAAGATCTCGTCACTCACGAGCCTACACTCCTAGGGACTTTTCCATCCTAGGGTTTCTTAGGTCCACCTAGACCGTTTCTACGCTCTGATACCACCTCAGTCTGTCACGCCCCGTCGGGCCTTTAACACCAACTAGGTGGAAAGGATAACCGCACGGGCGCATGCCCCAGACCCGCCGAACGGATAGAGTCTCTTCTACCCGCCCAAGGCGTCACAACACAAGCATGTCCACAAGGTTCCAACTAGGAACGGAGTACAAGAGTTGCACAAGAAAAGTATCAACATAAAGAAGTTCTACTTCTATTACATCACATTAGCACATTTATACATGCCCAAAATTTTCTTTTCTTTCAATTTCATTCCATACATCATGTTCAAAAATTATGGAATATACAAGTTTCATATAATCAATGAAAATCTCCTATACTATCAAAGTCCAAGACTAGAGGTACAACTCTATGTATCACCAAAATGGAAGGGCCGCTATCTAGAGAGCCAAACCCTTGCCTCGCTCCGCCGCCTCACTCGCGGAAGGACCTGAAAAACGTGGGGTGAGAACTATAAACATAGTTCCTAGTGGGTAAGGCCACCCAAGAGAGAAGCTCGACCCACCAGGTCCAAAGAAACACCATATGCATAAGTTAGATCACAAATAACTATGCAAGAAATATTTACATGCTTGTAAATCAACACAAAGGATGCAACCAAATGAAATGTAAATTTTCATTCTCTCCTAGGTTCATCCTATATTTCACATTGACCAAGTTCAACTACTTGTCATTTACTTATGGTTTCGGAATCGCCGTCTCACCATAATTGTTCCAACATCCAAGGAGTGAAATTGTCACCTCCGAGTTCGGGTAGCGAAATCGTCGCATACCCGGGATAGCAAAATCGTCGCATACCCCAGCGAACTCGTCGCATACCCGGGATAGAAACCTCGTTGCACATCCCATTTCAACACCGCCATCACATGGCACAGGTAGCGAACTCGTCGCATACCCGGGATAGCAACCTCGTCGCACATCCCATCTCAACACCGCCAACTCATGGCACGGGTAGCGAAATCGTCGCATACCCGGGATAGCAAACTCGTCGCACATCCCATTCCAACACCGCCAACTCATGGCATGGGTTGCGAAATCGTCGCATACCCGGGATAGCAAAATCGTCGCACATCCCATCTCAACATTTTACACTTGCCAACCTAAGTCTCATGACCCTAGGTTCAAGTCACTAAGTCTCACCTATGTTCAATGACATTAGGTTTACTTTCTCATTCTCAACCTAGGTTCCATAACGCTAGGTTCCAATTCTCATGTCCAACCTATGTTCAATAACACTAGGTTCCATTCTCATGTCCAACCTATGTTTAATAACACTAGGTTCCATTCTCACATGTTCCAACCTATGTTCAATAACACTAGGTTCCAATCTTACATGCAACCATATAACAAGTATAGATAATATAAATATACTTGAATTCTATAACATGCAATAGGAGCTCATGTCTCTACCTATCATGATTTTCATCTTTGCCAACATGCAAGTTCTAGGTTTCACAACACATACCATTTTATCTTTAAATGGATATTTACCCTAGACATAGAAGTGACCTAATCACTTCGGTAAACACAAACCCACCTCAAGAGCTTCCGAATTCTTGTATTCTTTGAGCTCCTAGGTCTCCAAGCCTTGAGTTCTTGCTTCAACCCAAGCTTCTACAAGAAAATGGTTCGTTACTCATTACGAACCCTATAATCAACTCAATACATGAAATCAAGTGTTCTAACATGATTTCCCTTGCCTCAATTGCAATTCCCGAAGGTTCAAATATTTTTAGAACCTCCCATGGCAAAAGCCTCAAATCTACCTAGGGTTTGCATGCATGCAAGCCAAACCCTAGATTTCATGGCCAATCTTCCACCATTTGTGGTTGAGATTGCTTAGGGTTTCCAAAAACCTCATCTTAAAGGATTAAATCCAAGGTTTAAACCCTAAATCACAAGAACTCACCTCAAAGCCCTAGCTCCCAAGCTTCTTCTTGCACCAAGAAGCTCCAAATCCACCTTAGAAGCTTTTCCCAAGGTCAAATCCTCCACTTCTCCAAACTTTGGAGAGATCTCTAGAGAGAGAAAGTGAGGGAGAGGGAGAGGGAATGAGAGGAAATGAAGAAGTAATGAGGAGAGAGGTCTCAGCCCTCAATACATAACCCTCCTCTGTGGAATTACCAAAATACCCCTCACTGGGCATTCTGCCTCAGCCGGGTCCGGACCTTGCAAATGGGGTCCGGACCCTGCACAGGTGACAGTCCACCGCGCAGGCCGGGTCCGGACCTTGGTGTCCGGATCCGGAACCCGTACGCACCCCAACTCGGAAGCCAGCTCGGGTCCGGACAGTGACATCCGGGTTCGGACCGTAGCTGCCCGCGGACTTCATTGTCCGGACCCCAGCTTCCAGGGTCCGGACCCCGTGAGCAGTTTTGCTCCACTTGGTCCCTTTTTCATAATTTTTCGATATTCGGGTTTCCACTCGCACCCACAATGTTCCGAAACCTTCGGAACCCAATTCCACACCAGCCATTATCGGCTTCCATCGAACTTTATCAAATTTAGCAAAGTTCACCACGACGCATCGAAATTTCGAGTGCTACACTTTCCTTGTGCAACTCTTGTACTCCGTTCCTAGTTGGAACATCGTGGAAATGCTTGTGTTGTGACGCCTTGGGCGGATAGGGGAGACTCTGTCCGTTCGGCGGGTCTGGGGCACGCGCTCGTGCGGTTTGACCTTCCACCTACTTGGTGTTAAGGCACGGCGGGGCGTGACAGAAAGAATGTTGAGAGAAAAAATAGGAATTCACTATTTTCTTTCTTACATACAAAATTGAGAAAAGTGGTTCATATATATAGATCACAAGGATCTTTTAAAAATATCCTGATTCTCACATAGAGATAAGGATAAAAATATCTATTAAGATATTCATTAGAAGATAAGTTTTTTAACTAATTTGACATATAATTTGTCCTAGTCATTAACTTAGTAGAATAAATCCTAATCCACATGAGATGTGGATTGGGTTGATTAGAACCGACCAATGTGGACATACTATATGGCGATATAAATTTTAATCATGCTGGTAGGCAATTCATGCATGCAACATCCTATTTCCACTTAAAGCCGGATTTGAACCAAGAACTCATTGTTCGATATTAAAGGTCTCAATAATATGACTTTAGTAATTAGTGGTCGGTAGTCTGTAGATGTTTCAATGTATATCTCCTAAATTTCTTTTAATACAAAATCTTGATTATCACCCAAGTCGTACCTTGTATGATTCCGCTTACGATTTGTGATCTTTCATACTTGACCTTCTAATGTGAAAGACTAGAGGGAAGAAGAGATTCAAAATTAGTTAAATAAGCTCTGTTCCAACTTTAATAACAAAGAATTAAAATATATTACAAAGGGTTCTATTTACAAGGTCCTATAGTCCTACCCTTATTAAGATGGCACAAAATTAGAAATCCTACCCATTTTAGAGTGGTACTCCTTGTATAGTTTTTTCTTATAAAAGCCGGTCCAAGTAGATTATAACTCGATAGAGCATTTCAAATATTTCAAATTTAGCTGTAGAATAAACTTTTAATTCCTTAGGATTAAAAACTATTCGCGGTCAAACTTTTTACAAATAGAAAATCAAACTTTCATCGTGAATTGAGAGGTCTAAATGACCTCAAAATGTTATGAAGCTCGTATTGAACTTAGTAGTGCTGTATCAAACTTGGTAGTACAGTATATTAAGTTTAGTTGCTAGGATTATCTCCAACGGAGTTTGTTGGATTATGTGAAGCCATGTTCTGAGATGATATCATGATGAAAAAGTTGAAGATTTGAGGTTTTTGAATGTTGGGTACCGAAACTTTAAGTTTGAGTACCTGTACTGAAGAGTACCTCAGGAGTTGCTCAGAGTTCCTCAAAATTCAAAGCTTGAAAAATTTGTACTTGAGTACCGGTACTGCAAGTACCAGTACTCCAATTTGAGTACTGGTACTCTATTCCTCGACCGGCTGGATACATTGGATTTGACTCTAGTTTAATCTAACCTTGTTCCAAAAGATTAGAGATGGTACAGGAACACTTTAAAGAGGATTCTTAAGACTAGATTGATAGCTAAAAGTGAATTGAAGATGTGGATGGTCAGCGAAAAGTGTTTTCTACTAGAAATAGGATTTTAGGGTTATATAAACTCTTGTAATTAATCTTTTAGATATTAGAGCCTTATTGTTGGAGGTTTCTCAGATTAAGAGATTCATTATAGACACCCTAGTTGAGAGGAAAACGTGGAGAGATCCTGAGAGAGAGTTTCTTCTAATCCAATCTTAATCCTTGCAATTTTTTGTTGTGGATAAATCAAAGAACGCATTGAAATGTTCTTACCCGTGGATGTAGGTCGACTCACCATTTGCTGAACCACGTAAATCCTGTGTTCTTGTGTTCTCTTGGCCGTTTCCTAATTTTTTTATCCTCGTATTTGTTTTCTACAATCATTCTCATCTATTTTCATCTATGAAAGATCCTATTTCTGCCGCACTCGTGTGCTGTGTGGGTTTGAGGTGTGCTTAATAATCCCTTGGCCGATCCCTTCTGGTATCAGAGCGTTTGGTTCAACATAGTTCGTTGATGGTGAAATGATGGCGGAAAAAGTTATAGTGACGAAGTATGAGATTTCTTGGTTTGATGAAATGAACTTCGCGTTGTGGAAACTGAAAATGCAAGCCGTCTTGATTAAGGATGCTTGTAAGATCACCCTGCAAGGAAAGGAGAAAAAGCCGGAAGGGATGACGAAAAGCAATTTGAAGAGAAAGACAAGATGGTTGTGCCAAATCTATACTTGATATTGGATGATTTGATGCTTTTCAATGTGGAGACTGAAACTACTGCAAAAAGGATTTGGGGTAAATTGAGAAATCTCTTCGAAGGAAAGTTATTGGTGAATAAAATCTTTTTGAGACGGCAATTGTACAATCTAAAGATGAAGGATGGGACACCTGTACAAGAACATCTAAGTACATTCAATTATATTGTAAGCAAGCTCGTGGCCCCAGATGTGAGAATTGATGAAGAAAAAAAGGCGAGTTTTTTACTTTGCTCTATGCCAGAGTCTTGGGATAATTTGATTATGAACTTGAGCCATGTTGAAATCCTTAAGACGGAGTCGGTTGTTGTATAGTTACTTACCGAGGAGATGAGGAAGAAGTCTAGCCAAAGAAGCTCTTCGAGGGAGGCTATGATAGCACGGGAAAGTCCTTTCGAGAGGGAGCGTGGTGATCGAGAAAAGTAAAGATCAAATTCCGAGGACAAAAAAAAAAGTAAAGTGCTAGAATTATGGAAAGTTGGGTCATGTGAAGAAAGATTGTCGGGTTAAAGGAGTTGATGGTAAATCTGATTCAAGCAACTTCCATGGTAATGTAGCTGAAGCGGATGCTAAGTCGGCTACTTTGGAGGACGGAGATGCATTGGTCACATGGAAAGATCAGAACTAGTTTATCATTGGATCTTGGATTCGAGGGCATCGTTCCACATGACTCTCTATAGGGAGTAATTTTATACATACTAGCTATAGGATGGCGGAATCATCTTTTTGGATGACAACACGGCATGTCCGTTGGTTGGAAAGAGAGATATTCGGATCAAGATGTTTTGATGGTATTATTTGGATGATTTCTAATGTTCGGCATATTCTCGCACTTTGGAAAAGTCTTCTATCACTTGAAAAGTATTGCAAACAAGGGTTTAGATTCGTCATCAAGAAGGATCACTTGAAATATGTCAAGGATATTTGGTGTTGATCAAAGGAGAGCAAGTAGGTAGCATTTATAGATTGGTGGGCGAGACTCAAGTAGGAGAAGCAGTTTTTGCAAGCGCAAAGGTAGAGTCTTCGACGGTTTGGGACGCATCAGTGAACGCAAATTGCAGGTATTATCCAACTATGAACTTTTTTTGAGTTATACACCATTGGATTTCTATAAATATTGCATCTACGGGAAGCAACAGAGGTTATCATTCTCTCTATCACATCAAAGAAGTTAGAAAAAACATCTCGCGTTGATTCATTCAGATACTTTAGAGTCACCCAATACTTTGTTTGACAAATGTTCTTAATTCGTTTCCTTCATTGATGATTACTCTCAGAAAGCTTGGGTGTATATCCTAAAGTGGAAGTCCGACGTGTTTGAGACTTTCAAGAAGTTCAAAACTCCTATGGAGAATAAAAAGAGTTCAAAAATTAACTGACTATGTTCTAATAATGGAGGGGAGTGTGTTCAAGAGAATTTGATGACTTTTGCAGTGAGCGTGGAATTAAGCAACACCTCATGGTAGCACCTCACGATTCCTCGTACACAACAACAAAACGGTGTGGCAGAGAGGTTAAATAGAACACTCAGGAAGAGGGTCAGAATGTTGAGTACTTCAAAACTCAACAAGAGATTTTGGCCGGAAACCGTGAGCACGGCTTGTTATTTGATTAATTGAGCGCCGACAAAATCACTTGGTTTGGAAATTCTTAAAGATGTCTGGAGCGGCAAGCCCATTGAGTACTCCTATCTTCTTTGGATGTGACGCTTTGTAGTACCCCTGGGGCCTAACTGACGGAATGACTGTAGTATTTTAGACTGTCCGACACTTCTGGAGAAGGTCGAGACAAGTCGGAGTCGTTTCGGCGTCAAATAGACGCGAAAACGGACTCGGAGCACCGAAGCGAGCCAAAACTGAGTTTTGGGCTTTTGAAGTTTCGGGCGCCCAGATGCTCTATTTTGGGCGCCCAGTTGTCCAGTGCCCTTTTTTTTGAAAATTACTAAGTCATTTCGGATCCATGTTTCGGGCGCCCGGAAAGTGAGTCCGGAAATCCTGCCTCGTGAGTATCGAACGGCTCGACACGTGTTGATCGGTTGGTGAGATCCGCCGGACCAGGTTTGGGCGCACCGGACCGCGGCGGAGAGTCCGATGGCCGAGTTGGTGCAGGCTGAAGAACCGGGCGCCCACTTTTTGTGTTTCGGGCGCCCGGAAGTGTGGTTTTCTGCTGAGGACAGGTTAGTGTAATTCTGTTCTTGAGGCTCGTTGCACCAAATCTAATGGTCTATATAAGATGTGGACGACCTCCCCTGAGGCTCTTTTCTCCCCTCTTCAAGGTGAACTCGGAGCCTGGCTACTTGCGTTGATGTCGTCTTAGTCCCGGTGGGACTCTCGCTCTCCACCCAGTGCCTTTGAGGTAGCGTACGGTGTTGCTTAGACAGGCGGGACGGGCGTATTGCAGTCCCTGTGGATCGGGTCAGTGCTGGTTACCTATTGGTCGGGGATGCTTTTACTTTGAGAGTTGGCTGGACGAGCCCGTTTGGGCGGTTCCATTAGATTGGGTCAGGGGTGACCTTTCACTTTGGTGATGCTTACTTGAGAGTTGACTTGGATAGTGGTAGGGTAGTGGCATGATAGCTGTTGAGTTTATTCCAGCTTACTTTGTTGTTCTTTACCTACCATCTATACTGTTAGTCTCGTAGACTTAGTGGGTGGACCGTAGAGGTCGGTATCGGTACCCACTGAGGACTACTTCTTTTGATAGTAGTTCTCACACCCTTTGTTGCCACCTTTTTGCAGAGCCTTCTTCTGTTGCGGCTGCTGCGCCTGTTTCCGCGGATCGAGGTAAGGGAGTCGCGAGCTAGATCCCTACCTGTCCCTGTTGTTCCTAGAGGAGGACCCTACTGGAGATAGTTTCTTTTTGGAGTTGTGCCATGTACATATACTGTGGATTTGTACCTATTTTGGTTGTGGTGGACCTGTTGTATTTTGGACTCTATATGTACAGGTGGCTTTTGTTATTAGTCTGTTTTATTTCAGCTCTATATATCTCTTGTAGTGGCTTGTATGTTTGTTTACAGGTTAGCTATCGCTTCGTATACATAGACAAATCTATGTATACGGCGGATCTGTTGGCGAGCCCGGGGAAACGAGTAATCCGGGGCGTGACACGCTTACGCGTGAGTACCGAAGGAGAAGATGTCAAAATTGGATAAAAACTCTCGGAGGTGCATATTTCTCGACTACGCGAAAGGAGTTAAGGGGTATCGATCATGAAACCCTATTACCCACAAGATTGTTGTAAGTCGTGATATTTCTTCAAAGAAGGGTCCTTTTAAGGCACCAAGGAGAAGTAAGATGATGATGCTATGGTTCAAATTGAGCACATTGAAGCATGCTATGAGGTACAAGTTGAGCAAGCACAGCAGGACGACGAGGTGGTTGATGATGAACCAGACTTGGAGTCTCCATAATCATCCAAAGATACAAATTCAAAGGTGGAGCCACGAGCGGATTCTGGCATCCTAGGAGAATCAATTAGACCCCTTTTAAGGTATAATGACTAAACCACTTTATTTATTCCTTCTGCTAACCATGTTAGTACATATATTGCTTTGGCGGAGAAAGATGAGCTTACTTCATATAAGGAGGCCTGTAAGTCGACCGATGATGGAAAGTGGCAATGCACGATGGAGGAGGAGATGGAGTCACTTCGTAAGAATAGGACTTGAGAACTTATTGATTTGCCAAAGGGAAAGAAGATGATTGGATACCGGTGGGTGTTTAAGGTGAAAAAGGATGCAGATGGAATGTTGAGAGGTTTAAGGCAAGGTTGGTGGTGAAGGGATATGCTCAGAAGTCGGGTATTTGCTTTGATGAGATCTTCTCATTGGTGGTTCATCTTACCACTATTTGGATCCTTTCGGCGATCGTGGCGGTCATGGATTTAGAGCTCGAGCAGATGGATGTAAAGAAGAGGAGATATATATGTCACAATCGGAAAGCTTTGTCGAAAAAGGCAGGAAGCATTTGGCCTATCAGTTGAACAAATCGTTGTACGGCTTAAAATAGGCGCCAAGGTACTGGTACAAGCGATTTGATTCCTTCATTGTGAGTTTAGTTTTTGATAGGCTTGAGGCGGATCATTGTACATATTTCTGTGGATATGATGATGGGACCTTTTGTATTTTGCTATTGTATGATGACGACATGGTGATCGCGGGGAATAGCAAGAGTCGGATATCTACCCTGAAGACTCAGTTGGCTGGGGAGTTTGATATAAAGGACTTAGGAGCTATGAACTAGATACTCAGGAAGATACTACGAGAGAGAAAGAATAGGAAGGTTTGGTTTTAACAAAAAGGTTATGTGGCGCTTCAATATGCAAAATGCAAAGCCAATTACTACCTTGCTTCCTATTTATTTAAAGTTGTGGACCGAGCGATCACCCAGCATAGAAGTAGAAAAGGCCGATATGGCTCGGTTACCGTATTCATTGGCAGTCAGGAGCCTTACATTTGCCATGGTGTGCACGAGGCCCGCTATTGCCTAAGTAGTGGGAGCAGTAAGTCGGTATAAGGCAAATTCAAGTTGTGAACATTGGAATGCAGTGAAGTGGATCGTCAGGTATTTGAGAGGCATTGCGAATTTCTCACTCTGCCATGATTCTGCGGATTTGAAGTGCGTTGGATATGTAGATTCACATTTGCAAGAGATGGAGAAAGGGAAAAGTCTACCACATATTATGTTTTCTCCATAGGCGGTGTCGCTATTTGCTGGGAGTTGAAGTTTCAGTCAGTGGTCACTTTATCGACGACGGAGGCAGAGTGTATAGTGATGGCACATGCTTGTAAGGAGGCTATTTGTTTAAAAGGGCTTCTAGGAGAATTGAAAGTTAAGCAAGATGTGGTAGGAGTGAATTATAATAGTCAAAGTGCAATACACTTGGCAAAGAATCTGATGTTTCACTCTCCAACGAAGCACATTGATAATCGCTCTCACTTTGTGAGAGATGTGGTGGACGAGGGTTTTATCTCGTTGTTGAAAGTTCATATTGATGCGAATCCAGCGGATATTTTGACGAAGCCGGTGACTCGAGAGAAGTTGAATTGAAGCATGACTTCTCTCGGTCTTGGAGCTACGTGAGGAGACGGGGAGTTTGGCAAGACTTCTAATTTAGTGTTTTCTGGAGTTCGACAAATGTCTTCAAGCGGGAGAATTGTTTGATTATGTGAAACCATGTTCCAAGTCGATATCATGGTGAAAAAATCGAAGATTTGAGGTTTCTAGATATTGGGCACTAGAACTTGAAGTTTGGGTACCAGTACTGAAGAGTACCTTTGTAGTTGCTCAGAGTTCCTCAAAACTCGAAGCTTGAAAAATCTATTTTTGTACTGTGTACCGGTACTCAATTTGAGAACCGGTACTGCCATTACCGGTACTCCAAGTTGAGTACCGGTACTCAATTCCGCGACGGGCTGGATATGTTGGATTTGATTTCAATTTAATCTAATCTTGTTCTTAAATATTAGTTGACTACCAATACTGCTAGTACCGGTACTCCAAGTTTAGTACTGATATTCAATTCCGTGACGGACTGGATATGTTGAATTTGACTTCAATTTAATCTAATCTTGTTCTTAAATATTAGGGATGGTCCAGGAACACCTTAAAGAGGATTCTTAAGAGGAGATCGACAGGTAGAAATAAATTGGAGTCTCGGATGGACGGCAAAAAGCATTTCCTACTAGAATTAGGATTTTAGGGTTATATAAACTCTTGTAATTAATCTTTTAGTGATTATAGACTAATTGTTGGAGGCTTCTCATATTAAGAGCTTCCATCTAGACACCCTAGTTGAGAGGAAAACGTGGAGAGCTCTTGAAAGAGAGTTTGTTGTAATCCAATCATACTCCTTATACTATTGTGCCGTGGATTAATCGAAGAACGCATTAAGGTGGTCTTGCCCGTGGAGGTAGGTCGGCTCACCGTTGGCCGAACCACGTAAATCATGCGTTCTTGTGTTCTCTTCTTCATTTCATTGCTTTATTATCCTCGTTCTTATTTTCTACGATCATTCTCGTCTATTTTTATCAATGAAAGATCATGTTTCCGCTGCGCCCGTGTGCTGTGTGGTTTGAGGTGTGCTCGATAACCCCCTATAGGCCGGTCCCTTCAGAGTCCATATGTTAAAGATATGCACTTTGGATAGCACTGTGTCTCTCCTTATACTAGATCCTCCTGGATTAACTTACCATGATGTCCTATTATTTTTGACCGGTGGCCAATTAGCTGTTAATTTGTTATAATCTTATTAAAATTGATAACGCCATCATACTTGTTCAGAATGGTAGCTAAGCAATTCCTGGTAGCTTGACTATTGTTAGTCAGATCAACTTTAAACTTCTACCCCTTAGCATTGTGAAAAGGGTGCAATATTAGGTTACATCCTAGGTTGCATCAATTTCAAAACTTCTCTTTATCTAGACGAGTCAAATTATTGTTTCTAAGTTTTGACGGCATTTATTTTCTTGATTCAACTACTATATTAAGGGCATGTTTGGTCGGAAGGCTTTGAGGCTTGGAATGAGAATCGAAATAAGTCATTCCTATTAGGGCACATTTGGTTCAAAAGATAAATCAAAATCGAAATTGCAAAGGAAATGGGCTAGAATCGAAAACGGAATGATAAAAATAATAATTTGTTTGGTTCATAAGAGGAATTAGAATTGGAAACGGAATAGAAATTGTAGCACTCTGAATTTCAGTGCGCCGTGTCGAACTTTACCAAAATTGATGAAGTTCAGTGAAAGCCGATAATGGTGTAAAATAGGGGGTGCCCTAGGATCTATCTAGATTATATCAATCACCTAGAGGGGGGTGAATAGGTGTATAAACAAAAATCACAAATCTCAATGCGATAAAGTAATGCGGAAAATAAAATCAGCACACCGAGATTTACGTGGGAAACTCCACCTTGGAGAAAAACCAATGGGACCAACACGCGAAAAATTAATCCACTAAGAATAAAAGATTACAAGGTGATTACCGACTCCACGGACTTAACCTCTCTTTTATCTTCTACGGATCTCGCGCACTCCACCGGGTTGTCCACGCCCCACGTTCGAATCCACGAACGCCACGTCTCGAATCCACATGACGCCCAACTTCGAATCCATGAAGCCTTCAACACGTCGAATCCACGACGCCCACTCGAATCCACGAGCGCACTCCGTCCGGAGCAAGAACAATAAAATTGATGATGGTTTATTGCTTAGAATATCATTGAAGATCTTTGGAAATAGTCTCTAAGCAATTCTCAAATTGATTCTAAAAGAATATTAGAAATTAGGGCACCATAAATCAATTTGAGAGAAGCTTGATGTAGAAGATGAAGAAAACGGTTACCTACAAGCTTCTAGGGTTTCTAAAAGATAATCTATGCTTTACCACGTTTTAGAGACACCCCCACATCTTATTTATAGGTTAGAAGCAATCCGAAATAGATTAGGATTAAAAAACAGTTTTTAGAAAGGTTTGGAAGCAAACCGATTTCGACTAGTATTGAAAAACTGATTTTAGAAAGGTTTGAAACCAAATTAGGATTGCTAAGATATTTCAAGGAACCTACCATCTTATTTACAGGTTTGGGAGACATTAGAATTAGAGTAGGATTAAGAAAAAAACTTTCCAAAAATTCACGACGAGTCGGGGTCCGGATCGCGGGTATGGGGTCCGAACCTTGAAACTCTTCAGGCGTTTCATTGTCCGGACCTCAGCCATCAGGATCCGGACCCGGTCTGCGAAACTGTCTGTCACGCTCACGGGTTCCGGACCTCAGCTTCCAGGGTCCGGACCCGGACTGCGAAATAGCAAGTATGCGTACGGGTTCCGGACCTCAGCTTCCAGGGTCCGGACTCGGTCTGCGAAGCAGCATAACCTGCTCACGGGTTCCGGACCTCAAGTTCCAGGGTCCGGACCCCGTAACATGAATTTTCCGATTTGTTTATAAATCATTAAAAACCTATTCTAATGTCTTCCAAATACTTGTAAATGTTTATAAATCATCATCAAGATTATTTAAACTTACCAAGCATCGTGAATTCATACGTTGAGTCTTCGAGTCTTCAATCTTCGTCTATTCTTCTTTGAACCTTCAAGACTCCGACTCACTTCACGAAATATGCCAATATAAAATCTGTAACAATCTCCCTCTTTCGCAATTTCGTGACAAAACCCAAAAATACATATAACACTCACGATGCTTATTTCTCCAAAAAAAAAATGAAATTCATTGCCATCACCAAAACAATAAACTTCTCGCGTGAAAGATCCATATGAAATTTAAAATTACAATTTAGTAACTCCTAAAACAAACTCTATGACTTAGACAAACATGGAGTCTTGAAGTCTTGAAAGACCTGCAAAAATTTGCATTCTCCACGAACAAAGTTAGTAGAAAAAATATCAAAATCGCTCCCCCTTTGTTCATGCAATCTCTCCCCCTATGTTTATGCGTCTAAGTCATCATTACCTCTCTCCCCCTTTTTGCCAAAAATTGCCAAAAGAAAACAGCCAAAAATAGAGAGAGTTGAAAGAAATTAAATAAAACACAAGTTCAAAATATTTTTCAATTTTGAAACCACTTGTGATAAAAACGTCAAACATTGTTAGTGCATGAGGAGTATAAATTCACATTGACTTCTTTCAATCCCTATTAATTTCATAAGAATTAAGAATTTTACTACACAATCACCATAATGTAGATAAAATATTATCTGATTTCTTAATTCATATAAACTTCAAAAACAAGTCATCAAAGATAATCTAAAGGCTCAAAAGCTATCAAGATGTAAACGGATTATGAAGATGACTTAAGGGATTCATCAAAGAGACAGAAATTTGTTGCATAAACATTCAAATTTGAGATAAAACAAATATCGCACAGGGGGTGGCTCTTTGAGCATCTTTTATGTATGTGGACCACCTTATAACACCGAAAAAATAAAATTTTGTGATATTTTTCTTTTGCATCCTTTTGCACTTGTATATTTTTTTTCGGATATGCAATTCAATTTTCATGTGGTAGCTGCACACACTAACCGGACGACCGGGGTGGTAGCTCTTTCCTCCATGTGGTGGTAGTTTTCACACTCCTTTAAGGATGTAACTCTTTCCACATCTTTCAAAGCATATGAGCATTTTATTTTATATCATAATAACTCCCCCTCGCTTATGCAATCTCTTAGTTGAAAGAACATGTGACAAATTTTAGTCCATAAGAGAATGACTATTCATCAAATTCAACACACACAACCGAGATAGGTTAAGCTCCTAGAGATTATACATGATTGCCTAAATTTGATGAATATAAGTATTAAGAATTCTCATAATAAATTATCTTCAAATCTAATGAAAATAAAGTAAAACCGATAATTAATATGAAATTAATTACGAGTGAATGAAAGTGAACATATTGATATTCAATGCACTATTTAATGTTCTAATCATTCAAAGAATCTAAAAATCGTAACAATGAAAGCACCAAGATGTGTAATGCAATAAACTAGAGATATGCAATAAGAACCAATCAATGCACTACGTAAAGTCAAAACAAATTAAGACTTTAGAGAAGGAAAGATATCACCTTTCCGAATCCAAACTTGTCGGATTGTTGGTTGTCTTGTTTTGTTGCATTTGGGCACCGATTGTTTTGACTTTTGATCAACCTTTGGTCTCACCATCGCATTCCGCTTTGGAGTATTTAAGTGTTGTGGCTTTGACTTTCGGTTGACCTTTGGTACTCGACCTTTTTGATGTTGCTTTTGAAACCGTGGGAGTTGTCGAGTATTGGAAGATGCCAATAGATGTTGAGAAGATCCCGGATGATGTTTTTCTCCTTTTCTAGGGCATGTCTTCTTAATATGTCCCGTCTTCCTGCATCTATGGCATACTTTCTCTTTTACACTTGTTGAGACTTTGGGAAAAGAATTTTTTATCTTCTCAACAAATGTCCGCTCATATCCAAGTCCAAGTTTGCTTGTTTGACCCATTCCGAGCATATCATCAAGTTTCTTTGATCCGGAGGAGAATTTTTGTATGTCGGACTTGAGTTGATGGACTTGTTTGGTCAAGACTTGATTAGAAACATGAATTTCCTTGTATTGTAGTTCTAGAAAGCCAACCTTTTCTTTATGTGACTTGATCGTTATCTCCGATTGGTCTAACTTCTCTTGGAGGATTTCGTTGTTCTTCAAAATTGACTCCCTTTCCTCCTCAATAGCTTTATTTGATGTACTCAATGTCTTTTTGTCATCCTCAAGCTCCAAAAGTCGGTTCCTCAACTTCTTGTTGTGCTTAGCCATCTTCTTCGATTCTATTAGTAGTTGATTGTACGCCTCGGCTAAGTCATCATCATCCGACTCCCCCTCACTTGTGCCATTGTCGCTCGATGTATCATGCACAGAGGAAGAATCAAAGGGGTTAGAAATAATATATGATAAACAAAAAGTAGAAGGAGAAGGAGAAACGTGTGAAGAAAAGGCAATTGCATCATTGGTTTCTTCTTCACTAGAACTTGAATCATTGGAAGTAGAATCATCCCAAGTTCTAGCTTGTAAGGCCTTCTTATTGTAGGATTTCTTAGAGGGACAATCCGTGGCGATATGGCCATAGCCTCGGCATTTGTAACACCGGATTTCCCCTACAAACTCATCATTTTCTTTAGAAGACTTTCCAAGCTTCTTCTCTTTAGAGGATTTAGAATGTGACGATCCTTTTGAAGAAGATTTGGATGTAGATCGGTTTGACTTGTTCTTCCGAAAATTCCGACGAAATTTCTTCGTGAGACGCTCCAATTGATGTTCAAAATCGGCGAGCGAAATTTCTTCATCGAAATCCGAGTCGTCGTCTTCCTCCTTCGTAGATTTGAGTGCAATACCTGTACTCTTAGAAGAAGACTTGGAAGAAGATTTATTAGTAGGAAAAGTCATTTCATATGTTTGTAAAGCGCCTACTAATTCTTCTACTTTCATCTCATCCGGATGTTTTATAGTCTCAATGGCCGCAACCTTCGGACGAAATCTTTCGGGAAGAGTTCTCAAAATTTTTCTTACAACTTTAGATTACGAGATTTTCTCTCCCAAATTTGCGCATGTATTGACTATGTCTTGAAGACGAGTATAGTACTCGGTAAAGGTCTCATGATCGTCCATGGAAATAGAATCAAATTTACTTGTAAGCATTTAAAGTTTTTGGACCTTTACCAAGCTAGTTTCCTCATGCGTAACTTGGAGAGTATCCCAAATCTCCTTAGCCGTTTCACACGCCGAGACGCGTGAAAACTCGGTTTGAGATAAAGAATTAAATAAGGCATTAATTCCCCGACCGTTGTAAGAAGATAAATCAATCTCTTCCCTACTCCATTTATTTCGAAGTTTAGGGACGCTAACATTATCGACGATTTGAGTGGGATGAGTCCATCCAAATTCTATGGATTGCCACACTCGTTCATCGATGGCAATTAGAAAAGCTCTCATACGAACTTTTCAATAAGCATAGCTCGTGCCATCAAAGAACGGAGGTCGATTAATTTTACCACCTTCACCCATTATGAAAGATAAAGCCTAGATCCCGCTCTGATACCAATTGTAAAATAGGGGGTGCCCTAGGATCTATCTAGAGTATATCAATCACCTAGAGGGGGGTGAATAGGTGTATAAACAAAAATCACAAATCTCAATGCGATAAAATAATGCGGAAAATAAAATCAGCACACCGAGATTTACGTGGGAAACTCCACCTTGGAGAAAAACCCACGGGACCAACACGCGAAAAAACAATCCACTAAGAATAAAAGATTACAAGGTGATTACCGACTCCAAGGACTTAACCTCTCTTTTATCTTCTACGGATCTCGCGCACTCCACCGGGTTGTCCACGCCCCACGTTCGAATCCACGAACGCCACGTCTCGAATCCACAAGACGCCCAACTTCGAATCCACGAAGCCTTCAACACGTCGAATCCACGACGCCCACTCGAATCCACGAGCGCACTCCGTCCGGAGCAAGAACAATAAAATTGATGATGGTTTATTGCTTAGAATATCATTGAAGATCTTTGGAAATAGTCTCTAAGCAATTCTCAAATTGATTCTAAAAGAATATTAGAAATTAGGGCACCATGAATCAATTTGAGAGAAGCTTGATGTAGAAGATGAAGAAAACGGTTACCTACAAGCTTCTAGGGTTTCTAAAAGATAATCTATGCTTTACCACGTTTTAGAGACACCCCCACATCTTATTTATAGGTTAGAAGCAATCCGAAATAGATTAGGATTAAAAAACAGTTTTTAGAAAGGTTTGGAAGCAAACCGATTTCGACTAGGATTGAAAAACTGATTTTAGAAAGGTTTGAAACCAAATTAGGATTGCTAAGATATTTCAAGGAACCTACCATCTTATTTACAGGTTTGGGAGACATTAGAATTAGAGTAGGATTAAAAAAAAAAAAAAACTTTCCAAAAATTCACGACGAGTCGGGGTCCGGATCGCGGGTATGGGGTCCGGACCTTGAAACTCTTCAGGCGTTTCATTGTCCGGACCTCAGCCATCAGGATCCGGACCCGATCTGCGAAACTGTCTGTCACGCTCACGGGTTCTGGACCTCAGCTTCCAGGGTCCGGACCCGGACTGCGAAATAGCAAGTATGCGTACGGGTTCCGGACCTCAGCTTCCAGGGTCCGGACTCGGTCTGCGAAGCAGCATAACCTGCTCACGGGTTCCGGACCTCAAGTTCCAGGGTCCGGACCCCGTAACATGAATTTTCCGATTTGTTTATAAATCATTAAAAACATATTCTAATGTCTTCCAAATACTTGTAAATGTTTATAAATCATCATCAAGATTATTTAAACTTACCAAGCATCGTGAATTCATACGTTGAGTCTTCGAGTCTTCAATCTTCGTCTATTCTTCTTTGAACCTTCAAGACTCCGACTCACTTCACGAAATATGCCAATATAAAATCCGTAACAAATGGCTGGTATGGAATTGGGTTCCGAGGGTTTCGGAACGTTTTGGGTGCGAGTGGGAACCCAGAAATCAAAAAATTTTGAAAAAAAAGGGACCAACTAGAGCAAAACTGCTCATGGGGTCCGGACCCGGGATCTGGGGTCCGGACAATGAAGTCCGCGGAGCAGCTAAGGTCCGGACCCGGATGCCACGGTCCAGACCCGAGCTGTTTTTCGAGTTGGGGTGCGTACAGGTTCCGGACCCGGGATCTGTGGTCCGGACCCGACCGGCGCAAAGATCGGGAGGCACGTACGGGTTCCGGTGTCACGCCCCACCGTGCCTTAACACCAACTAGGTGGAAGGACAAACTGCACGAGCGCGTGCCCCAGACCCGCCGAACGGATAGAGTCTCTTCTACCACCCAAGGCGTCACAACACAAGCATATCCACGATGTTCCAACTAGGAACGGAGTACAAGAGTTGCACAAGGAAAGCATCAACATAAAGAAGTTCTACTTCTATTACATCACATTGCACATTTATACATGCCCAAAATTTTCTTTTCTTTCATTTTCATTCCATACATCATGTTCCAAAACTATGGAATATACGAGTTAAATACATGTAATAAAAATCCCCTATACTATCAAAGTCCAAGACTAGGGGTACAACTCTATGTATCACCAAAATGGAAGGGCCGCTATCTAGAGAGCCAAACCCTTGCCTCGCTCCGCCGCCTCACTCGCGGAAGGACCTGAAAAACGTGGGGTGAGAACTATAAACATAGTTCCCAGTGGGTAAGGCCACCCAAGAGAGAAGCTCGACCCACCAGGTCCAAAGAAACACCATATGCATAAGTTAGATCACAAATAACTATGCAAGAAATATTTACATGCTTGTAAATCAACACAAAGGATGCAACCAAATGAAATGTAAATTTTCATTCTCTCCTAGATTCATCCTATATTTCACATTGACCAAGTTCAACTACTTGTCATTTACTTATGGTTTCGGAATCGCCTTCTCACCATAATTGTTCCAACATCCAAGGAGTGAAATTGTCACCTCCGAGTTCGGGTAGCGATATCGTCGCATACCCGGGATAGCAAAATCGTCGCATACCCCATCTCAACACCGCCATCACATGGCACAGGTAGCGAACTCGTCGCATACCCGGGATAGCAACCTTGTTGCACATCCCATTTCAACACCGCCATCACATGGCACAGGTAGCGAACTCGTCGCATACCCGGGATAGCAACCTCGTCGCACATCCCGTCTCAACACCGCCAACTCATGGCACGGGTAGCGAAATCGTCGCATACCCGGGATAGCAAACTCGTCGCACATCCCATTCTAGCACCGCCAACTCATGGCATGGGTAGCGAAATTGTCGCATACCCAGGATAGCAAAATCGTCGCACATCCCATCTCAACATTTTACACTTGCCAACCTAAGTCTCATGACCCTAGGTTCAAGTCACTAAGTCTCACCTATGTTCAATGACATTAGGTTTACTTTCTCATTCTCAACCTAGGTTCCATAACGCTAGGTTCCAATCTCATGTCCAACCTATGTTCAATAACACTAGGTTCCATTCTCATGTCCAACCTATGTTCAATAACACTAGGTTCCAATCATACATGTTCCAACCTATATTCCATAACACTAGGTTCCAATCTCATGTTCCAACCTATGTTCAATAACACTAGGTTCCAATCATACATGCAACCATGCAACAAGTATAGATAATATAAATATACTTGAATTTTATAACATGCAATAGGAGATCATGGCTCTACCTATCATGATTTTATCTTTGCCAACATGCAAGTCCTAGGGTTCACCATACATACCATTTTATCTTTAAATGGATATTTACCCTAGACATGGAAGTGACCTAATCACTTCGGTAAACACAAACTCACCTTAAGAGCTACCAAATTCTTGTATTCTTTGAGCTCCTAGGTCTCCAAGCCTTGAGTTCTTGCTTCAACCCAAGCTTCTACAAGAAAATGGTTCGTTACTCATTACGAACCCTATAATCAACTCAATACATGAAATCAAGTGTTCTAACATGATTTCCCTTGCCTCAATTGCAATTCCCGAAGGTTCAAATATTTTTAGAACCTCCCATGGCAAAAGCCCCAAATCTACCTAGGGTTTGCATGCATGCAAGCCAAACCCTAGATTTTATGGCCAATCTTCCACCATTTGTGGTTGAGATTGCTTAGGGTTTCCAAAAACCTCATCTTAAAGGATTAAATCCAAGGTTTAAACCCTAAATCACAAGAACTCACCTCAAAGCCCTAGCTCCCAAACTTCTTCTTGCACCAAGAAGCTCCAAATCCACCTTAGAAGCTTTTCCCAAGGTCAAATCCTCCACTTCTCCAAACTTTGGAGAGATCTCTAGAGAGAGAAAGTGAGGGAGAGGGAGAGAGAATAAGAGGAAATGAAGAAGTAATGAGGAGAGAGGTCTCAGCCCTCAATACATAGCCCTCCTATGTGGAATTACCAAAATACCCCTCACTGGGCATTCTGCCTCAGCCGGGTCCGGACCTTGCAAATGGGGTCCGGACCCCGCACAGGTGACAGTCCACCGCGCAGGCCGGGTCCGAACCTTGGTGTCCGGGTCCGGAACCCGTACGCACCCCAACTCGGAAGCCAGCTCGGGTTCGGACCGTGACATCCGGGTCCGGACCGTAGCTGCCCGCGGACTTCATTGTCCGGACCCCAGCTTCTAGGGTCCGGACCCCGTGAGCAGTTTTGCTCCTCTTGGTCCCTTTTTCATAATTTTTCGATTTCCGGGTTTCCACTCGCACCCACAATGTTCCGAAACCTTCGGAACCCAATTCCACACCAGCCATTATCGGCTTCCATCGAACTTTATCAAATTTAGCAAAGTTCGCTACGACGCACCGAAATTTTGAGTGCTACATTCCTCCCCCCTTAAAGAGAGTTTCGGCCGCGAAACTAAATCATACCTCAGCTGGACTCAGCGAAGAGGTAAGGAAACCGCTCCTTCATTGAGCTTTCTAGTTCCCACGTAGCTTCTCGCTCATCGTGATTCGTTCATTGTACCTTTACATAAGGAATTTCACGGTTCCTCAAACTTTTCACCTCGCGATCCATGATACACAAGGGAAACTCCTCATAAGTCATATCCTCATGAAGCTCCATAGGCACATACTCGAGGACGTGCGCCGGATCATACATGTACTTGCGGAGCGTCGATACATGAAACACTTTGTGTATCCCCGCAAGTTTTGGCGGCAAAGCTAGCCGATATGCCAAGGATCCCACACGCTCCAAAACCTCATAAGGTCCGATGTAACGGGGACTCAACTTACCCTGAACACCAAATCGCTTTACCCCTCTCATGGGCGATACTTTCAAGAAGACGCGATCTCTTACCGTGAATTCCAAATCTCGTCGACGCCGATCCGCATAACTCTTTTGTCTGGATTGCGCCGTCGATAACCGTTCACGTGCCAAGCGGACCTTTTCCTCCGCTTCACGCAACACATCCGGTCCTAAGACCCTTCTCTCGCCGACCTCGCTCCAATGGATAGGAGAGCGGCATTTTTTTCCATACAAGGCCTCAAACGGTGCCATACCGATGCTAGATTGATAGCTATTATTATAAGCAAATTCAGCCATCGGCAAATGAGTAGGCCATGCACCCTTAAAGTCCAACACACACGCTCGCAGCATATCCTCCAAAATCTGAATTGTCCTTTCTGATTGACCGTCAGTTTGAGGATGAAATGCTGAACTGAAATCGAGCCGTGTACCCAAAGCTTCTTGCAAGCTTTTCCAAAAATGCGACGTAAAACAGGGATCTCGATCTGAAACTATCGAGGTCGGGACCCCGTGCAATCGCATAATCTCGTCCAGGTAGACTTGTGCTAACTTGTCTCCTGACCAAGTGGTGTGGATTGGCAAAAAGTGTGCCGACTTTGACAAACGATCCACCACCACCCAAATCGCGTCGTGGCCACCTTGCGATCGAGGTAGGCCCACAACGAAGTCCATTGCTATGTTCTCCCACTTCCAAACTGGAATGGAACCCTTGCAATTTCCCTGCTGGAAAGTGACGCTCGGCCTTCACCTGTTGGCATACTAAACATTGTGCCACAAAGCGTCCAATATCAAGTTTCATCCCCGGCCACCAATAATGCAATTTAAGATCCTTATACATTTTGGTGCCGCCCGGGTGAATCGCGTAGGGAGAAGTGTGAGCTTCTTTCAAGATCTCCCTACGAATGTCCTCGACTTTAGGCACGCACAATCGATTTCGAAATCGAATGGCGCCCTTCGAGTCCACATGAAAATCACCGGCGCGCCCACTCTCGATAGCATCCGCACCTTTTGGAGTTTCGGATCTCCGGATTGCTTTTCTTTTATTTGCTCCAACAAGGTCGGCCACACCTCGAGATTCATGAGTTTAGCGGGGACGCCCGGGGCCACGACTTCCAAGTCAAACCGGCCTATTTCCTTGATTAACGGCATTTGTCCCGTCATCTCTATTGCGAAGTTCTCCACGGATTTCCGACTGAGCGCATCGGCCACCACATTGGCTCTACCAAGGTGGTACAAGATGGTTAAGTCGTAATCTTTTATCAACTCCAACCATCTCCGCTGCCTCAAATTCAACTCCTTTTGAGTGAATAAGTACTTTAAGCTTTTGTGATCCGTGTACACCTCACAATGTTCCCCGTACAAATAGTTTCTCCACAACTTAAGTGCGAAGACCACTGCCGCAAGCTCTAGGTCGTGGGTGGGGTAATTCTGCTCATAGCTCTTCAGCTGTCAAGAGGCATATGCTATCACTTGTCCTCTTTGCATAAGCACACACCCAAGACCACGCCGTGATGCATCACTATACACCACAAAGCCCTCCCCCGCAATCGGCAAGGCGAGAACCGGAGCCGAAGTCAACCTTTTCTTTAGCTCCTTAAAGCTTTGGTCGCATTCCTCACTCCAAACATATTTGGCCCCCTTGCGGGTAAGACGCGTCAGTGGACCGGAGATTATTGAAAACCCCTCCACGAACCGCCGATAGTACCCCGCAAGACCCAAAAAGCTTCGTATTTCCGTGACATTGGTCGGGCGAGGCCAATCCTTGATTGCCTCAACTTTCATAGGGTCCACCGATACTCCTCCCGCGGAGATCACATGACCCAAGAAAGCGACCTCACGAATCCAAAATTCGCACTTTTTCAACTTGGCGAATAGCTTGTTCTCTCGAAGAACTTGAAGCACAATCCTTAGGTGCTCATTATGTTCCTCTTCACTCCGAGAGTAGACAAGAATATCATCTATGAACACAACCACAAATTGATCCAATAGTGGTTTGAACACACGGTTCATTAAATCCATGAACGCTGCCGGGGCATTGGTAAGCCCGAAAGGCATAACCGTGAATTCATAGTGTCCATTCCGCGTCCTAAACGCGGTCTTATGCACATCCTCCGGTTTAATCTTCAACTGGTGATAACCGGATTACAAATCTATTTTTGAATACACCCGAGACCCTTGCAACTGATCGAATAAGTCATCAATTCGGGGTAGCGGGTACTTATTCTTGACGGTCACTTTGTTCAACTCGCGGTAATCCACACACAACCGCAGCGAACCGTCCTTTTTTCGTACAAATAGAACAGGGGCTCCCCAAGGTGACACACTTGGCTTTACGAAATCCTTGTCCATCAAATCTTGTAATTGTGCTTTCAATTCCTTTAGCTTCGCGGGTGCCATCCTGTACGGGGCCTTAGAAATCGGCGCCGTACCCGGGAGCAAATCGATCACGAATTCTATTTCCCGGTCCGGTGGCATTCGGGGTAGCTCCGCCGGAAATACATCCGTGAACTCTTGGACCACAGGAATGTCCTCGAGTCTCAACACTACCTTTCGGTCATCCACTACCGTCGCTAAGTAATCGATGCAACCACTAGCAATAAGCTTTCTTGCTTGCGACGTGGACACCATTGACGCAAAGAGTGAACTCTTACAACCACGGTACACAAACTCTTTGTGCCCGGGTTCTTTAAACCTCACTATCCGACTCTCACAATCAATAGTAGCGTGATATTTCGAGAGCCAATCTATTCCTAGGATTAAGTCATACTCATTCATTCGACTTAACACCAGCAAATCAGCTGGAATGATCCAGTTTTCAACCCTCACTGGACAACCTACACACGCGTGATGTACACAAAAGGTGTGTTCATGTACTTGCACAGTTCTTGCATGCGTGGCTTCTACAATTTCTATTCCATGTGCTATAGCAAATGATCGAGCAATGAATGAATGCGATGCTCCAGTATCAAACAAAGCTCTACATCGAATGCCTTTAATTAACACAATACCTGCCACGACATCCTCCTGGGCAGAAGGCTCCTCCACCTGCGAGGCGAACACCCATCCACTGGGCGCTGGTCGCTGGCCCTCGGCTGGTCTCGGTGGCTGTGTACGGCCAGCCGACATTGCCGCGGGTGGGATGCCCGCAAGCTGTCTCGACGATGCAAATGCCGATGCCGACAACGGTGCCCGGCCATCATCCAACGAACAATTGTACCGCATATGTCCCGGCTGTCCGCACTTGAAGCACCGGCCCTCACGGTAATCACACTGTTGAGGGTTGTGTGTCACGCACCGCCGGGCCTTTAACACCAACTAGGTGGAAAGGATAGCCGCACGGGCACGTGCACCAGACCCGCCGAACGAATAGAGTCTTTTCTATCCGTCCAAGGCGTCACAACACAAGCTTTTCCACAATGTTCCAACTAGGAACGAAGTACAAGAGTTGCACAAGGAAAGCATCAACATAAAGAAGTTCTACTTCTATTACATCACATGGCACAATATACATGTCCAAATTTTTCTTTTCTTTCTTTTTCATTCCCTACATTATGTTCCAAAATTATGGAATATACAAGTGGCATATATATAATGAAAATCCCCTATGCTATCATAGTCCAAAACTCGGGGTACACTCTAAGTATCACCAAAATGGAAGGGCCGCTATCTAGGGAGCTAAACCCTTGCCTCGCTCCGCCGCCTCACTCGCGGAAGGACCTGAAAAACGTGGGGTGAGAACTATAAACATAGTTCCCAGAGGGTAAGGCCACCCAAGAGAGAAGCTCGACCCACCAGGTCCAAAGAAACACCATATGCATATGTTAGATCACAAATAACTATGCAAGATATTTTTACATGCTAGTAAATAAACATAAAGGATGCAACCAAATGAAATATAATTTATCATTCTCTCCTTGGTTCATCCTATATTCCACATTGACTAAGTTTAACTACTTGTCATTACTTATGGTTTCGGAATCGCCGTCTCACCATAATAGTTCCAACATTCAAGGAGTGAAATCGTCACCTCCTAATTCGAGTAGCGAAATCGTCGCACACTCGGGATAGCAAAATCGTCGCACATCCCAATCATCACCGCCAACTCATGGCATAGGTAGCGAAATCGTCGCATACCCGGGATAGCAAAATCGTCGCACATCCCAATCATCACCGCCAAATCATGGCATAGGTAGCGAAACCGTTGCATACCCGGGATAGCAAAATCGTCGCACATCCCAATCATCACCGCCAACTCATGGCATAGGTAGCGAAATCGTCGCATACCCGGGATAGCAAAATCGTCGCACATCCCAATCATCACCGCCAACTCATGGCATAGGTAGTGAAATCGTCGCATACCCGGGATAGCAAAATCGTCGCACATCCCATTGTTCACCTTTTCACTTGTCAACCTAAGTCTCATGACCCTAGGTTCAAGTCACTAAGTCTCACCTATGTTCAATGACACTAGGTTTACTTTCTCATTCTCAACCTAGGTTCCATGACTCTAGGTTTCAATTTCATGTCCAACCTATGTTCAATGACACTAGGTTCCATTATCACATATTCCAACCTATGTTCAATGACACTAGGTTCAATCCTCATGTTCGAACCTATGTTCAATAACACTAGGTTCTATCATACATGCAATCATGCAACAAGTATCAATAATTGAATTATACTTGAAATATACATCATGCAATAGGAGCTCATTGTTCTACCTATCATGATTTTACCTTTGCCAACATGCAATTCTAGGGTTCACAACACATACCATTTTATTTTAAATGGATAATTACCCTAGACATGGAAGTGACCTAATCACTTCGGTAAACACAAACCCACCTCAAGAGCTTTCAAATCCTTGTATTCTTCAAGCTCCTAAGTGTCCAAGCCTTGAGTTCTTGTTTCAACCCAAGCTTCTACAAGAAAACAGTTTGTTACTCATACGAACCCTAAATTCAACTCAATATGTGAAATCAAGTGTTCTAACATGATTTCCTATGCCTCAATTGCAATTCCCGAAGGTCCAAATATTTTTAGAACCTCCCATGGCAAAAGCCCCAAATCTACCTAGGGTTTGCATGCATGCAAGCCAAACCCTAGATTTCATGGCCAATCTCCCACCATTTGTGGTTTAGATTGCCTAGGGTTTCCAAAATCCTCATTTCAAAGGATTAAATCCGAGGTTTAAACTCTAAATCACAAGAACTCACCTCAAAGCCCTAGCTCCCAAGCTTCTTCTGGCACCAAGAAGCTATTTTGCACTTTGGAAATCCTTTTCCAAGCTACAATCCACCACTTCTCCAAGCTTTGGAGAGATCTCTAGAGAGAGAAAATGAGGGAGAGGGAGAGGGAAGTGAGGAGAATGAAAAAGGAATGAGGGAAGAGACCTCAGCCCCTCCCTACATAACCCATTCACTGTGAAATTACCAAAATACCCCTCACTGGGCATTCTGCCTCAGCCGGGTCCGGACCTTGCGAGTAGGGTCCGGACCCTGCACTGATAACTGGCCAGTGCGCAGGCCGGGTCCGGACCTTGGTGTTCGGGTCCGGAACCCGTACGCACCCCAACTCGGAGACCAGCTCGGGTCCGGACCGTGACATCCGGGTCCGGACCGTGGCTGCCCGCGGACTTCATTGTCCGGACCCCAGCTTCCAGGGTCCGGACCCCGTGAGCAGTTTTGCTCCACTTGGTCCCTTTTTTCATAATTTTTCGATTTCCGGGTTTCCACTCGTACCCATAATGTTCCAAAACCTTCGTAACCCAATTCCACACCAGCCATTACCGGCTCTCTCTCCGAACTTCATCAAATTTAGTAAAGTTCGAAACAACGCACCGAAATTCAAAGTGCTACATTGTGGGGGCCGCTACAAATCGGGCACCGGGTCGAGGGTCGATTCCGCCGGGACCCTCGCGACTGGTTCTCCGACTACGAGTGCTTCGGGGGCTGCTTAGAGCTAGATTGCCCACCCGAGCCACCCGCCGGTCGTTTCTTTCCTTTTTCCTTATCTTTTTCCTTCTCTCTTTCCCAAGACTCACGCTCCTCGCGCGCACAAGCATTCCCGTGCTCCACCCAAAGAGCACGGTCCAAGACCTCCGCAAAGGTCTGTAGCTTGAGGGCGTGCACCGCCCGAAAGATCTCCGGTCAAAGCCTGCGCACGAAGCAGTCGACCTTGTCCAACTCTCCGCGGACAACGTGTGGTACGCAATTATAATGTACGAGAACTCCCTCTCGTACTCGCGCACGGTGCGGTTCCCTTGATTCAACTTACAGAACCTTTCTTGGAGTTTCCTTTTCTCACTATTGGGGAAGTAGGCGGCGAACACCATACCCCGAAACTCCTCCCACGTCGGTGGCGGAAGGCTAGGGAGTCGATCACGCCGGACTCCCCTTCCACCACACCTTCGCCGATCGTTCTAAACAATGAGCGGCGAGATGCACCTTGTCCCTCTCCAAGGTATATAGACTCTATAATCCTTCGAATTGAAGGTTGCACATTGTTAGGGAGAGTTTTCCATATTATATTAATTTTATGCTATTTAAGATGTGGAAAGAGTTACATCCCATTAAATGAGTGTGAAAACTACCACCACATGGAGGAAAGAGCTACCACCCCGGTCGTCCGGAAAGTGTGTGCAGCTACCACATGTTTATGTGCTTAATGCGAATTTTAAAAACAAACGGAGAGTTTTGTTTGATAAAAAAGTAACATAGATAATGAGAGTAATTGTAGATGAAAGATGCTCATAGAGCCACTCTCCAGACGTAATAAGGTGGTTAGATAAAAAGATGGTCAAAGAGCCGCTCCCCGGATTTTATTGGTGCATAATTCAATTTGGATGTATTATCTTGAGTCTTCTGATCTTTATGAGTTTTTTATTCAATATTCCACTGAAATATACTGATTTTGTCACGCCCCGGGGCCATAGCGGAAGCACACCCGGGCTCGTGCACAGACCCGCCGTGTACACAAGGCGCCCCAGTGCACACAAGACGTCTACAACAAGTATACAATGAAAGGAATAATAATAACAATCCTAACATGGTCATCAGAGCATAAACATACTAGATAGAGGAACGGTAATCATAACAAGGAAAAGTACACAAATAAAAGTGATACAAGGTTCCACCAATAATACATCCAAGACATAGGGTGAACTCTATAACTATAACCCAAAAGTACATACACCTTTCATCAAAACAAAAGAAAGGTGTCCACCTATGCGACTATCTCCCTCGAATGCTAACTAGTCGCAACGCCCTTGCCTCGGTCCCTCGCCTCTCCCGCAGTGGAAGGCTCTGAAATAAAATAACAAACCCCAGGGGGATGAGAACTATTATTCAATAGTTCCCAGTGGGTAAGCCGCCGAGAGGAGGGGGATACACCACTAGGTCAACTGAGGCAAAAGTAGGATTAGTATAAAAAAAGTATGCTTACATTTGAAAGTTCTACACTACTATGCCTCTACACATAAAGTTATGAAACATGTAAATATTCTATTCATGTTCATGTTACAATGCATGTAAGTATTCTACTCATGTAGATGTGTAAATATGCAATGTTTTAGCTACACATGTTCTAATGTCATAATCTCACTATATGTCATGTCATGTCTACTACCACATGCGAACATGGTTACCCAATCCATATATAGGGGATGGTGCTGTCCCGCTTGTGCCGTGCCTAATGGTCCCGTGGTAGTCAGTATTCTCTCGCTAGAATGAGACTCTCCCCCAACGGCGATCCACTTCGGCGCCCAATCCTGCACGGGCGATCAAACGTCGCAAGGCTAACTCCGGAGTGCCGGCTTGTAGGGAGCGACCCTCACAAGCATGTGCGAATGAGCACAATGGCCAACAAGCATAATCAACTGCATAAGCGTCACGTTCATCATGTCTATAACATGGAATGCCAAGTAGTGACCAAGAGTCTAACACTATGTCACAATGTCCACTTTGTTATCCACCTAAGTAATATGCAACATACTTAGTTTAACATTATCAAGAGTTTGTCATATACCATGACTAATGCTACTAAAAGCCAATATACAAGCATCATGAATGAACCTCATAGTCCACTATACATCTAGTACCCCAAATGATGTTCCACTTATCCCAAAAATGTATTTCTACATAGTATAAGATGAAATGCCACTAAACCATCACACAAAATATACCATGCATGTTATCAACCCCTACAAGGCACATGCAATTCTCTTATGAATGACACCTATATGTCATGATTCCAACAATGTCATAATGTCATATTTAATATGAAAGTACACCAATTCGAGCTTTAAAACTAAACCGAAGACATAGGGGGATTTCACCCATTTCGGTGAGGTTAAACCCACCGGAACTCCTTCGAGACCTCGCAGTACGTCGAAGCGGAGTTGTCCCCTCGATTTCAAGCACCCTAAAGAAAATTCCTAGGGGGTCACAAGTGTCGAACGAACACTTTCGAAAATCGCCAATATACAAGAGGTAAAAGGGTTGAAAATACCTTAGATCAAGAAGCACTTGGCCAAAGCCCAAATCGAAGTTAGGAAGCTTCAAATCCAACCTAACATAACATTCTACACCCATCAATTCCACCTCTAAGGCTCAAAATCAAGAAAGCCCAAAATAAACCCTAGATTCACCATTTCAAGGTTTCCACAAGAGTAATCCAAATAAACCACAAAAGAGGGTTTACAAGAGAGCTACTCACCTCTCAAGAGCTCCAAATCAAGCTAGAATAAGCTAGGGTTGGAGTTTGATCCACAAACAAGCTCTCTTCAACACATCCAAGGCTCCTCCAATGCTCCTCTAGCAAGCAACAAGTAAAAGGAGAAGAGAAATGAGATCAAAACCCAAGATCTCAAGGGTTTGGGAGAAGAAATCTAGAGAGAGAGAGAGGGAGAAAACTTACCTCTCCTCCTCACCAAGCTCAGCACAAAAGAGGGCAATGAGGGGGGAGTGAGGGTTAAGTTACATGTTGTAAAAATTGCCTTTACCCCCCTCCAAAACCCAGAATTTGCAAACTGCACGAAACTACAGTTTCTGCACTGCATTCCGGTATGCGTATAGGTATACCGGAATCAGACCAGAAATCCCGCAACCCGAGCCTCGGCCAAAAGGCCACGAAACAGTATTCCGGTATACTCAACATCAGTACCGGAATACATTAAGTCTATTTCGGTACCAGATGCCAAATTCGGCAGAACTCGAGAGCTGCGCAGATTCCGGTTTTCCACTGGATTTTGGTATACTGATACCAGTACCGGTATACAATGTCAAAACTGCAGTTTTTGCAGATTTTGACCTCCAGAGTCCGTTTTCGCACTTTTAAGTCCCGAAAACACTCCCAAGCTCTCGCATCACAGCTAAAACCTCCAGATTAGTACAAAATACTAATCTCACACTAGAACCTCGCGATTTGCTAAAGTTCAGTGTACTACAGATTTGATAGTCTTCGTATGCTTTAGATCATGTTTGATATGTTAAATTTAACGAATCTAAGTTTGTAGAATTTGTTTAGATTTTTCTCTCAAAACGGGCTATGACAATCTTTAGTATATCAATAGAAATTTTATAAAATTGGGGTCTCATGAATTTTTTTTTATAGTTATGGTGGTTACTTGCTGAAATGTTTAAAAATAAAATTAAAAAATATTAAAAATTTGGTACGGGGTCCGAACCCTGCTGTAGAGTTCCGGACCCCGCGCTCGAACCTACACATATAGGGCATCAAATTACGATTTTGTTTCTTTGTCTTTTGGTTTCGTTTCTTTTCTCCTGAGTTTCTCTCTCTAGAAAGAAGGTTTCCCACTTTCTTTTGCAAGGTTACGTCGAATCTCTTGTGAGTATTTCAGATTTCTTCCCTGTTCTTCATGTGTAAACCCTGAAATACCTGTTTTTGTTGTTGTTCTTGTGATTTCTCCGAAATTACTTGGTTGAAACTGAAATTTCCGCTTCCTGTTTGGTTCTAATTGTGGTTCTTAGCATTTCTATATCATTTTGCATGATTTAGAACGTCACATTTGCTCAGATCTGCATCGACTGTATTTTTCGAACTATTTTTGATATTTTTCTGAAACTTCATGTTTATGCATTTTGGATAATTTGGTAGTTGCACATTAGTTTCTCATGATTTTATATGGCCCTAGGAACCTCTAGATGTGATTTTTCCAATTTTATGAATTTATGATCTTTATGCGATATTTTGTTCGAAATCATGAATAGAGACTTTTTCAACATGTCTTTGTCATAGCTTTTGGTGCTTGTTGTTCTCATGAGTGGTGTTGGCTGGGGCGGGCGGCGTAGGAAGACCATGGCGCATAAACGCGCTCGCTCCACCGATGATGAGGGTAGCGAGTACCAAGCTTCCGAGGGGTCAGAGACAGAGTCAGAACCATGTTCGCCGGAGGTACTTTCTAGGAGGAAAGGGAAGGAACCAGCAGTTGCAAAAGGGAAAGGAAAGGAAAAGTTGGTTCCGAAGCGGAGCACTAGGCGCTCGGGAGGCATCGATATTCGTGAACCGGTTTCTGAGCCTCCACGACGCAGTACGCAGCACGAAGAGCCTGTTCCATCCAAGCGCGTCTCCATGTATTCTTCTAAGCTGTGTATTGGAGAGCGCGACGTCGCCGTACGGAAGCTCATTGAAGAAGCTCCTGCTTTTGCTCAGTTGTATGACAATGGTAACCACGCCGCCATTTGTTCCTTTCCTGAGCAGACGGGCTACTGTTTAGAGCTGATTCGCGAGTTCTACATGCGAGCCGGTTATCTTCAAGATGCTGAAGGTGGTCCTTATGTGTTCATGACTATAGTGCGTGGGGTTACTTTGGATGTCACTCCCGAGACGATAGCTACCGCACTTTATATGGAGGCTCGCACCGATGGTGTTGATTATCTCAAGGGCGGTACTGAATCACTTCGCGATTGGCGAAAGGTTGTTAATGGCGTGTGCCTTCCTGACACGCAGTCGGCGAGAAATTCTGTTATGTCCAAAGAGCTACGGCCAGAGTATCGGTTTTTGAACTTTATTGTTGTCTACAACATTCTACCCACTATGAATACAACGGTGGTTCGCTGGGAACGTTTGTTGTATATATACCTAGTTGGACATCCCGCTGAGGCAGAGGCAAGGGGGATTAATCTGAACATTCCATTCCTCATCTAGCATCGCATGGCAAAGGAGATCAAGACATCCAATTAGGACGACCGTCTTCCATATCCACTGATTATTATGCGGATTTTGAAACACAAAGGGGTCGATATTCATTGTGCATCGTATGAGCATAGCCTTGGTAAAATTAGTGAGACGACACTCAATAAATCGAGACCTTCTGAACGTCCTTCCCCGGCTGTCGGACCTACTGGTTCATCCCGTCTGCGTCAAAGTTCTTCTCAGCCACCTGAGCATGTCTCTGAGGAGGACGTCTCGGTGACATCCATATATCGGGAGCAGCAGCGACTTTCTTCTGAGCAAGAAGGGATTTCTACTTAGCTTCACCGTATCTCATCTGAGCAAGAGCGCCTTGGTGCTGAGCAGACAAAAATCACTAAGAAACTCAGTATACTCCAATGGATTATGAAGACAATTTTTGACAAGTTGTGGTGTTGCAGCGCTGATGTTCCTCAGCACGATGATGACTCGGAGTAGATGGTCTCTATGGACTTCGTGTCTTTCTTTGACCATGTTTCATCTTTCTTTTATGCATCTTTAGATTCCGTGTGTGCATCCTCTTTTTGTGTTTTGGCGTTTTGTGACAAAAAGGGGGAGATGGTTGACTTAGGACTGACTTAGCACTTAGGATAGGACTTAGATTCTTTCCTGAACTTCTTTGCTTGTGTATGTGCTGAACTTTGCTTTTACACTTCCGTGGTATTATTGGTCTTATGGTATTGATGTTATATTTTGCCGAGAATATATTTTTGCAGGAAGTACAAGACTTCAAGACTCCTAGTCGTGTCTAAGTCATAGAGTTTGTATTAGGAGTTGACTTGGATGTATTTTGAACTTTTTGGATCGGTCATGCGCGGAGTTTGTCGTTAGTGATTGCGACGAACTCTGTTTGTTTTTATTTTTGTAGCTTAGTGAGCTTCGGGTATCTAATCTTTGTTTTGTCACGAAATCGCCAAAAGGGGAGATTGTTACGATTTTTTTGTTGGCGAATTTTGTGGAGTCGTGTGGAGTCTTGAAGGGTCGAAGAAGACGACGTCAAGTTCAAAGGCTCAAAGACTCATCTATGAAGCTCCACTACTATGCACAATGCTCGAACTATCAATAACACATCAAATGAGGACTATCATAAATCCATAATATCATACCTGCGGCCTGAACATCACGCTCTACCCGTAGGGAGCCAAACTAGTACAGGCATGTCCCTCTGTACTACACATAACCCAACTCCGGAGTGGTACTCGTGGGAGCGACCCAACCGAGTAATATCACAACACATATCATCGCCAAGCACCCACAGGTATATGATCAAAATGGGTCAATCTGAACTCACAGAAGAATCTCACGTGCCTTTGGCACCTCAAATGCATAATCAACAAGTATGACCCAATCAACTGATCAATGCTCAAGTGCTCACAAACAACTCAACTCTACCACAAAGAGGAGGTATAATCAACATAGCACGAGCCACAATAAGATCACCTACACTAGTATGCACAACAACTGGTACTATGGATATCAATGCAACATGATAGGTGTAGGTCAAATCATGCATCAAGAATATAAGGAAATCATGCTTGCTATCAGATATCACTATCTCACCTATGATCATATCATACACATGCAAGCAGTAAATCAGTCTCAACCTAAACATGTCATATCTATCATAATCTCAGCAATATCAGGTCATGCTATTATGAGAATAAGCACATAGGAGGAAATCCACTGAATCTGGTAAACATCAACCCACCTCAAAAGCTAATCCAACCACGGTGGGGAACAACTTCAATCTCAGATCCAACCCTGTAGTACACTGAATTTCAGTGCATCGTACCGAACTTCTACAAATTGTGGAGTTCCGATGGAAAAATAGCAAGAGAGGCTATATGTGAGGCTTCAGCCAAGTTTGGGACTTGTGAGAAGTGTTTTCGGCGCAAATGAGGCGCGAAAACGAATTTCGAAAAGTTAAAACTGCTAAACTTGTGAAGTCTGCACTGGATTTCGGTATGTGGACGTCCATACCGGTACTGAAGTGATTAGTACCGGTATGTGATGAAGGGTATACAGGAATGCCATGGTTGAAACCGAGAACCCAGCTCTCGGGTTCTGCGGAATCCTCCGGGATATACCGGAATGGCACCTGTATACTGGTATGCAATGCACATACCGGTATACAGTGTTACGAAATTCCAGTTTTGGCTGGTTGTTTGTGTTGTTTGTGGAGAGGGGCAAAACAGTCTTTTCACATGTATTGGGGGTGTATGAAGGGCTGAGACCTTCTCCCCTTCTCATTGTCTTCCTCTCTACTTCTCCTCTCCATCTCCTTCACTTTCTCTCTCTAGAGATCTCTCCAAAACTTGGAGAAAATGGTGGATTGATCTTGGAAAAGGCTTCCAAAGGAGAAAAGAAGCTTCTTGGTGCAAGAAGAAGCTTGGGGAACTCGTGATTAAGGTTAGTTCCTCACGTTTTGGATTCAAACCTTGGATTTAATCCTTTGAAATGAGGTTTTTGGGAACCCTAGGCAATCTAAAACACAAAATGTGGAGATTGGCCAAGAAATTTTGTGGTTCTACATGCATGCATGTGAAACCTATGTTAAATGAGGGTTTTTGCCTTGGGAGGTTCTAAAAATATTTGGACCTTCGGGAAATGCAATTGAGGCATAACACTTGGTTTCAAGTATTGAATTGATTTAAGGGTTCGTAACGAGTAACGAACCGTTTTCTTGTAGAAGCTTGGGTTGAAGGAAGAACTCAAGGCTTGGACACTTAGGGGCTTGAAGAATACAAGAATTTGAAAGCTCTTGAGGTGGGTTTGTGTTTACCGAAGTGATTAGGTCACTTCCATGTCTAGGGTAAATATCTATTTAAAGATAAAATGGTATGTGTTGTGAACCCTAGAATTTGCATGTTGGCAAAGGTAAAATCATGATAGGTAGAGTAATGAGCTCCTATTGCATGATATAGAATTCAAGTATAATTCAATTATCTATACTTGTTGCATGGTTGCATGTATGATGGAACCTAGTGTCATTGAACATAGGTTGGAACATGTGAGAATGGAACCTAGTGTCATTGAACATAGGTTGGAACATGTGAGAATGGAACCTAGTGTCATTGAACATAGGTTGGAACATGTGAGAATAGAACCTAGTGTTATTGAACATAGGTTGGAACATGTGAGAATAGAACCTAGTGTTATTGAACATAGGTTGGAACATGTGAGAATGGAACCTAGTGTCATTGAACATAGGTTGGACATGAGATTGGAACCTAGAGTCATGGAACCTAGGTTGAGAATGAGAAAGTAAACCTAGTGTCATTGAACATAGGTGAGACTTAGTGACTTGAACCTAAGGTCATGAGACTTAGGTTGGCAAGTGAAAAATATGAACAACGGGATGTGCGACGATTTTGCTATCCCGGGTAGGCGACGATTTCGCTACCATGCCACAAGTTGGCGGTGTTGAAACGGGATGTGCGACGATTTTGCCATCCCGGGTAGGCGACGATTTCGCTACCATGCCATGAGTTGGCGGTGTTGACACGGGATGTGCGACGATTTTGCTATCCCGGGTATGCGACGATTTCGCTACCACGCCATGAGTTGGCGGTGTTGACACGGGATGTGCGACGATTTTGCTATCCCGGGTATGCGACGATTTCGCTACCACGCCATGAGTTGGCGGTGTCGAGATGGGATGTGCGACGAGGTTGCAATCCCGGGTATGCGACGAGTTCGCTACCCATGCCATGTGATGGCGGTGTTGAGATGGGGTATGCGACGATTTTGCTATCCCGAGTATGCGACGAGTTCGCTACTCGAACTAGGAGGTGACGAGTTCACTCCTTGAATGTTGGAACCCTTATGGTGAGACGGCGATTCCGAAACCATAAGTAAATGACAAGTAATTGAACTTAGACAATGTGAAATATAGGATGAACCTAGGAGAGAATGATAAGTTATATTTTATTTGGTTGCATCCTTTATGTTTATTTACAAGCATGTAAATAATTGTTGCATAGTTATTTGTGATCTAACTTATGCATATGGTGTTTCTTTGGACCTGGTGGGTCGAGCTTCTCTCTTGGGTGGCCTTACCCACTGGGAACTATGTTTATAGTTCTCACCCCACGTTTTTCAGGTCCTTCCGCGAGTGAGGCGGCGGAGCGAGGCAAGGGTTTGGCTCTCTAGATAGCGGCCCTTCCATTTTGGTGATACATAGAGTTGTACCCCTAGTCTTGGACTTTGATAGTATAGGGGATTTCTATTACATGTATGAAACTTATGTATTCCATAGTTTTGGAACATAGTGTATGGAATGAAAAGAAAATTTTGGGCATGTATAAATGTGCAATGTGATGTAATAGAAGTAGAACTTCTTTATGTTGATGCTTTCCTTGTGCAACTCTTGTACTCCGTTCCTAGTTGGAACCTCGTGGATAAGCTTGTGTTGTGACGCCTTGGGCGGGTAGAATGGACTCTATCCGTTCGGCGGGTCTGGGGCATGCGCCCGTGCGGTTATCCTTTCCACCTAGTTGGTGTTAAAAGCCCGACGGGGCGTGACAGACTGAGGTGGTATTAGAGCATAGAAACGGTCTAGGTGGACCTAAGAAAACTCTAGGATGGAAAAGACCCTAGGAGTGTAGGCTCGTGAGTGACGAGATCTTTGATGTGGCGAAAGATAAGTGATTGGGTTATGTCCTTATGCCTCTAGTTGAAAATAGAGGTAGATTCGAGGTGTGTCTTATTCTTCGCCAAGTGTGTTCATGTTGGCGGCCGACAACATGAAACCAATTGAGGGGAATAAGGACCCTTGTGTGACTTTCGCCTAGATTGGGTTCACGTTTATTTTCGTGAAATATAGTGTTGTGAATGACTTTGAATGTCATGAAATGACCAAAGTCGTTGTGTTTTCAGGAGATAATGGTACGTGGACGGCCTCCTACGAGGGCTGGGCTCGGAGAATCGAGCGCGGCTCCCGAACAACTCGGGGAGGGTGAGAACTTGGGTCTTCGTAATGAGTTGACCGAGTTGATGGGCGTGGTTCGGCGGCAGGCCGAAGCCATGCAGTGACAGGAGGAGAAAATTAAGAAGCTCCAAGACGAGATGGCGCAGCAAGCGGTTGCGATTAGGGAGGAGAGGTTGGGAGTACCTCCGGCCTCTGCTTCGGCACCGGCCGAGGAGGTGACACCGGCGCCGGCTGTGGCGCCACCGGCATCACCGATTGTAGCCGGTGTGTCGGGTACTCCCATGCCTGACTCCGAGATGGAGGATGCGGAGCGAGAGCGCGCACTTGCGGCTCTCATGAGGTTCAAGAAGTTCAACCCGCCTATCTTTAGCGGGGAGAACGTGGATCCATGGGACATGGAAACGTGGATCGACGCGTTGGAGACGCTCTTCGAGGATTTGTATACCTTGGAGAGGGACAAGGCGCACCTCGCTACTCATTGTTTGGAGCGATCGGCAAAGGTGTGGTGGAAGGGAGTCCGGCGTGATCGACTCCCTAGCCTTCCGCCACCGACGTGGGAGGAGTTTCGGGGTATGGTATTTGCCGCCTACTTCCCCGATAGCGAGAAAAGGAAACTTCAAGAAAGGTTCCGTAAGTTGAAGCAAGGGAACCGCACCGTGCGCGAGTACGAGAGGGAGTTCTCGTACATTATTAATTGCGTACCGCACGTTGTCCGCGGAGAGTTGGACAAGGTCGACTGTTTCGTGCGCGGACTTCGACCGGAGATCTTTCGGGCGGTGCACGCCCTTAAGCTGCAGACCTTTGCGGAGGTCTTGGATCGTGCTCTTTGGGTGGAGCACGGGAATGCATGTGCGCGCGAGGAGCGCGAGTCGTGGGAAAAAGAAAAAGAAAAGGGAAAGAAGCGACCGGCGGGTGGCTCGGGTGGGCAGTCTAGCTCTAAGCGGCCCCCGAAGCACTCGCAGTCGCAAAACCAATCGCGAGGGTCCCGGCGGAACCGACCCTCAACCCAGTGCCCGATTTGTAGCGGCCCCCACGGCCCTCAGCAATGTGATTATCGTGAGGGCCGGTGCTACAAGTGCGGACAGCCGGGTCACATGCGGTACAACTGCCCGATGGATGATGGCCAAGCACCGTCGTCGGCATCGGCGTTTGCACCACCGAGGCAGCTTGCGGGCATCCCACCCGCGGTGATGTCGGCAGGCCGTACTCAGCCGCCGAGACCAGTGGAGGGCCAGCGGCCAGCGGCCAGTGGACGGGTATTCGCCTCACAGGTGGAGGAGCCTTCTGCCCAGGATGATGTCGTGGCAGGTATTGTGTTAATTAAAGGCATTCGATGTAGAGCTTTGTTTGATACTGGTGCATTGCCTATTTATAGGCCTCAAAGTTCCACTTTCGGGCGCCCGAATTCACTCTTCCGGGCGTCCGAAAATTGCCAAAGCCAGGTGTCAGCTGGCGGCCAAGCGGCTCGGCGGTGGTCGGCAGGCGGTGGGGCGGCGCTCCTCCGGCGGTCGACACGTGTCCTGCAACACGACACGTGTTAGTCCACGTCATACCCCAATTCGGATCCACGATTCGGGCGTCCGGATCCTGCGGCCAGATCCAAAACAATCCAAAACTTTCGGACGCATCCAAAATCAATCCAATGGCTCCAAATCTTTCGGGCGTCCACTTCCCTAGATTCGGGCGCCCGAAATGTCCCAAGCCCAGTAATGTCTCAAAATGCCAAGTATTACATTCTTCCCTCCTTTAAATAGTTTCGTCCTCGAAACTAAGGTAAAGTAAGGAACTCATCTCAAAGTGCAAATAAGTGGGGATAAGACCTCTGCATCACTGTCTCCAATTCCCACGTTGCTTCTCGTTCATCATGATAATTCCACTGCACCTTGACATAAGGTATGATCCGATTACGCAATTCCCTCGTCTCACGAGCAAGAATTCGTATCGGTCGCTCCTCGTATCGCAAATCCTCCGTTAGCTCAAGTGGGGTAAAATCAATCACATAGGAAGGATCATACATATACTTCCGCAGAACTGATACATGAAAAACATCGTGCACACCTGCTAACCGAGGCGGAAGGGCTATCCGATAAGCCACGGGTCCAACTTTTTTCAAGATCTCAAAGGGACCAATAAATCGTGGACTAAGCTTCCCGCGAATCCCAAATCTTCGTACACCCTTCGATGGAGAAACTTTCAAGAAAACATGATCTCCAACCTGAAATTCTAAATCTCGCCTCCGAGTATCAGAATAACTCTTTTGCCTGGTCTGGGCCGTCTCTATATGTCGCCGTATTACTTTAACCTTTTCCTCAGCTTCAAGCAATAAGTCTGGTCCCAATGTTTTCCTTTCACCAACATCATCCCAATACAAAGGTGATCGACATTTACGTCCATACAATGCTTCAAACGGAGCCATTTTAATGCTCGCCTGATAGCTATTGTTGTACGCAAACTCTATCAATCTCAGATGTCAATCCCATCCTCCACCAAAATCCAAAATACAAGCCCTCAATATATCCTCAAGCGTCTAAATAGTACGCTCGGACTGACCATCCGTCTGCGGATGAAATGCAGTACTAAAACGAAGCTGAGTCCCCAAAGCTGTCTGTAAACTCCTCCAGATGGTGAGACAAACCTCGTGTCTCTATCAGATACTATTGAGATTGGTACACCATGCAATCTCAATATCTCATCCATATAAAGCTGCGCAAGTCGCTCGCGTGACCAGGTAGCCTGCATAGGTAGAAAATGAGCAGACTTTGTCAGCCTATCCACAATCACCCATATCGCATCATTGCCACCCGAAGTCCTTGGTAATCCAACGATAAAATCCATCGTAATGTGATCCCATTTCCACTCAGGTATCGGGAGGCTTTGTAGTTTACCAGTTGGCACTCGATGTTCAGCCTTCACTTGTTGACATGTTAAACATTGATCTACGGCTCTTCCAATGTCTCTCTTCATGCCATTCCACCAGAAGTGAGTCTTTAGATCTTGATACATCTTAGTCCCACCAGGATGGACAGAATATGGAGAATAATGTGCTTCCTTCAATATCTCCTCGCGAATCTCCGAATCTGCTGGTACACATAATTGACCTCTATAACGGAGAACTTCTGAATCATCAGAACTAAAACCTTCAAGATCGCCACTCCTCAGTTGATCTCTAATCTTCATCAAATAGGGATCTGTACTCTGTTTCTCTCGAATTCTATCCAACAGAGTGGGCTGTAAGACCATAGTCATCAGTCTTGCAGTCGTCCCATGAGTAACCATTTTAAGTGACAATCTCCGCATCTCCTCCACTAGGACAGGCTATTGAGTGATACTCATACTCAAAGTTGCCACAGCCTTCCTACTCAACGCATCGGCAACAACATTTGCCTTGCCGGGATGATACTGAATGGTGATGTCATAATCTTTTAGTAACTCCAACCATCTCCGTTGTCGTAGATTCAACTCCTTCTGTGTAAACAGATACTTGAGACTCTTGTGATCAGTATAGACTTCACAATGCTCTCCATAGAGATAGTGGCGCCATAACTTTATCGCAAAAACTACCGCTGCTAACTCCAAGTCATGAGTAGGGTAGTTCTTCTCATACTCCTTTATTGTCTTGAAGCGTATGCGATCACCCTACCATGTTGCATCAGCACGCAACCCAAGCCACTATGCGAAGCATCACTATAGATTACAAATTCTTCGCCCATCACTGGTAATGCAAGAATAGGAACTGTCATCAACTTCTGCTTAAGCTCATCAAAACATTCCTGGCAATCATTACTCCAAATAAACTTTACCTCATTTCTAGTTAACCAAGTAAGAGGTGTAGAGAGTTTCGCAAAACTCTCCACAAATTGTCGATAATACCCGGCTAAGCCAAGAAAACTCCGCACTTCAAAAATCGTCGTCGGTCTAGGTCAGTCTCGAATTGCCTCAATCTTCTTAGGATCAACAGCTACTCCGGAAACAGAAATCACATGGCCTAAAAAGACTACTTCTCTTAACCAAAACTCACACTTCTTCAGCTTTGCATACAACTTCTTTTCTCGCAAGAGTTGCAGCACTAGTCTCAGATGCTCTTCATGCTCCGCATCATTACGGGAGTAAATCAGAATATCATCAATAAAGACTACAACAAACTTATCCAAGAAAGACTTGAAGACTTGGTTCATCATATCCATAAATGCAGTAGGGGCGTTCGTCAAACCAAAAGGCATGACAGTAAATTCATAATGCCCGTACCGAGTTCTAAAAGCTGTCTTAGAGATATCCTCGGCCTTCACCTTCAATTGGTGGTAACCGGACTGAAGATCAATCTTAGAAAAGACACACGCACCTTGTAATTGATCGAACAAATCATCAATACGTGGGAGGGGATATCTATTCTTGATGGTCACTTTGTTGAATTCCCGATAATCCACACATAACCTAAGTGAACCATCCTTCTTCTTCCGAAACAATACAGGCGCTCCCCAAGGTGATACACTGGGTCGAATAAAACCTTTATCCATAAGATCCTGCAGTTGCGCCTTCAACTCTCGCAATTCCGCTGGTGCCATTCTATAGGGTGTCTTCGAGATTGGCGCGGTTCCTGGTACCACATCAATCACGAATTCAATCTCCCTATCAGGAGGCATAGAGGAAAGCTCAGAAGGAAAAACATCCGGAAACTCGCGGACAATAGAAATATCCTCGAGTCCTGGTACAACAGTAGGCACCTCAGTCACTGTTGCAAAATAGGCCATACATCCTCTACTCAACATCTGTCTGGCCTTAGATGAAGATATCGTCCCTGCGAACAGTGAACTTCTACATCCTTTAAAAATGAACTCCTCATGTCCAGGCTCACGAAAGATCACCGTCTTGGTTCCATAATCAATCGTCGCAAAATAACGAGACAACCAGTCCATGCCAAGGATTATATCAAAATCCTTCAACTGCTTCAATACCAATAAATCGGCAGGCATGATCCAAAGCCCTAATTGCACAGGACATGCCCAACAACCCTCCGTCACCTGCAAGCTATGGTCGGGTACCCGCACCTCCTGTGTCTGGGGTAACGACCCTATCTCTAAACCATGATGCAATGCAAATGCTCTACTAACAAAGGAATGCGATGCACCAGTATCAAATAAAGTGCGTGATCTAATGCCACAAATCAAAATAATACCTGCCACCACACGATCAGCTATCGAGGCGTCCTCAATCTGTGCGGCATAGACTCGGCCGCTCGCTTGCGGCTGGCGTCGATCTAGCTGTCGTGGCATAGAAGATCGATCCGCCTGACTGAATACCGGGGAAGCTCCAGATACTTGCGGTGGGGAGAAAGGAACAGACGCCATAGATGGAGCTGCTACTAATCTGGGACAAGTCCTCCTCATATGTCCCGACTGTCCACACTCAAAACATCGACCCTCACGTCGATCACAAAGACTAACCAAATGTGGTCCTCCACAAATCACACACCTGGGAGATCCCTTCTGCTATTGTCGCTACTGGCGAAATCCTCCAAACTGCTGTCGGCTAGAAGATCCATGTCCCTGAAAGCGCGATCGTGGTGGAGGTCTTGGCGGCCATCTGCTACTCGACTCCCCTCCATCCTCAGGTGCTGGGCGCTTCCTCTCCTGACCCAGAGCTGGGTCCACAAGCTGCCCCTTAGTCACAAATGTCCCTCGCTCTACCCACAGAGACTGCTCAATAGTCGCATCCAAAGTTTGAAGTCTCTGAGAGTGGACAAATGGAAATATCTCTGGTCTCAGACCCTTCTCATAGAGATAGACCTTCTGTATTTCATCACTTGCAGCAGTAGGTACACAATTAAGTAATCTAGTAAACTCTCTAGCGTACTCCTGCACCGAACGATTTCCTTGCTTCAAATTCTTCAGATCCTCCTCTATCTTTACCTTCACACTACTTGGAAAATAAGCTCCATACATAATCCCGCGAAACTCGTTCCAAGTCATCTGCAGAAGATTCAAGGACCTATGATCACGAGTCCTTCTCCACCAAACATGAGCATCACCAGCTAGACAATGGACTGCCATATGCACCTGCTCCCGTGCTGGTACAAAAAGATCCTCGAATAATTTTTTCATCTCACAAATCCAAGCTTCTACCACCCACAGTTCTATACTACTACCATTAAATCGTGGTGGATTAAATCTACAGAAGCTAGCCAATCTATCCGCCATCCGCTCCTGCTCTTCCTCAGAAAGCACTTGACTTGGCTGTGTACTCCCTTCCCTTGGTTGAGATGTAACTGGAATGGTCGCAGCTTGATGTTCCATAGTTCGAGGCATAGCACTCTGCTGCTGTGAAAAAGCGTCACACATCTTCTGCAATAAGGCACTCTGCTGCCTACCCACTGCAGCTATGTCTGCTAGCTGCTCCTGCAGATCGGGCTGTACACTAGGTCCCGACTGCTCTGGCATCTCTGAAGGCGTCGGATGCGCTCGCGTCGATGGTCGTCGAGGAGGTATTGTAATAACCTACGACAGAATACCCACTTAGACAACAAACAATCACACGACCCAATCTAGCGAAAGTCTAGAAGGACACTTCTTTTCTTTTCAGATTATTATGTCGTCTGCAGCCAACATAATTCATCTGATAAGAGAAGATGTTAATCCCTCAATCACTCTTCCTACACAAGAAAGGATTCAAAACCCAATCTTTGACTTTCGCGATTAATCACTTCTCCCTCGTCATAACATTCTAATGTCTGTTATCTTCGGTTTCCCTAGGCCCTCTTGACCTATTCCTAAGCTCTTATACCAACTTAATCTGTCACGCCCCGGGTTACCAATTCCCAGGCACATTAACAGACCCGCCGCCGTATACACAGTAATAAAACTGAGCATACGAAGCGAAATCAATAATCCACTAACAGCTAAAGGTATCAAAAGTAACAGAGCTGCTATATAAATAATAAGTTCACTGTATAAACATACATCAATCCACAACCAAAATATACATCACTGACAATCTCCATATCACTGTATGTACAGACTCATAGGATCATCTACCAAAATGGGGTATACCTCTAGCAAAATGTCCGGGGAACAGCTCTACCCGACGGTCTCCTTTCCACGCTCAGAATGCACTGCTGGAGAAGAAGACTCTGCAAAAAAGTGTCAACAACGGGTGTGAGAACTACTACCAAACAAGTAGTCCTCAGTGGGTACCGCCACCAGCGTCAGCGGTCTGCTCACTAAGTCCTCGATCTCAAGATATATAGAGAGCAATAAAGAAAGTAGGAGATAAACTACCACTACTATGCACAATGCTCGAACTATCAATAACACATCAAATGAGGACTATCATAAATCCATAATATCATACCTGCGGCTTGAACATCACGCTCTACCCGTAGGGAGCCAAACTAGTACAGGCATGTCCCTCTGTACTACACATAACCCAACTCCGGAGTGGTACTCGTGGGAGCGACCCAACCGAGTAATATCACAACACATATCATCGCCAAGCACCCACAGGTATATGATCAAAATGGGTCAATCTGAACTCACAGAAGAATCTCCCGTGCCCTTGGCACCTCAAATGCATAATCAACAAGTATGACCCAATCAACTGATCAATGCTTAAGTGCTCACAAACAACTCAACTCTACCACAAAGAGGAGGTATAATCAACATAGCACGAGCCACAATAAGATCACCTACACTAGTATGCACAACAACTGGTACTATGGATATCAATGCAACATGATAGGTGTAGGTTAAATCATGCATCAAGAATATAAGGAAATCATGCTTGCTATCAGATATCACTATCTCACCTATGATCATATCATACACATGCAAGCAGTAAATCAGTCTCAACCTAAACATGTCATATCTATCATAATCTCAGCAATATCAGGTCATGCTATCATGAGAATAAGCACATAGGAGGAAATTCACTAAATCTGGTAAACATCAACCCACCTCAAAAGCTAATCCAACCACGGTGGGGAACAACTACAATCTCAGATCCAACCCTCCAAAATATACCAAGCTCAAGCAGTACTCCAATCTGAATATACCACCAAAAAGACTGCTAACTTCAACAGAATAAGTGATCAGAACCAGATCAGAACAACACAGTAGAAGAGAGCAAGCTAGATCATCACTAATGCCAACACATGGCCCTTACTCTAGCTTTCTCTCTCTAGAAAAGGTGGTACACGAAGTAAATATGGCTCAAAACAATCAGGGGGCTCACCTATTTATAGGCCTCAAAGTTCCACTTTCGGGCGCCCGAATTCACTCTACCGGGCGTCCGAAAATCGCCAAAGCCAGGTGTCAGCTGGCGGCCAAGCGGCTCGGCGGTGGTCGGCAGGCGGTGGGGCGGCGCTCCTCCGGCGGTCGACACGTGTCCTGCAACACGACACGTGTTAGTCCACGTCATACCCCAATTCGGATCCACGATTCGGGCGTCCGGATCCTGCGTCCAGATCTAAAACAATCCAAAACTTCCAGACCCATCCAAAATCAATCCAATGGCTCCAAATCTTTCGGGCGTCCACTTCCCCAGATTCGGGCGCCCGAAATGTCCCAAGCCCAGTAATGTCTCAAAATGCCAAGTATTACATATAGCTTTATGTTCACATACTTCTTTACCTTCCTCGTCGGTTCTTCGTTTATCATCTATTTCTAATGATGTATTACCCCTGGGGCCTAACTGACGGAATGACTGTAGTATCCTAGACTGTCCGACGCTTCTGGAGAAGGTCGAGACAAGTCGGAGTCGTTTCGGCGTCAAATAGACGCGAAAACGGACTCGGAGCGCCGAAGCAAGCCAAAACTGAAGTTTTGGGCTTTTGAACTTTAGGGCGCCCAGAAGTCATGTTTTGGGCGTCCAGATGTGCAGCGCTCATTTCTGAAAATTACTAAGTCATTTCGGATCCATTTTTCGGGCGCCCGGAAAGTGAGTCCGGAAATCCTACCTCGTAAGTATCGATCTGCTCGACACGTGTTGATCGGTTGGTGAGATCCGCCGGACCAGGTTAGGGCACACCGGACCACGGCGGAGAGTCCGATGCTCGAGTTGGTGCAGGCTGAAGAACCGGGCGCCCACTTCATGAGTTTCGGGCGCCCGAATGTGTGGATTTCTGCTGAGGACAGGTTAGTTGTAATTCTGTTCTTGAGGCTCTTTGCACCGAAACTAGTGGTCTATAAAAGAAGTGGACGACCCCCCTGAGGCTCTTTTCTCCCCTCTTCAAGGTGAACTCGGATCTTGCAAGGGAAACCTCTCTTCTCTCCCAATTTCATCTTCCTCCATTGATGATCTTGGTTTCCTGCTGAAACTACAACGTCGACCTGGGGTGTTCGTGCTCGTGTGCAGTGTAGGAGCGTCCGAATCCAACGAAACATGGTTTGTTGGATAGAGGACTCACAGAGGAAGAAGTGGAATCCTTCCAATCGCGATTTGGACAGGTATGTAAGCTACAGTTGATGTTTCACTGGACCCCTTGTGTTCTTGAGCTGAAACTTGGGTTTTTTCCTTTGATCTTTGGATCTAATCTCTTGGGAGCTGGATTTTCGAAGTGAAGAGTGATCCTTCCACTTTCCTTGCTGGTTTGGAGGTTCTTCCCACCCGAATTAAGGATTCAAAGGTGAGTTCTAGCTCAGATTTTGAGTAATTGCTTAAGTGCTGAATTTTTGGGCCATTGATGGAATTTCTTGGATTTTTAGATCCAGATCTTTGTGAGGATCTTTGGAGAGGTTTTGGATTGTTCCATCACTGTTTTTGTGAGGTTTGTGACCTCTTTCTATGAGCTAGATTCGTTGGAATCCCTGAATTCTTGCTGTTTTTGAGATTTGCTTAAGTGCTGGAACTTCTGGATCCATGTGCAGGAGGGTCCAGATGTTGATCTGATTCAGTGTTTAGGCTTTTTGGACATCGAGTCGAACTCCGTTTTGGCTGAAATTTGGAGGGTTTGTTCTTGAACCTCTGCTGGTGAGTTGAGCCAAATTTCACTGCATTTGGACTTAGGATTTGAATTTTATCGCATGTTGATTACATGTGGGTTGATGTTACCGAAATCGCCGGATTTCCTCCTAAGTTGTAGAGAGTGCAGCATGCTGTTTTATTATCTGTTTAATCATGTTAGTAGCTCGAATTCGTGAATTTGCATGTGTTTATATGAAATCTGAATTTGGAGCATAAATTGATAATTTATCGACATGACTTTACATGCTGAACTGGGAATTGACTTAGGAGAAAATTTGCGTACATACAACCGTCACTTTTCGAACTGTTATCAGATTTAGCTCTAGGAGCCGTTTCTTTTCCTGTATCACCGTTGTTAGTGCGAGGTGGATACTTAGTTCGTTATAGGACGAGTTTACGCTTGTGCTGGGATGCCGAGCTTGTATTTACAGCAGGGTTAGACTGTTCTGTATTACCGGGTGCCGTCGGGGTTGACGGTGGACCCAGACTCTTGTTTTAGCTTCTGGTTGTGCTGAGGGCACGTGAGCTTAGAGTCTTTGACCCCTTTTGACCCCTTTGTTCTTTGACTATAGCCTGCCGGAGCCTGTTTGTGCTCGACAGAGATACGCGTACTAACTCGGCTGGGTAGCTCCCCCGAGTGCCGCTCCGGAGTGAGGCCTCTTTTGCGTTGATGTCGCTACATATTGTGGATCTGTTTTGGACCGGCTACCCTTTTTGGTAGTGTGCGGTGTGGCTAGGCAGTTGGCTGGACGAGCCCGTTTGGGCTATTCCGATATATTGGGTCAGGGATGATTTCTCACTTTGGTGATGCTTACTTGAGAGTTGACTGAGATAGTGGTAGGGTAGTGGCATGATAGCTGTAGAGTTTATTCCAGCTTACTTTGTTGTTCTTTACCTACCAGCTATACTGTTAGTCTCGTAGACTTAGTGGGTGGACCGTTGAGGTCGGTATCGGTACCCACTGAGGACTACTTCTTTTGATAGTAGTTCTCATACCCATTGTTGCCACCTTTTTGCAGAGCCTTCTTCTGTTGCGGCTGCTGCGCCTGTTTCCGCGGATCGAGGTAAGGGAGTCGCGAGCTAGATCCCCACCTGTCCCTGTTGTCCCTAGAGGAGGACCCTACTGGAGATAGTTTATTTTGAGTTGAGCCATGTACATATACTGTAGATTTGTACCTATTTTGGTTGTGGTGTACCTGTTGTACCTTGGACTCTATATGTACAGGTGGCTTTTGTTATTAGTATGTTTTCTTGCAGCTCTATATATCTCTTGTAGTGGCTTGTATGTTTGTTTACAGGTTAGCTATCGCTTCGTGTACATAGAAAAATCTATGTATACGGCGGATCTGTTGGCGAGCCCGGGGAAACGAGTAATCCGGGGCGTGACAGATTAAGTTGGTATCAGAGCTTAGGAATAGGTCGTTGGGACTTAGTAAACCCTAGGCTATGGCAGACCCTAGGAATGCAAGACGTGAGAGACGTGACTTGCCGCGAAAGTCATCGATTTGACTGTTGAACTCATCCTTAAGTGGAGGGAGTGATCGAAGGCGTGTGTCCTTTCCTGTCGCGAACTTGCGTTGGCTGCAGACGACGTCAAGTCAAGCAGCGAGGGAAAAGAGACGACCTTCTGGACTTTCGCTTGATTGGGTCTTGAGTTGTTTTGTGGTTGTTGACTGATCTGTGTGTTGCGCAGGTGAGCATGGCGCCTCCCCGACACCGAGGTCGACCTCCGACGCGGGCTACCCCCGCGCCTTCTGTGGTACCTGAGCAGGCGGGACCTAGTGCACCCCCTGATGTGTGTGAGCAGTTGACTGCGCTAGCCGAGTCAGCTAGGCAGCAGAGTGCACTTTTGCGGAGGATGTGTGATACCATTACTCACACGCGGAGTGCAACACCTAGAGCGACGGAGTCGCAGGAGCCACCTCCTGCTGTTCTAGTGGACGTTCCAGCTGCAGCCGTACCCCCAGCAGCGGCAGTTCCGGCCGCACCGGTTGGTGACACTTCCCGGTCAGGTGGACAGATGTCGGAGGCTGAGCAGGAGCGGATGACCGAGAGACTGGCTCGTTTTTGTTGGTTTGATCCACCCCGTTTTGATGGTAGCCACACCGAGCCATGGGTGGTGGAGGCCTGGGTAGGCGAGATGGAGAAGTTATTCGAGGATCTCTTCGTGCCAGAGTGGGAGCGGGTTCACTTGGCAGTTCACTTCCTGACAGGTGATGCACGCATCTGGTGGACGAGGACGAGATCGAGCAGGTCGCTGGATGCGCTGCATTTGAGTTGGACCGAGTTCTGCGGGATGCTGTATGGGTCATATTTCCCTAACAGCGTGAAACAGAAACTCGAGGAGGATTTGAAGCGTCTACTCCAGGGAGATCGCACAGTGCAGGAGTATACCCGGGAGTTTACCCGACTCCTGAACTGTGTTCCTTTTGCTGCGAGAGATGAGGCTCACAGAGTTTATTTGTTCGAGCGAGGATTGAGACATGAGATATTTGTCTTAGTTCAGGCGCAGAGGTTGCAGACCTTGGACGCGTCGATCGAGCAGGCGCTACGGGTGGAGCGAGGAGCCTTGACGGCGAGTGAGCGGGCAGCCACTCTGAGTCAGGGTTTGGATAGGAAGCGCCCGACTCCGGAGGACGGAGGACAGACCAGCGGCAGACGCCCGCCGAGACCTCCACGATCACGCTCTCAGGGTCGTGGGTTTTCGGGGCGACAGAGGTCTGGTGGATCCCGTCAGCAGGGACGGCAGCAGAGGGGAGCACCGAGATGTGTCATCTGCGGAGGACCACATTGGCCTAGGCAGTGCGAGCAGCGAGAGGGCCGGTGTTTTGGGTGTGGTCAGTCCGGACATCTGCGGGCAGCTTGTCCCCGAGCAGCGTCGCCTGTACCATCGATCACATCGGCACTCCCAGTTCATCAGCAGGCCTATGGAGCTCCACCGAGTCACAGCCAGATGGATCGGGCTTCTGTACCACGCCTGGGTGAGCGGCGGCAGCAGGCGCAGAGCGGCAGAGTCTTTGCGGCTCAACTGGAGGACTCCACGGCGGCGGATCATGTGGTGGCAGGTATCATTTTAATTTCTGGCATTAGAGCTCGTGCATTATTTGATACCGGTGCATCACATTCTTTTATTAGTCGAGCATTTGCATCCTTGCATGGGCTAGTGATAGGGCCGTTACCTTGTGCACGAGAGGTGCAGATTCCCGAGCACGTTTTGCGTGTGGAGGATTGTTGTCAAGCTTGCCCAGTGCAGCTTGGACTTTGGGTGATGCCCGCAGATTGGTCTTGGGGCGATTGCAGGATATTGATGTGGTGCTCGGCATGGATTGGCTGACGCGCTACTTCGCGACGATCGACTGTGGCGAGATGACCGTGACGTTTCGCGAGCCAGGCCAGGAGGAGTACGTGTATCGAGGCTGCAGGAGCACGTTGTTTGCGACGTGGATTTCGTCGGCACGAGCGAGACAGATGATGAGTCGAGGATGTACCGCGTTTCTGGCGACTGTTGTGGAGGTATCTGCAGTGGCACCCGAGCTCGAGGACATCTCTGTAGTCCGCGAGTTCCCGGACGTGTTTCCCCCGGAGTTGACTGAGATACCACCAGACAGGGAGGTCGAGTTTGTGATTGACGTAGTCCTAGGAACTGCGCCAATCTCAAAGACACCCTACCGAATGGCACCGGCTGAGCTGAGAGAGCTTAAGGCGCAGCTTCAGGATTTGATGGATAAAGGGTTTGTGAGACCCAGTGTATCGCCTTGGGGAGCGCCGGTGTTATTCGTGAAGAAGAAGGATGGTTCACTTAGACTTTGTGTGGATTATCGAGAGTTGAATAAAGTGACCATCAAGAACAGGTATCCTTTGCCGCGCATTGATGATCTGTTTGATCAGCTGCAAGGATCTTGTGTCTTCTCGAAGATTGACTTGCAGTCTGGTTACCACCAATTGAAGGTGAAGGCCGAGGATATTCCTAAGACGGCTTTTAGGACTCGGTACGGGCATTATGAGTTTACGGTGATGCCGTTTGGATTGACTAATGCCCCTGCCGCGTTTTTGGATTTGATGAATCGAGTGTTTAAGCCGTTCTTGGACCGGTTTGTGGTGGTGTTTATTGATGACATCTTGATCTACTCTCGGAGCGATGCTGAGCATGAGGAGCACTTGAGGGTTGTGTTGTATGCTAAGCTGAAGAAGTGCGAGTTCTGGCTTCGAGAGGTAGCTTTCTTGGGCCATGTGATTTCGGCCACTGGAGTAGCGGTGGACCCGCAGAAGATTGAGACTGTGCAGGATTGGCCCAGACCGACGACGGTTACCGAGGTGAGGAGTTTCCTCGGGTTAGCTGGATATTACCGTCGATTTGTGGAAGGCTTTGCGAAGCTCTCCACACCCCTCACTCGTCTGACGAGGAAGGGGATTAGATTTGTTTGGAGTGCTGAGTGCCAGCGTAGCTTTGAGGAGCTGAAGGAGAGACTGATGTCTGCTCCCATCCTTACCCTTCCAGTTATGGGGGAAGGATTTGTGATTTATAGTGATGCATCACACAGTGGCTTGGGATGTGTGTTGATACAGCATGGTAGGGTAATTGCCTATGCCTCTCGGCAATTGAAGGATTATGAGAAGAATTATCCTACGCATGATTTGGAGCTGGCAGCTGTAGTGTTTGCACTGAAGCTGTGGCGGCACTATCTGTATGGTGAGCACTGTGAGATTTTCACAGATCACAAAAGTCTCAAGTATCTGTTCACTCAGAAGGAATTGAATCTGAGGCAATGCCGGTGGTTGGAACTGTTGAAGGATTATGATATTACCATCCAGTATCATCCCGGCAAGGCGAATGTAGTGGCAGATGCGTTGAGCAGGAGATCTGTGCAGAGCCTTAGTATGATGATCACTCAGCAGGCGCCGTTACTTGAGGAGTTGAGGCGGCTTGAGCTTGAGGTGGTATCCCCTGGGGTTACTGCAAAACTTATGTCTTTGGTTTTGCAACCCACTCTGTTGGATAGGATCCGAGAGAAACAGAGTGTAGACCCCTACTTGATGAGGATTCGAGATCAGATTGCCAGTGGGCAGACGGGGGATTTTGGTGTTGACAGTTCGGGAGTACTGCGGTACAGGGACCGACTGTGTGTGCCTATGGATTCAGAGATCCGAGAGGAGATTTTGAGAGAGGCACATTACTCGCCTTATACGGTTCACCCCGGTGGAACCAAGATGTATAAGGACTTGAAGGCACACTTCTGGTGGAGTGGAATGAAGCGCCATATTGGGAGATTTGTGGCTCAGTGTTTGACTTGTCAACAGGTAAAGGCGGAGCACCGAGTACCTGCTGGCAAGCTTCAGAGTCTCCCAATACCCGAGTGGAAGTGGGACCAGATCGCCATGGACTTTGTCGTGGGATTACCGAGGGCGCAGGCTGGTTTTGACGCTATTTGGGTGATAGTGGACAGACTGACCAAGTCTGCCCACTTCTTACCAGTGCAGACTACTTGGTCTAGGGACAGACTCGCTCAGTTATACTTGGACGAGATAGTGAGACTGCATGGAGTGCCTACCTCGATTGTGTCTGATCGAGACACACGATTCGTCTCACAGTTTTGGAGGAGTCTACAGACAGCACTGGGTACTCAGCTGCGGTTTAGCACGGCTTTTCATCCACAAACAGATGGTCAGTCTGAGCGGACCATTCAGACTCTGGAGGACATGTTGAGAGCATGTGTCCTAGACTTTGGTGGAGGGTGGCATCGACACTTAGGACTGGTTGAGTTTGCGTACAACAATAGCTATCAAGCGAGCATCCAGATGGCTCCGTTTGAGGCATTGTATGGGCACAAGTGTCGTTCGCCCTTGCATTGGAGCGATGTGGGTGAGAGGAAGACTTTGGGTCCCGATATCCTGTTGGAAGCGGAAGAGAAGGTCAAGATGGTTCGACGACGTCTTGAGACAGCCCAGAGTCGACAGAGGAGCTATGCGGATACTAGGAGACGAGACTTGGAGTTCCAGATTGGAGATCATGTGTTTCTGAAAGTCTCGCCGTCCAGAGGAATTCGCCGTTTTGGAGTTCGTGGAAAGCTCAGTCCACGGTTTGTTGGCCCGTTCGAGGTGTTAGAGCGAGTGGGGCCGGTAGCGTACAGGATTGCCCTACCACCGCGACTTTCTGGAGTCCATGATGTGTTTCATGTCTCGGCCCTGAGGAGATATGTGTTTGATCCCTCCCACGTGATTGACTTCACTCTACTCGAGTTGGCTGAGGACCTGCAGTACGAGGAGCGACCGGTGCGGATTCTTGCTCGCGAGACGAAAGAATTGCGCAACCGAGTCATACCGTACGTGAAAGTGCAGTGGAGTAATCACGAGGAGCGTGAGGCGACTTGGGAGCCGGAGACGGTGATGCGGGAATCCTATCCCTACCTTTTCGAGCTGTCTTCTTGAGGTATGAGTTCGAGTTTGAGTTTCGAGGACGAAACTTTTCGTAGGGGGGAAGGATGTAGTACCCCTGGGGCCTAACTGACGGAATGACTGTAGTATCCTAGACTGTCCGACGCTTCTGGAGAAGATCGAGACAAGTCGGAGTCGTTTCGGCGTCAAATAGACGCGAAAACGGACTCGGAGTGCCGAAGCAAGCCAAAACTAAAGTTTTGGGCTTTTGAACTTTAGGGCGCCCAGAAGTCATGTTTTGGGCGTCCAGATGTGCAGCGCTCATTTCTCAAAATTAGTAAGTCATTTCGGATCCATGTTTCGGGCGCCCGGAAAGTGAGTCCGGAAATCCTACCTCGTAAGTATCGATCTGCTCGACACGTGTTGGTCGGTTGGTGAGATCCGCCGGACCAGGTTAGGGCACACCGGACCGCGGCGGAGAGTCTGATGCTCGAGTTGGTGGAGGCTGAAGAACCGGGCGCCCACTTCATGAGTTTCGGGCGCCCGAATGTGTGGATTTCTGCTGAGGACAGGTTAGTTGTAATTCTGTTCTTGAGGCTCTTTGCACTGAAACTAGTGGTCTATAAAAGAAGTGGACGACCCCCCTGAGGCTCTTTTCTCCCCTCTTCAAGGTGAACTCGGATCTTGCAAGGGAAACCCTCTCTTCTCTCCCAATTTCATCTTCCTCCATTGATGATCTTGGTTTCCTGCTGAAACTACAACGTCGACCTGGGGTGTTCGTACTCGTGTGCAGTGTAGGAGTGTCCGAATCCAACGAAACTTGGTTTGTTGGATAGAGGACTCGCAGAGGAAGAAGTGGAATCCTTCCAATCACAATTTGGACAGGTATGTAAGCTACAGTTGATGTTTCACTGGACCCCTTGTGTTCTTGAGCTGAAATTTGGGTTTTTTCCTTTGATCTTTGGATCCAATCTCTTGGGAGCTGGATTTTCGAAGTGAAGAGTGATCCTTCCACTTTCCTTGCTGGTTTGGAGGTTCTTCCCACCCGAATTGAGGATTCAAAGGTGAGTTCTAGCTCAGATTTTGAGTAATTGCTTAAGTGCTGAATTTTTGGGTCATTGATGGAATTTCTTGGATTTTTAGATCCAGATCTTTGTGAGGATCTTTGGAGAGGTTTTGGATTGTTCCATCACTGTTTTTGTGAGGTTTGTGACCTCTTTCTATGAGCTAGATTCGTTGGAATCCCTGAATTCTTGCTGTTTTTGAGATTTGCTTAAGTGCTGGAACTTCTGGATCCATGTGCAGGAGGGTCCAGATGTTGATCTGATTCAGTGTTTAGGCTTTTTGGACATCGAGTCGAACTCCGTTTTGGCTGAAATTTGGAGGGTTTGTTCTTGAACCTCTGCTGGTGAGTTGAGCCAAATTTCACTGCATTTGGACTTAGGATTTGAATTTTATCGCATGTTGATTACATGTGGGTTGATGTTACCGAAATCGCCGGATTTCCTCCTAAGTTGTAGAGAGTGCAGCATGCTGTTTTATTATCTATTTAATCATGTTAGTAGCTCGAATTCGTGAATTTGCATGTGTTTATATGAAATCTGAATTTGGAGCATAAATTGATAATTTATCGACATGACTTTACATGCTGAACTGGGAATTGACTTAGGAGAAAATTTGCGTACATACAACCGTCACTTTTCGAACTGTTATCAGATTTAGCTCTAGGAGCCGTTTCTGTTCCTGTATCACCGCTGTTAGTGCGAGGTGGATACTTAGTTCGTTATAGGACGAGTTTACGCTTGTGCTGGGATGCCGAGCTTGTATTTACAGCAGGGTTAGACTGTTCTGTATTACCGGGTGCCGTCGGGGTTGACGGTGGACCCAGACTCTTGTTTTAGCTTCTGGTTGTGCTGAGGGCACGTGAGCTTAGAGTCTTTGACCCCTTTTGACCCCTTTGTTCTTTGACTATAGCCTGCTGGAGCCTGTTTGTACTCGACAGAGATACGCGTACTAACTCGGCTGGGTAGCTCCCCCGAGTGCCGATCCGGAGTGAGGCCTCTTTTGCGTTGATGTCGCTACAGATTGTGGATCTGTTTTGGACCGGCTACCCTTTTTAGTAGTGTGCGGTGTGGCTAGGCAGTTGGCTGGACGAGCCCGTTTGGGCTGTTCCGATATATTGGGTCAGGGATGATTTCTCACTTTGGTGATGCTTACTTGAGAGTTGACTGAGATAGTGGTAGGGTAGTGGCATGATAGCTGTAGAGTTTATTCCAGCTTACTTTGTTGTTCTTTACCTACCAGCTATACTGTTAGTCTCGTAGACTTAGTGGGTGGACCGTTGAGGTCGGTATCGGTACCCACTGAGGACTACTTCTTTTGATAGTAGTTCTCACACCCATTGTTGCCACCTTTTTGCAGAGCCTTCTTATGTTGCGGCTGCTGCGCCTGTTTCCGCGGATCGAGGTAAGGGAGTCGCGAGCTAGATCCCCACCTGTCCCTGTTGTCCCTAGAGGAGGACCCTACTGGAGATAGTTTATTTTGAGTTGAGCCATGTACATATACTGTGGATTTGTACCTATTTTGGTTGTGGTGTACCTGTTGTACCTTGGACTCTATATGTACAGGTGGCTTTTGTTATTAGTATGTTTTCTTGCAGCTCTATATATCTCTTGTAGTGGCTTGTATGTTTGTTTACAGGTTAGCTATCGCTTCGTATACATAGAAAAATCTATGTATACGGCGGATCTGTTGGCGAGCCCGGGGAAACGAGTAATCCGGGGCGTGACAAATGATTTGCTTTCTCCTTCTTTGCATGAAACGTCGAGCGACGATGGCGCAAGTGAAGGAGAGTCGGATGATGACGACTTAGCCGCTGCATACAATCAACTACTTATTGAATCTAAGAAGTTGGCTAAGTTAAATAAAAAACTGAAGAGGCGTCTACTTGAGCTTGGGGATGAACATAACTCACTAAAGACTGCTACTAAAGCTCTTGAGGAGGAAAATGAGTTGATCTTGAAGAACAATGGAATCCTTCAGGAGAAGCTAGACCAATCGGTGGTAACGATCAAATCTCACCAAGAAAAGGTTGGCTTTCTAGAACAACAATACAAAGGAGTTAACACATCCAACCAAGTTTTGACCAAACAAGTTTATCAACTTAAATCCGACATTCAAAAATTCTCCTCCGGATCAAAGAAACTTGATGATATGCTCGGATTGGGTCAAATGGACAAACTTGGAGTTGGATATGAAAGAACTTATGTTGAGAAGGTTAAAAATGCAATACCGAAAGTCTCAACGAAATTGAAGGATAAAGTATGCTATGGATGTGGGAACAAAGGACACATCAAGAAGACGTGCCCTAGAAAAGATAAGAAAACTCAACCGGCATCTTCTAAATATCTATCGGCATCATCCAATACTCGACAACCCTTACGGTTTCAAAAGCAGCATCAAAATGGTCGAGTATCCAAGATCAACCGGAAGTCGAAGCCACAACAAATAGTGCACACAAAGCCGAATGCAACGTGGCGACCAACGGATGATCAAAAGTCAAAACAATCGGTACCCAACTGCAACAAACCAAGACAACCAACAATTCGACAAGTTTGGGTTCGAAAAGGTGATATCTTTCCTTGTCTTAAATCTTACCTTGTTTTGACTTTGTGTAGTGCGTTGATTGGTTCTTATTGCATATCTCTTGATCATTGCATTACACGTTTTGGTACTTTCATTGTTACGATTTTTGAAAATTCATTGAATAATTACAACATTAAATAGTGCTTTGAACATCAATAGGTTCACTTTCATTCACTCCTAATTAATCTCATATTAATTATCGGTTTTACTTTATTTTTATTATATTTGAAGATAATTTATTATCAGAATTCTTAATACTTATATTCATCAAATTTAGGTAATCATGTGTAATCTCTAGAAGCTTAACTTATCTCGGTTGTGTGTGTTGAATTTGATGAATAGTCATTCTCTTATGGACTAAAATTTGTCACATGTTCTTTCAACTAAGAGATTGTTTAAGTGGGGGGGAGTCATTATTATTTTGAGAAAAGAATGCTCATATATTTTGAATGATGTGGAAAGAGTTACATTCTTAAAGGAGTGTGAAAACTACCACCACATGGAGGAAAGAGCTACCACCCCGGTCGTCCGGTTAGTGTGTGTAGCTACCACATGAGAGTTGAATTGCATATCCGAAAAAAAATATAAGTGCAAAAGCATGCAAAAGAAAAAATGTCACAAAATTTATTTTTCAGAGTTATAAGGTGGTCCACATACATGAAAGATGCTCAAAGAGCCACCCCCTGTGCGATGTTTATTTTATCTCAAATTTGAACGTTTAAGCGACAAATTTCTATCTCTTTGATGAATCCCTTAAGTCATCTTCATAATCCGTTTACATCTTGATAGTTTTTGAGCCTTTAGATTATTTTTGATGATTTGATTTTGAAGTTTATACGAATTAAGAAATCGTGTAATATTTTATCTACATCATGGTGATTGTATATTAAAATTCTTAATTTTTTATGTAATTAATAGGGATTGAAAGAAGTCTATGTGAATGCATCACGTTCATGCACTAACATTATTTTCAATGCAATCATTGTGTTTTTCTCATTATATCACAAGTGGTTTCAAAGTTGAACAAAATCTCAAACTTGTGTTTCTTGTGCTTCGATTTGATTTCTCTTTAAACTCTCTCTATTTTTGGGTGTTTTCTTTTGGCAATTTTTGACAAAAAGGGGGAGAGAGGTGATGATATTGAAAACTTTATAAAAAAAAAGGGAGAGATTTTGAACTTAGACGCATGAACAAAGGGGGAGAGATTTTGATATATTTTTTTCTACTAACTTTGTTCGTGGAGAATTAAAACTTTTTGCAGGTTTTTGAAGACTTCAAGACTCCATGTGTGTCTAAGTTATAGAGTTTGTTTTAGGAGTTATAAATTTATAATTTTGAATTTTGTTTGGATCTATCATGCGAGAAGTTCATTATTTTGGTGATGGCAATGAATTTCATTTTTTTGTAGAGATGAGCATCGTGAGTGTTTTATGTAATTTTGGGTTTTGTCACGAAATTGCCAAAGGAGGAGATTGTTACGGATTTTATATTGGCATATTTCGTGAAGTGAGTCGGAGTCTTGAAGGTTCAAAGAAGAAGAGACGAAGTTTGAAGACTTGCAGACTCAATGTATGAATTCACGATGCTTGGTAAGTTTAAATAATCTTGATGATGATTTATGAACATTTACAAGTGTTTGGAAGACATTAGAATAGATAAAAATTGATTTAAAATATAAAAATTGAGTTTTTCAATTTTCAGGATCCGGACCCTGAGGTGAGGTCCGGAACCCGTGCGTCTCCCTGGCTGTCACGCAGGGAGGGTCCGGATCCTGAGGGCTGAGGTCTGGACTATGAAACGCTGGAGAGTTTCAGAGTCCGGACCCTGCATCCAAGGTCCGGACCCCGACCCGTCGCGATTTTGCGAGAATATATTTTTTCAATCCTACTCTGATTCTAATGTCTCCCAAACCTATAAATAAGATGGTAGATTTTTTAAAATCAGTTTTGCAATCCTAATTTGATTCCAAACCTTTTAAAAATCAGTTTTGCAATCCTAATTTGATTATAATTGCTTCTAAACCTTTTAAAATCAGTTTTGCAATCCTAATTTGATTCTAATTGCTTCCAAATCTTATTAAAATCTGTTTTCAATCCTAGTCTAATTCGGATTGCTTCTAAACCAATAAATAAGATGTGGGGGTGTCTCTAAAACGTGGTTAAGCATAGAATACTTTTGAGAAACCCTAGAAGCTTGTAGGTAGCCGTTTTCCTCATCTTCTATATCAAGCTTCTCTCAAATTGATTCATGGTGCCCTAGATCTTTAATTTTCTTCTAGAATCAATTTGAGAATTGCTTAGAGATTATTCCCACAGATCTTCAATGATATTCTAAGCAATAAATCATCATCGACTTTATTGTTCTTGCTCCGGACGGAGTGCGCTCGTGGATTCGAGTGGGCGTCGTGGATTCGGCATGATAAAGGCTTCGTGGATTCGAAGTTGAGCGTTTCGTGGATTCGGGACGTGGCGTTCGTGGATTTGAACGTGGGGTGTGGACAACCCGGTGGTGTGCGCGAGATCCAAAGAAGATAAAAGAGAGGTTTGAGTTCGTGGAGTCGGTAATCACCTTGTAATCTTTTATTTCTTAGTGGATTGTTATCGCTTGTTGGTCCCGTGGGTTTTTTACTCCTAGTTGGAGTTTTCCCACGTAAATCTCGGTGTGATATTTTTATTTCGGCACTTATTTTATTGCATCGAGATTTGTGGTTTGGTCGTTATACCTATTCACCCCCCTCTAGGTATTGATAGTATCTAGATAGATCCTTTGGGTTCCCCCAATAACTTACAAAATTACCAAAATAACCTTCAAAAATGCATTCTGCAGAATTGCGTACTGGTACTCGGGTTCGCGTACCGGTACTTTGGCATTTTGTTCCGGTACCCGGTTTCCAGTTCCCGGTTTCCAGTTCCTCAGAACCCGAAAGTTGGATTCTCAAATTTTCTATTACATACCGATACCCAGATTTTAGTACCGGTACACAGTTTTTCAGTACCGGTACTCAGGTTAAGTTCCTCAGAACCCGAGAGCTAATTCCTCAATATTTTGTATTGCGTACCCGTACCCAGATTCCAGTACCGGTACTCAATACAAAATCTGCAGCATTAACATGTTTGACTTTTCGTAGTGCGTTTTCGCGTCCGTTTTGCGCCGAAAACACTCGAATGCTCCCCAAACCTCGCCAAAACTATTTAAATAGTCTTTTTGGCCACTTTCCACTAGAACTCCACAATTGTATAATTAACTCCACAATTGTATAATTTCATTATATTACATTCCTCCCTCCTTAAAAGGAGTTTCGTCCGCGAAACTAAAATTACACCTCAATTCGACTTGTCGAATAGATGAGGGTATTATCGAGTTCTCCCACTCCTATGCAGCTTCACGATCTTCGTGATTGCTCAAGTGGCTCATAATGAAGGACGTGGGTCCGATCACGAACATACTTGCGGAATTACATGAAACATATTATGAACTCCCGCAAGTCTCGATGGCAGCGTAAGTCGATATGTAATGACCTTAAACTCTCCAACACCTCTCACGGTCCGGCATATCGAGGATTTATCCTGCCCCGTATCTCAATCCACTTCACCCCTCTCTCAGGTGGCACTTTCAAGGAATTGCGGTCATCTATCGCACACTTTCCTACTCAACTGACGGTCACCCACATAACTTTCTTTATCGGGACCTCGCCGTCAATCACCGCCATTAATAGACGACATACTTTATTAATCCACTGGATACTACCTTCCTCCGAGGTCAGGACTACCCTTCATTCTCGTGATGTGGATCGGACAAGAACGAACTAACAAGTCGGATGATCCACCAGCACTATGTATTGCATATGGGTAGACCTCCTCGATTCGCACAGGGGTCCACAGGGTGTCACTCTATTACCATGTCCCAACACTTTCTATCGTCGGCGCATTCCTCCAACGACCTAAGTTGGCGATATCCACCCCCTTTCACTTAGTAGGCCCGGTATCTTGGCCATTCAAGAGTCCATGTCATCACATGCGACCCCCCTCCATATTTATCATTCCATTGCGGAGCTCACTCTGATTCGATCACCGGCATTGCTTAAAAGCAATATCATTGGTCCATCGCCCCATTATGAGTGGTCCTATCATACGTGGACTTACTAGCTCTACAGCGAGATGGCACATTCGGCACATCCACAAGTTCCAGTTCACTCGAGAGCATAGTCCTCAAACCTCATGTGGCTTTTACTATTCCAATGTCTCATAAAGTGCACGTCACTTTGCTTTCATCAGCCACGAGTCAACACCACGTCGTTCTCACGACGAGTCCACACGAACACTCCGTTAGTGAATCCGATTTCATTTCATCGATAATGCCAGACTCGGCGATTGGTGACTTCACCAATTAGGCAAGCGGTATGACCGAGCCTTCGATGTCACGCCCCGGGTTACCATTTCCCAGGCACATCAACAGACCCGCCGTATACACAGTAATAAAACTGAGCATATGAAGCGAAAACAACATCCACTAACAGCTAAAGGTATCAAAAGTAACATAGCTACTATATATGAAATAAGTTCACTGTACATACATACATCAGTCCACAACCAAAATATACATCACTGACAATCTCCATATCACTGTATGTACAGCCTCATAGGATCATCTACCAAAATGGGGTATACCTCTAGCAAAATGTCCGGGGAACAGCTCTACCCGACGGTCTCCTTTCCACGCTCAGAATGCACTGCTGGAGAAGAAAACTCTGCAAAAAGGTGTCGACAACGGGTGTGAGAACTACTATCAAACAAGTAGTCATCAGTGGGTACCGCCACCAGCGTCAGCGGTCTGCCCACTAAGTCCTCGATCTCAAAATATATAGAGAGCAATAAAGAAAGTAGGAGATAAACTACCATTACTATGCACAATATTCGAACTGTCAATATGAATATCAATGATTTGAACATAACACATATAACGAGGACTATCATAAATCCATAATATCATACCTGCGACCTGAACATCACGCTCTACCCGTAGGGAGCCAAACTAGTACAGGCATGTCCCTCTGTACTACACATAAACCAACTCCGTAGTGGTACTCGTGGGAGCGACCCAGCCGAGTAATATCACAACACATATCATCGCCAAGCACCCACAGGTATATGATAAAAAATGGGTCAATCTGAACTCACAGAAGAATCTCACGTGCCCTCGGCACCTCAAATGCATAATCAACAAGTATGACCCAATCAACTGATCAATGCTCAAGTGCTCACAAACAACTCAACTCTACCACAAAGAGGAGGTATAATCAACATAGCACGAGCCACAATAAGATCACCTACACTAGCATGTACAACAACTGGTACAATGGATATCAATGCAACAGGATAGGTGTAGGTCAAATCATGCATCAAGAATATAAGGAAATCATGCTTGCTATCAGATATCACTATCTCACCTATGATCATATCATACACATGCAAGCAGTAAATCAGTCTCAACCTAAACATGTCATATCTAACATAATCTCAGACATATCATGTCATGCTAACATGAGAATAAGCACATAGGAGGAAATCTACTAAATCTGGTAAACATCAACCCACCTCAAAAGCTAATCCAACCACGGTGGGGAACAACTACAATCTCAGATCCAACCCTCCAGAATATACCAAGCTCAAGCAGTACTCCAATCTGAATATACCACCAAAAAGACTGATAACTTCAACAGAATAAGTGATCAGAATCAGATCAGAACAACACAGTAGAAGAGAGCAAGCTAGATCATCACTAATGCCAACACATGGCCCTTACTCTAGCTTTCTCTCTCTAGAAAAGGTGGTACACGAAGTGAATATGGCTCAAAACGATCATGGGGCTCACCTATTTATAGGCTCCAAATTCCAACTTTCGGGCGCCCGAATTCCCTCTTCCGGGCGTCCGAAAATCACCTAAGCCAGGTGTCAGCTGGCGGCCAGGCGGCTCGGCGGTGGTCGGCAAGCGGTGGGGCGGCGCTCCTCCGGCGGTCGACACGTGTCCTGCAACACGACACGTGTTAGTACACGTCATACCCCAATTCGAATCCATGATTCGGGCGTCCGGATCCTGCGTTCAGATCCAAATCAATCCAAAACTTCCGGACCCATCCAAAATCAATCCATCGGCTCCGAAACATCCGGGCGACCACTTCCCCAAATTCGGGCGCCCGAAATGTCCCAAGCCCAGTAATGTCTCAAAATGCCAAGTATTACATTCTTCCCTCCTTTAAATGGTTTCGTCCTCGAAACTAATGTAAAGTAAGGAACTCACCTCAAAGTGCAAATAAGTGGGGATAAGACCTCTGCATCACTGTCTCCAATTTCCACGTTGCTTCTCGTTCATCATGATAATTCCACTGCAACTTGACATAAGGCATGACCCGATTACGCAATTCCCTCGTCTCACGAGCAACAATTCGTATCGGTCGCTCCTCGTATCGCTAATCCTCCGTTAGCTCAAGTGGGGTAAAATCAATCACATGGGAAGGATCATACATATACTTCCGCAGAACTGATACATGAAAAATATCGTGCACACCTGCTAACCGAGGCGGAAGGGCTATCCGATAAGCCACGGGTCCAACTTTTTCCAAGATCTCAAAGGGACCAATAAATCGTGGACTAAGCTTCCCGCGAATCCCAAATCTTTGTATGCCCTTCGATGGAGAAACTTTCAAGAAAACATGATCTCCAACCTGAAATTCTAAATCTCGCCTCCGAGTATCAGAATAACTCTTTTGCCTGGTCTGGGCCGTCTCTATATGTCGCCGTATTACTTTAACCTTTTCCTCAGCTTCAAGCAATAAGTCCGGACCCAAAGTTTTCCTTTCACCTACATCATCCCAATACAAAGGTGATCGACATTTACGTCCATACAATGCTTCAAACGGAGCCATTTTAATGCTCGCCTGATAGCTATTGTTGTACGCAAACTCTATCAATCTCAGATGTCGATCCCATCCTCCACCAAAATCTAAAATACAAGCCCTCAACATATCCTCAAGCGTCTGAATAGTACGCTCGGACTGACCATCCGTCTGCGGATGAAATGCAGTACTAAAACGAAGCTGAGTCCCCAAAGCTGTCTGTAAACTCCTCCAGAAGTGTGAGACAAACCTCGGGTCTCTATCAAATACTATCGAGATTGGTACACCATGCAATCTCAATATCTCATCCATATAAAGCTGCACAAGTCGCTCGCGGGACCAGGTAGTCTGCATAGGTAGAAAATGAGCAGACTTTGTCAACCTATCCACAATCACCCATATCGCATCATTGCCGCCCGAAGTCCTTGGCAATCCAACAACAAAATCCATCGTAATGTGATCCCACTTCCACTCAGGTACCGGAAGACTTTGTAGCTTACCAGCTGGCACTCGATGTTCAGATTTCACTTGTTGACATGTTAAACATTGAGCTACGGCTCTTCCAATGTCTCTCTTCATGCCATTCCACCAGAAGTGAGTCTTTAGATTTTGATACATCTTAGTCCCACCAGGATAGACAGAATATGGAGAATAATGTGCTTCCTTCAATATCTCCTCGCAAATCTCTGAATCTGCTGGTACACATAATCGACCTCTATAACGGAGAACTTCTGAATCATCAGAACTAAAACCTTCAAGATCGCCATTCCTCAGTTGATCTCGAATTTTCATCAAGTAGGGATCTATACTCTATTTTTCTCGAATTCTATCCAACAGAGTGGGCTGTAAGACCATAGTCATAAGTCTTGCAGTCGTTCCATGAGTAACCACTTCAAGTGACAATCTCCGCATCTCTTCCACTAGGACAGGCTGTTGAGTGATACTCATACTCAAAGTTGCCACAGTCTTCCTACTCAACGCATCAGCAACAATATTTGCAGTGCTGGGATGATACTGAATGGTGATGTCATAATTTTTTAGCAACTCCAACCATCTCCTTTGTCGTAGATTCAACTCCTTCTGTGTAAACAGATACTTGAGGCTCTTGTGATCAGTATAGACTTCACAATGCTCTCCATAGAGATAGTGACGCCATAACTTTAGAGCAAAAACTACCGCTGCTAACTCCAAGTCATGAGTAGGGTAGTTCTTTTCATACTCCTTTAATTGTCTTGAAGCATATGCGATCACCCTACCATGCTGCATCAGCACACAACCCAAGCCATTATGCGAAGCATCACTATAGATTACGAATTCTTCGCCCATCACTGGTAATGGAAGAATAGGAGCTGTCATCAACTTCTGCTTAAGCTCATCAAAGCATTCCTGGCAATCATTACTCCAAATAAACTTGACCCCTTTTCTAGTTAACCGAGTAAGAGGTGTAGAGAGTTTCGCAAAACTCTCCACAAATCGTCGATAATATCCGGCTAAACCAAGAAAACTCCGCACTTCATAAATCGTCGTCGGTCTAGGCCAGTCTCGAATTGCCTCAATCTTCTTAGGATCAACAGCTACTCCCGAAGCAGAAATCACATGGCCTAAAAAGACTACTTCTCTTAACCAAAACTCACACTTCTTCAGCTTTGCATACAACTTCTTTTCTCGCAAGAGTTGCAGCACTAGTCTCAGATGCTCTTCATGCTCCGCATTATTACGGGAGTAAATCAGAATATCATCAATAAAGACTACAACAAACTTATCCAAGAAAGACTTGAAGACTCGGTTCATCATATCCATAAATGCAGCAGGGGCGTTCGTCAAACCAAAAGGCATGACAGTAAATTCATAATGCCCGTACCGAGTTCTAAAAGCTGTCTTAGAGATATCCTCGGCCTTCACCTTCAACTTGTGGTAACCGGACTGAAGATCAATAGAAAAGACACACGCACCTTGTAATTGATCGAACAAATCATCAATACGTGGGAGGGGATATCTATTCTTGATGGTCACTTTGTTCAATTCCCGATAATCCACACATAACCTAAGTGAACCATCCTTCTTCTTCACAAACAATACAGGCGCTCCCCAAGGTGATACACTGGGTCGAATAAAACCTTTATCCATAAGATCCTATAGTTGCACCTTCAACTCTCGCAATTCAGCTGGTGCCATTCTATAGGGTGTCTTCGAGATTGGCGCGGTTCCTGGTACCACATCAATCACGAATTCAATCTCCCTATCAGGAGGCATAGAGGAAAGCTCAGAAGGAAAAATATCCGGAAACTCGCGGACAATAGAAATATCCTCGAGTCCTGGTACAACAGTAGGCACCTCAGTCACTGTTGCAAAATAGGCCATACATCCTCTACTCAACATCTGTCTGGCCTTAGATGAAGATATCGTCCCTGCGAACAGTGAACTTCTACATCCTTTAAAAATGAACTCCTCATGTCCAGGCTCACGAAAGATCACCGTCTTGGTTCCACAATCAATCGTCGCAAAATAATGAGACAACCAGTCCATGCCAAGGATTATATCAAAATCCTGCAACTGCTTCAATACCAATAAATCGGCAGGCATGATCCAAGGCCCTAATTGCACAGGACATGCCCAACAACCCTCCGTCACCTGCAAGCTATGATCGGGTACCCGCACCTCCTGTGTCTGGGGTAACGACCCTATCTCTAAACCATGATGCAATGCAAATGCTCTACTAACAAAGGAATGCGATGCACCAGTATCAAATAAAGTGCGCGATCTAATGCCACAAATCAAAATAATACCTGCCACCACACGATCAACTATCGAAGCGTCCTCAATCTGTGCGGCATAGACTCGGCCGCTCCCCTATGGCTGGCGTCGATCTGGCTGTCATGGCATAGAAGATCGATCCGCCTGACTGAATACCGGGAAAGCTCCAGATACTTGCGGTGGGGAGAAAGAAACAGACGCCATAGATGGAGCTGCTACTAATCTGGGACAAGTCCTCCTCACATGCCCCATCTGTCCACACTCATAACATCGACCCTCACACTGATCACAAAGACTAGGCCAATGAGGTCCTCCACAAATCACACACCTGGGAGATCCCTTCTGCTGTTGTCGCTGCTGGCGAAATCCTCCGGACTGCTGTCGGCTAGAAGATCCACGTCCCTGGAAACACGATCGCGGTGGAGGTCTTGGCGGCCGTCTGCTACTCGACTGCCCTCCATCATTAGGTGCTGGGCGCTTCCTCTCCTGACCCAGAGCTGGGTCCAAAAGCTGCCCCTTGGTCACAAATGTCCCTCGCTCTACCCACAGAGATTGCTCAATAGTCGCATCCAAAGTCTGAAGTCTCTGAGAGTAGACAAATGGGAATATCTCTGATCTCAGACCCTTCTCATAGAGATAAACCTTCTGTATTTCATCTCTTGCAGCAGTAGGTACACAATTAAGCAATCTAGTAAACTCTCTAGCATACTCCTGCACTGAACGATTTTCTTGCTTCAGATTCTTCAGATCCTCCTCTATCTTCACCTTCACACTACTTGGAAAATAAGCTCCATACATAATCCCGCGAAACTCGCTCCAAGTCATCTACAGAGGATTCAAGGACCTATGATCACGAGTCCTTCTCCACCAAACATGAGCATCACCAGCCAGACAATGGACTGCCATATGCACCTGCTCCCGTGCTGGTACAAAAAGATCCTCAAATAAATTTTCCATCTCACAAATCCAAGCTTCTACCACCCGCGGTTCTATACTACTACCATTAAATCATGGTGGATCAAATCTACAGAAGCGAGCCAATCTATCCGCCATCCGCTCCTGCTCTTCCTCAGAAAGCACTTGACTTGGCTGTGTACTCCCTTCCCTGGGTTGAGATGTAGCTGGAATGGTCGCAGCCTGAGGTTCCATAGTTCGAGGCGTAGCACTCTGCTGTTGTGAAAAAGCGTCGCACATCTTCTGCAATAAGGCACTCTGCTGCTTACCAACTGCAGCTATGTCTGCTAGCTGCTCCTGCAAATCAGGCCGAACACTAGGTCCCGACTGTTCTGGCATCTTCGAAGGCGTCGGATGTGCTCGCGTCGATGGTCGTCGAGGAGGCATTGTAATAACCTGCGACAGAATACCCACTTAGACAATAAACAATCACACGACCCAATCTAGCGAAAGTCTAGAAGGACACTTCTTTTCTTTTAAAATTATTATGTCGTCTGCAGCCAACATAATTCATCTGATAAGAGAAGATGTTAATTCCTCAATCACTCTTCCTACACAAGGAAGGATTCAAAACCCAATCTTTGACTTTCGCGATTAATAACGTCTCTCTCGTCATAACATTCTAAGGTCTGTCATCTTAGGTTTTCCTAGGCCCTCTTGACCTATTCCTAAGCTCTGATACCAACTTAATCTGTCACGCCCCGGATTACCATTTCCCAGGCACATCAACAGACCCGCCATATACACAGTAATAAAACTGAGCATACGAAGCGAAAATAACATCCACTAACAGCTAAAGGTATCAAAAGTAACAGAGCTACTATATATGAAATAAGTTCACTGTACATACATACATCAATCCACAACCAAAATATACATCACTGACAATCTCTATATGTAGTACACTGAATTTTTGCAAATTGCGGAGTTCTAGTGTGAGAATAGTGACTTATACTATTCTGGAGTTTTGAGTTGAGTTTGGCGAGCTTCGGAGTGATTTCGGGACTTAGAAAGTGCGAAAACGGACTCTGGAAGTCGAAATCTGCAAAAGTGCAGATTTTGCAATCGCATACCGGTATCTGGTTTGGGGATACCAGAATCCAGTGAAGACTGGTTGTGCGCAGCTCTCGGCTTCTGCGGAATGCGGCAGCGGATACCGGAATGCGCTGTATACCGGTATCTGGTCTAGGCATACCGGAATCCCTTCGCGCAGACTGCTTGGCCGAGGCTCGGGTTGCGGAATTTTTGGTTGGATACCGGTATGCCCATGCGCATACCGGTATACAATGCTGCAGAATGCAAATTGTGCAGTTTTGTGATTTGGTTCTTTGGAAAGGCTTATGGGGATATTGTTACATCTCTATAACTTACCCCTTCACCCCTTCACAGCCATTGTTGGCTGAGCTTGGAGGAGATGAAAGGTGGGTTCTTCTCTCTCTCTCTCTAGGTTTTCTTGCTCCCAACCCCTTAGATCATGGTTTTGATCTCTTTTCTCTCCATTTTCTTCGTGGAGGAGTGCTCCTAGGCTTGGAGGGAGCTCGGGGCTGAGGAATGGAGCTTGTTGGTGGATGGATCTTCAACCCTAGCTTGTGTGAGCTTGGTTGGAGGCTTGATTTGAGGTTAGTAAACTCTTTTACAACCTCTATTTATGATTGTTGCTTGAGATTGCATGTAAACCTAGTTTCTTGGAAAATTAGGGTTTGATTTGGGGTTTCGTGATTGTGAACCCTTGAGGTGGAATTGGTGGGTGTAGAATGTTGTTGTAGGTTGGATTTGATGATCTCTAACCTCCAATGGGACTTAGAACAAGTTTTACTTGCTCAAGGTAAATTCCACCCATTTACCTCATTGTTCTTGGTGGTTTTCGAAATTACTTGTTCGATACCCCTAACCCCTTGGAAAATTATCTTAGGGTATGAGAAGCTCGGGGGACAACTTCGTTTCGAAGTACTGCGAGGTTTCGACGGGTATCCGGTGGGTTTGACCTCACCGAAATGGGTGAACTCCCCCTATGTCTCCTATCTTGTTATAGGATTGATTAGATGCATAATTATAATAATTATGGCATGATGATAATTGTGATTGCATGAGACATGCAAGTTATCTATGAAAATGCATATTTTATATAGTATGGCATTATGAGGATATTATGCATGCTAGGGTATTTGCATTAATAGTGTAATGATGCATTAGGAAATGCTAAGTATGTTATGCATGCTAGAGATGAGCATCTTATGAGTCACCACTTGAGTGGTGGACTAGTGAACTCTCTGGCATACCAAAGTATGCTTGTATAGAGAAAAGAGGAATTATGGCAAATGCAATATATGTATGTTTGTATAGGGAAAAGAGAGGATTGGATATATGCAGGATAAGTTGTTGCACCTCATTTAGGTGGGCAACTTTGACGGGCATCATTGGCTTTGGCTCGACCTTTTGGTCGTGGATTGATTCCATGTTTAAGACATGAGGAAAGGGATACTATTTGCATTTGACAAATATAATCGGTTAATGGATTTCTTGCATGATAGCTCTATACTCTATGTAGTGGAGGTCGTCGTAGCTTATGCATGGCATGAATATGGACTCGTTGGCATCGTAGAATGCATTGTGATAGTATTGTAGAATGCATGGATTATAGCATTAGAGAATGCATGACATATGGCATCGTAGAATGCATGATTTGGGGCATTTGTAGAATGCATTGTTTTGGCATTAGTGGAATGCATAGTACATGACATTAGAATAATGCATGGTTTATGAACTTAGTAAACAATGAGATGAACGGTTACATGTTAGAGACATGGATATATTGGTAGGGACATACCATCGGACTTTGAGAACAATATGATATTGTTGACTTTTAGCGTCTTGGCTATTGAATGTAGTAAACATGACATGACGTGTTTTGACATAGTGTGAGGGTAAACACTTGTATTTCACTTAGGTGAATAATTAGGTTGACATTTTGACATAATGTTAGATCCTTGAACATTGGTTGGCTATTCCATGTTTTTAGACATGATGAACGTGACACTTATGCAGTTGATTATGCTTGTTGGCCATTTGTGCTCATTCGCACATGCTTGTGAGGGTCGCTCCCTACAAGCCGGCACTCCGGAGTTAGCCTTGCGACCTTGGTCGCCCGTGCAGGTTTGGGCGCCGAAGTGGATCGCCGTTGGGGGAGTGTCTCATTCTAGCGAGAATGTTGACTACCACGGGGCCATTAGGCACGGCACAAGCCGGGACGTTACCTTGTGTAAGTCCCTTGTGGATTGGGTAAAAGCTAAGTAAACTGGACATAGTATATTGGTTGCTTGATGCATATAGTTGTAGTGTATGGACATAGTAGTGAGTCGCACATTGTGGCATTACTTAGCTTGACACTGTTTGGGATGCATTCATTGTAGTTGGACATATTAGTTAGTCACTACATATATTGGCATCCATAATAGCATTAGACCTATACTCATGATGATTAGTATAGAGGCATGATATTGTGATGATAAGAATAGAAAAGATTCTTTTAACCTTTAACATAGCATAAATTTGACATGCATGTAAAATGATGTGATTAAATGTTGAACTTATGACATTAGAGCATGTTCATGTTCATGTAGATGATTTATTTTTTGGAGGCAAGATAGTTGTAGAACTACCTGTTTAGCATTAAATGTTATATGCTTTCTGTTTTATGTTTCAGTTATACTATCTTGCCTCAGTTGACCTAGCGGTGTAATTCGCCACTCTCGGCGGCTTACCCACTGGGAACTATTGATTAATAGTTCTCACCCCCATTGTTGTTGGGTTTTTCAGAGCCTTCCGCAGCAGGAGAGGCTTGGGATCGCGGCGAGGGGTTAGCAGCTAGCTAGAGCCTCTGTGGTGTTGTCGTTGTAGGCATACCATGTTGTCCTTTCATTGTATTTTATATGAAAGGTGTATAGATGTCTGGTTGATCTACTAGTTGAAAAGATGTATAATGCTATTGTATATCTTGGATTTTTAGTTATGTGGATTTTGTTTTAGATGTAGAACTATGTTCTCGCTCTGATTACCTTGTTAGGATGTATTCTTTATCCTTCTTGATGGTTGTTAGCGTAGACGCCTTGTGTACATTATGTTGTTTGAGGTACACGGCGGGTCTGCGCACGTGCCTGGTAGGCTCCCACGAGGGCCCGGGGCGTGACAGATTATTGTGGTATCAGAGCCAATTACCAGCCGGAAGTGTGAGATGGGTCTCGGCTGAGCCGGGTCTGAATGACAGGCTAGCGAGACGTCTCACATCGCCTGGTACTTGTGAGTCTGAGCCTGATGAGGACGTCAGGGCTTAAAAAAAGGGGGGGAGATTGTGAGACCCCAGATTAGTCCTATATATGAGATATAATAGGGCTAAAACTCTCAACCCGGCTTAAGCATTTCGGCGGTGGCTAGGCCGAAGAGGTTGAGAGAGTTAAGCGTGCTAGGACGGGAGTAGTCCTAGGATGGGTGACCCCCTGGGAAGTGCGGGGCGTCACAGTTGGTATCAGAGCCTAGGGTTGAGTCATAGTGGACCTAGTAAACCTTAGGCAGGTTGGACGATAAGGAATAGGAACGTGAGAGACGAGATCTCTTATGACTGATTGGCGAAAGTATTATGATTGGGTCGTTTCTAAAAGCTCCAAACTTGTTGGAGTTAGATCGGAGTGAACCACTTCTATACCCTTGGAGGGTCACGTTGGCGGCCGACAACGTGACATCGGGGAATAGTAGGAGTCCACTTCATTACTTTCGCATGATTGGGGTTATAGTCTTGTGTGGGGATGCGTTGGCGTGGGGTATTTCACCTGCGCATGTTTTGCCTGTTGCAGCTTGAGTGGTAATCGACGCACTCTTGATGGCGGCCGAGGCAGCCGAGACGGGACTTCTGCATCCTCCGGGTTTGGTGAGACCCAGAAGTAGAGAGAACAACTGGCAAATTCAGCGAGTACGGTGGAGCGGCGATCAATTTTGATGTTACTCCAAGTTGAGACTTTACGCCGGCAGACGAGAGGATTAAGCAACTGGAGAATTTTTCGATCCAGTTGGAAGCCAACCTCGGGTAATGTTATGAGAATGCGGATTATACCTTGATGAGGGCAAGCGACGGGGAGACCGTTGGGACGGCAAAGGAAGCTACTATGAGTGGCAAGATTATTGTAAGAGGACAATCAAGTAATCCAGGAGAAATTGACCTCGAGAAGGTGGACCCTTAGTAGGATGTTAATGGGACGTCAAATCGTCATCGACTATTGTGACGTGTGAGCGGTGGAGCCGCGAGTGCCCGATGATACTCTTGGAGTAGGGGCAATTACTCTTTTCGTGGCCAGGTGGGCCATCCCCAGTTGGAGTGTTGAAGAGTTTAATGTCGACGATATTGGGATCGACTTCGTGCGGTTGGCACCGGGTGAATGCGTGTTTATTTGACATGCAGAGGATAATGCAGCGACAATGGAGGTTGTCGCAGCTAGTAGCATTGGAGTTGTTTGTTGTTTGTTATGATTGTAGTTTTGGTTCGGCTGTTTGCCGAATGCATGGCAGGGAACTCTTTCCTTGTCGTTGCAGATCGTGTGGTCCTGAGTGTTTGGACTTGTGAGCACTGTTCTTGTACTCCGTTAGCTTTGGATGTTTTGTGCGCCAACAAAGCGATTGGCTTTATTTGGCTGAGAGCGTATAGTTCTAATTTGAACTTGGGCTAGCTCTTCGGCTATTTGATTGCCGATGAGTGTGTGAGCCGAGCTGTAGTGCTTTGGGATCTTGGACACGAAATAGTGTTTTCTGAGGGCTTGGAGGTTCGCTAATTGCGACGATTGTTTCACTTGCCCAAGCCTGGTTGTTGGCTGAGTGAGCGCGTGGCCTTTGGGCCGGCACCTTTAGTGAGGGTTGAGAATCCTCAAAGGCGAGGATGTCTCTTGTGAGGGAGTTGCTTGTACAATCCCGGTTGTGTTGTGAGAATTGAAGGCTTGGTCTGAAGACCTCTTTTGCCTTGTGTTTCTTCTTGTGGGGTGTGGATCTCGATTGTTTTGAGCGGATGGGTCATTTCGACTGTGAGTCGACTATCGTGAACTCGATAGGGTCACGATCAAGGATATGCACCCGTAGTTGAGATCTGTTGATCTGTTTGATCAAGCTCCAGGGATTTTGGTTTTGTTCGAGGGTAGTGGCGATCTGAGTACTACTCTCGTTGAGTTGAGTTTGAGTTTGAACCGAGGGTAACTCGTTTACTCGGTGTAGACATTACGAAATTGTCGTGGCGTCGTTCGAGCTGTTGATGCTCTTGTGTGTTGTGATGTTTGGCCCTTTTGGGTATCTTGGTCCCTATGCGCATCGACGACGAGTTGGAAGTCGAGAGGCGATGAAGACCATGAAGATTCCTTGAACGAGGACTGCAAGTACTTCAGATTGGAGGCGTGCTGATTCGGTTGTGAGGACTAGTGTCCTTTGGCAGTTGATGCCAAAGTGGTTATGATTGGAGATCTCGAGGAAATCAACCATCCATAGTGGATTGGAACAAGCGGATAGGATCGAAGTTCAAACTTCCTAGTTTGATTGAATGTGATGGATAATGGTGGAGAGATTACTTAGTTATCTACTCCCTTTTCTGGACTCACACATTAAAGGATTAAACTTTTTAGGAAGATATGTGTGAGAGAAGTTTCTTGGAACCGTTGGTGTGGTCGATGACCGCCAACCTTGGTTACCCCGAAGGTGGGCTTTTTGTTTTGTAGTTGTGTTTCTCTCTATGGATTGAGTTGCACTTTGGTGTAAAATTGAAAGGTAGGGTTAACTTTTCAGCAAGTGAGAGAATGCAAGAGGATTTGCCAAATTGTGATTTGGAATTGATTGCCATGGCATTTGCTTGGAAAATGTGGCAATTGTATGCATTGTTAGTGGTGTGAAGTGCACCCCGATTTTATTGTTGGAGGTACCTCTACACTCAAGAAAATGAGTTGAAGCTGTGAAAACAAGTTAGAGGCTGGTGTTCTAGAGATATCGATGAAATGAGTAATATGATGTGATATCTATCCTTTGGATCGGATCACGGGAGTTAGCCTTGATCCCGACTGGTAAATGATGCAATCGAGATCAAGAGTGTTGCGGTGGATGAATTTCTTGTGGGCTGTCAGAAAGTGTTTTGACGGTGGAATCGACAAGTTGCACCTGTGATAGCAGGATTTATGTGATAAGCTATGTAAAGGCTATCTACTTTATATGGATAAAGGACGATTACCGGGGATTCCGGAATTGAATTGTCTCGCTTCTAAGCTAGACGTGATGATTGTTGAGGGATTGTGAGTAGGAGTAACTATTCACCTGAGTTGGATTGAGGAAATCTTCGCACAAATATACCTTGGTGAATTGTGCGACTGCTTTGAGCGCCTGGCTCTACTGTTTTGGACTTTGAGTAAAACGGATGATTCCCGTTGAGAGATGTGATTTTGGTACTTGAATCAGAGGATCTGATGATGATGCTTGATTAAGGAAATCCAAGAGATTTATGTCTGAAGAATCTAAGTTTTAGATTCTTGGGATTATTTGAGACCCTGAGGCAATTGGGCCTAGTGGCATGTAGTAGTTGTTCTACTTCGGATCTAGTGAAGGTATTTGAAGTCTACCTGGAGGGTGGAGGCCGTTTCTTTAGAGCTACATGAAGATCTAACTTCAAGGAGCAGTGGTTGTGGATTGGATTTGTGGAATGTAGGAATTCGGGATTATCACTATTCCTACTACAAGATGCTTTGGAGCAACATCTTGGACGCGATGCATGGTGTGAGAGCTGGAGGCTTCACTGCGAGGATGATGTTCTTATCTCCTCTGGATTGTTGTTTGTTTGTTGTTGTTGATCCGTAGTTTCGCGGACGAAACTCCTTTTTAGGAGGGGAGTATGTAGTACACTGAACTTTTGCAAATTGCGGAGTTCTAGTGTGAGAATAGTGACTTATACTATTCTGGAGTTTTGAGTTGAGTTTGGCGAGCTTCGGAGTGTTTTCGGGACTTAGAAAGTGCGAAAACGGACTCTGGAAGTCGAAATCTGCAAAAGTGCAGATTTTGCAATCGCATACCGGTATCTGGTTTGGGGATACCGGAATCCAGTGAAGACTGGTTGTGCGCAGCTCTCGGCTTCTGCGGAATGCGGCAGCGGATACCGGAATGCGCTGTATACCGGTATCTGGTCTAGGCATACCGGAATCCCTTCGCGCAGACTGCTTGGCCGAGGCTCGGGTTGCGGAATTTTTGGTTGGATACCGGTATGCCCATGCGCATACCGGTATACAATGCTGCAGAATGCAAATTGTGTAGTTTTGTGATTTTGTTCTTTGGAAGGGCTTATGGGGATATTGTTACATCTCTATAACTTACCCCTTCACCCCTTCACAGCCATTGTTGGCTGAGCTTGGAGGAGATGAAAGGTGGGTTCTTCTCTCTCTCTCTCTAGGTTTTCTTGCTCCCAACCCCTTAGATCATGGTTTTGATCTCTTTTCTCTCCATTTTCTTCGTGGAGGAGTGCTCCTAGGCTTGGAGGGAGCTCGGGGCTGAGGAATGGAGCTTGTTGGTGGATGGATCTTCAACCCTAGCTTGTGTGAGCTTGGTTGGAGGCTTGATTTGAGGTTAGTAAACTCTTTTACAACCTCTATTTATGATTGTTGCTTGTTGCTTGAGATTGCATGTAAACCTAGTTTCTTGGAAAATTAGGGTTTGATTTGGGGTTTCGTGATTGTGAACCCTTGAGGTGGAATTGATGGGTGTAGAATGTTGTTGTAGGTTGGATTTGATGATCTCTAACCTCCAATGGGACTTAGAACAAGTTTTACTTGCTCAAGGTAAATTCCACCCATTTACCTCATTGTTCTTGGTGGTTTTCGAAATTACTTGTTCGATACCCCTAACCCCTTGGAAAATTATCTTAGGGTATGAGAAGCTCGGGGGACAACTTCGTTTCGAAGTACTGCGAGGTTTCGACGGGTATCCGGTGGGTTTGACCTCACCGAAATGGGTGAACTCCCCCTATGTCTCCTATCTTGTTATAGGATTGATTAGATGCATAATTATAATAATTATGGCATGATGATAATTGTGATTGCATGAGACATGCAAGTTATCTATGAAAATGCATATTTTATATAGTATGGCATTATGAGGATATTATGCATGCTAGGGTATTTGCATTAATAGTGTAATGATGCATTAGGAAATGCTAAGTATGTTATGCATGCTAGAGATGAGCATCTTATGAGTCACCACTTGAGTGGTGGACTAGTGAACTCTCTTGCATACCAAAGTATGCTTGTATAGAGAAAAGAGGAATTACGGCAAATGCAATATATGTATGTTTGTATAGGGAAAAGAGAGGATTGGATATATGCAGGATAAGTTGTTGCACCTCATTTAGGTGGGCAACTTTGACGGGCATCATGGGCTTTGGCTCGACCTTTTGGTCGTGGATTGATTCCATGTTTAAGACATGAGGAAAGGGATACTATTTGCATTTGACAAATATAATCGGTTAATGGATTTCTTGCATGATAGCTCTATACTCTATGTAGTGGAGGTCGTCGTAGCTTATGCATGGCATGAATATGGACTCGTTGGCATCGTAGAATGCATTGTGATAGTATTGTAGAATGCATGGATTATAGCATTAGAGAATGCATGACATAACATATGGCATCGTAGAATGCATGATTTGGGGCATTTGTAGAATGCATTGTTTTGGCATTAGTGGAATGCATAGTACATGACATTAGAATAATGCATGGTTTATGAACTTAGTAAACAATGAGATGAACGGTTACATGTTAGAGACATGGATATATTGGTAGGGACATACCATCGGACTTTGAGAACAATATGATATTGTTGACTTTTAGCGTCTTGGCTATTGAATGTAGTAAACATGACATGACGTGTTTTTGACATAGTGTGAGGGTAAACACTTGTATTTCACTTAGGTGAATAATTAGGTTGACATTTTTGACATAATGTTAGATCCTTGAACATTGGTTGGCTATTCCATGTTTTTAGACATGATGAACGTGACACTTATGCAGTTGATTATGCTTGTTGGCCATTTGTGCTCATTCGCACATGCTTGTGAGGGTCGCTCCCTACAAGCCGGCACTCCGGAGTTAGCCTTGCGACCTTGGTCGCCCGTGCAGGTTTGGGCGCCGAAGTGGATCGCCGTTGGGGGAGTGTCTCATTCTAGCGAGAATGTTGACTACCACGGGGCCATTAGGCACGGCACAAGCCGGGACGTTACCTTGTGTAAGTCCCTTGTGGATTGGGTAAAAGCTAAGTAAACTGGACATAGTATATTGGTTGCTTGATGCATGTAGTTGTAGTGTATGGACATAGTAGTGAGTAGCACATTGTGGCATTACTTAGCTTGACACTGTTGGGATGCATTCATTGTAGTTGGACATATTAGTTAGTCACTACATATATTGGCATCCATAATAGCATTAGACCTATACTCATGATGATTAGTATAGAGGCATGATATTGTGATGATAAGAATAGAAAGATTCTTTTAACCTTTAACATAGCATAAATTTGACATGCATGTAAAATGATGTGATTAAATGTTGAACTTATGACATTAGAGCATGTTCATGTTCATGTAGATGATTTAGTTTTTAGAGGCAAGATAGTTGTAGAACTACCTGTTTAGCATTAAATGTTATATGCTTTCTGTTTTATGTTTCAGTTATACTATCTTGCCTCAGTTGACCTAGCGGTGTAATTCGCCACTCTCGGCGGCTTACCCACTGGGAACTATTGATTAATAGTTCTCACCCCCATTGTTGTTGGGTTTTTCAGAGCCTTCCGCAGCAGGAGAGGCTTGGGATCGCGGCGAGGGGTTAGCAGCTAGCTAGAGCCTCTGTGGTGTTGTCGTTGTAGGCATACCATGTTGTCCTTTCATTGTATTTTATATGAAAGGTGTATAGATGTCTGGTTGATCTACTAGTTGAAAAGATGTATAATGCTATTGTATATCTTGGATTTTTAGTTATGTGGATTTTGTTTTAGATGTAGAACTATGTTCTCGCTCTGATTACCTTGTTAGGATGTATTCTTTATCCTTCTTGATGGTTGTTAGCGTAGACGCCTTGTGTACATTATGTTGTTTGAGGTACACGGCGGGTCTGCGCACGTGCCTGGTAGGCTCCCACGAGGGCCCGGGGCGTGACACTATATCACTGTATGTACAGACTCATAGGATCATCTACCAAAATGGGGTATATCTCTAGCAAAATGTCCGGGGAACAGCTCTACCCGACGGTCTCCTTTCCACGCTCAGAATGCACTGCTGGAGAAGAAGACTCTGCAAAAAGGTGTCGACAACGGGTGTGAGAACTACTATCAAATTGTTACGGATTTTATATTGGTATATTTCGTGAAGTGAGTCGGAGTCTTGAAGGTTCAAAGAAGAAAAGACGAAGTTTGAAGACTCGAAGACTCAACGTATGAATTCACGATACTTGGTAAGTTTAAATAATCTTGATGGTGATTTATGAACATTTACAAGTGTTTGGAAGATATTAGAATAGATAAAAATTGATTTAAAATATAAAAATTGAGTTTTTCAATTTTCAGAATCCGGACCCTGAGGTGAGGTCCGGAACCCGTACGCCTCCTTGGCTGTCATGCATGGAGGGTCCGGACCCTGAGGGCTGAGGTCCGGACTACGAAACGCTGGAGAGTTTTAGAGTCCGGACCCTGCATCCAAGGTCCGGACCCCGACCCGTCGCGATTTTTTGAAAATATATTTTTTCAATCCTACTCTGATTCTAATGTCTCCTAAACCTATAAATAAGATGGTAGATTTTTTAAAATCAGTTTTGCAATCCTAATTTGATTCTAATTGCTTCCAAACCTTTTTAAAATCAGTTTTGCAATCCTAATTTGATTCCAAACCTTTTAAAAATCAGTTTTCAATCCTAGTCTATTTCGGATTGCTTCTAAACCTATAAATAAGATGTGGGGAAGTCTCTAAAACGTGGTTAAGCATAGATTATCTTTTAGAAACCCTAAAAGCTTGTAGGTAGCCGTTTTCCTCATCTTCTACATCAAGCGTCTCTCAAATTGATTCATGGTGCCCTAATTCCTAATATTCTTTTAGAATCAATTTGAGAATTGCTTAGAGATTATTCCCACAGATCTTTCATGATATTCTAAGCAATAAATCGTCATCAATTTTATTGATCTTGCTCCGGACGGAGTGCACTCGTGGATTCGGGTGGGCGTTGTGGATTCGACGTGTAGAAGGCTTCGTGAATTCGAACTTGGGCGTCTTGTGGATTCGAGACGTGGCGTTCGTGGATTCGAACGTGGGGCGTGGACAACCCGGTGGTGTGCGCGAGAACTAAGGAAGATAAAAGAGAGGTTTGAGTCCGTAGTGTCGGTAATCACCTTGTAATCTTTTATTTCTTAGTGGATTGTTATCGCGTGTTGGTCCCGTGGATTTTTTACTCCTAGTTGGAGTTTTTCCACGTAAATCTCGGTGTGCTATTTTTATTTTCGCACTTAGTTTATTGCATCGAGATTTGTGGTTTGGCCGTTAAACCTATTCACCCCCTCTAGGTATTGATAGTATCTAGATAGATCCTTAGGGTTCCCCCGTAACTTACAAATGGTATCAGAGCGGGATCTAGATTTATCTATCATTATGGGTAAAGAAGGTAGTAATATTAGTCGGCCTCCTCTATTTGATGAGAGCGCAGAGGAGTCGGACGAGGAAAATCTCTTAGTGGCGTATCAACAACTTTTTAAGGAATCGAAGAAGATGGCTAAGTACAATAAGAAGTTGAGGAACCGTCTATTGAAACTTGAGGATGAAAATAAAATGTTCAAGACCACAACTAAAGCTCTTGAGGAGGAAAGGGAGTCGATATTGAAGAACAACAAAATCCTCCAAGAGAAGCTAGACCAATCGGAGATAACGATCAAATCCTACCAAGAGAAGATTGGTTTTCTAGAACATCAAGTCAAGGAAATTCATACTTCTAACCAAGTCTTGACTAAAAACGTCCATGAACTCAAGTCCGCCATACAAAAATTCTCCTCCGGATCAAAGAAACTTGATGACATGCTCGGATTGGGTCAAACAAGCAAACTTGGACTTGGATATGAGCGGAAACATGTTGAGAAGGTAAAAAATTCAGCTCATAAAGTCTCAACTATTGTGAAGGATAAAGTATGTCATAGATGTGGAAAGAAAGGTCACATCAAGAAGACATGCCCTAGGAAAGATAAGAATACTCAATCGGTATCTTCTAAACATCAATTGGCATCTTCCAACACTCGACAACCTTCAAGGATTCAAAAAAACAACAACCAAGTCGAGTACCCCAGATCAACCGGAAGTCGAAGCCACAACAAATAGTGCACACAAAGCCGAATGCAACGTGGCGACCAACGGATAATCAAAAGTCAAAACAATTGGCGCTCAACCGCAACAAACCAAGACAACCAACAATTCGACAAGTTTGGGTTCGAAAAGGTGATATATTTTCTTGTCTTAAATCTTAACTTATTTTTGACTTTGTGTAGTGCGTTGATTGGTTCTTATTGCATATCTCTTGATCATTGCATTACACGTTATGGTGCTTTCATTGTTACGATTTTTGAAAATTCATTGAATAATTACAACATTAAATAGTGCTTTGAACATCAATAGGTTCACTTTCATTCACTCCTAATTAATCTCATATTAATTATCGGTTTTACTTTATTTTTATTATATTTGAAGATAATTTATTATGAGAATTCTTAATACTTATATTCATTAAATTTAGAAAATCATGTGTAATCTCTAGGAGCTTAACCTATCTCGATTGTGTGTGTTGAATTTGATGAATAGTCATTCTCTTATGAACTAAAATTTGTCACATGTTCTTTCAAGTAAGAGATTGCTTAAGTGAGGGGGAGTCATTATTATATTGAGAAAAAAATACTCATATACTTTGAAAGATGTGGAAAGTGTTACATCCTTAAAGGAGTGTGAAAACTACCACCACATGGAAGAAAGAGCTACCACCCCGGTCGTCCGGTTAGTGTGTGCAGCTACCACATGAGAATTGAATTGCATATCCGAAAAAAAAATATAAGTGCAAAAGCATGCAAAAAAAAAATGTCACAAAATTTATTTTTCGGAGTTATAAGGTGGTCCACATACATGAAAGATGCTCAAAGAGCCACTTCCTGTGCGATATTTATTTATCTCAAATTTGAACGTTTATGCGACAAATTTCTGTCTCTTTGATGAATCCCTTAAGTCATCTTCATAATCCGTTTACATCTTGATAGCTTTTGAGCCTTTAGATTATTTTTGATGATTTGATTTTAAAGTTTATATGAATTAAAAAATCGTGTAATATTTTATCTACATCATGGTGATTGTGTAGTAAATTTTTTAATTTTTATAAAATTAATAGGGATTGAAAAAAGTCTATGTGAATGCATCATATTCGTGCACTAATATTATTTTCATTGCAATCATTGTGTTTTCTCATTGTATCACAAGTGGTTTCAAATTAGAACAAAATCTTAAACTTCTGTTTCTTGTGCTTCGATTTGATTTTTCTTTAAACTCTCTCTATTTTTGGTGTTTTCTTTTTGGCAATTTTTGACAAAAAGGGGGAGCGAGGTGATGATGATATTGAAAGTTTTATTAAAAAAAAAAGGAAAATGATAAGTTTTTGAACTTAGACGCATGAACAAAGGGGGAGAGTTTTTGATATTTTTACTATTAACTTTGTTCGTGGAGAAATTTTTCTGCAGGTCTTTGACGACTTCAAGACTCCATGTGTGTCTAAGTCATAGAGTTTGTTTTAGGAGTTACAAGGTTGTAATTTTGATTTTATTTGGATCTTTCACGCGAGAAGTTCATTGTTTTGGTGATGGCAATGAATTTCAATTTTCGAGAGTTGAGCATTGTGAGTGTTTTATGTATTTTTTAGTTTTATCACGAAATTGCCAAAGGGGGAGATTGTTATGAATTTTATATTGGCATATTTCGTGAAGTGAGTCGGAGTCTTGAAGGTTCAAAGAAGAAAAGACGAAGTTTGAAGACTCGAAAACTCAACGTATGAATTCACGATACTTGGTAAGTTTAAATAATCTTGACGGTGATTTATGAACATTTACAAGTGTTTGGAAGACATTAGAATAGATAAAAATTGATTTAAAATATAAAAATTGAGTTTTTCAATTTTCAGGATCCGGACCCTGAGGTGAGGTTCGGAACCCGTACGCCTCCCTGGCTGTCACGCAGGGAGGGTCCGGACCCTGAGGGATGAGGTCCGGACTATGAAACGTTGGAGAGTTTCAGAGTCCGGACCCTGCATCCAAGGTCCGAACCCCGACCCGTCGCGATTTTTCGAAAATATATTTTTTCAATCCTACTCTGATTCTAATGTCTCCTAAACCTATAAATAAGATGGTAGATTTTTTAAAATCAGTTTTGCAATCCTAATTTGATTCTAATTACTTCCAAACCTTTTTAAAATCAGTTTTGCAATCCTAATTTGATTCCAAACCTTTTAAAAATCAGTTTTCAATCCTAATCTATTTCGGATTGCTTCTAAACCTATAAATAAGATGTGGGGATGTCTCTAAAACGTGGTTAAGCATAGATTATCTTTTAGAAATCCTAGAAGCTTGTAGGTAGCCGTTTTCCTCATCATCTACATCAAGCTTCTCTCAAATTGATTCATGGTGCCCTAATTCCTAATATTCTTTTAGAATCAATTTGAGAATTGCTTAGAGATTATTCCGACAGATCTTTCATGATATTCTAAGCAATAAATCGTCATCAATTTTATTGATCTTGCTCCGGACGGAGTGCACTCGTGGATTCGGGTGGGCGTCGTGGATTCGACGTGTAGAAGGCTTCGTGGATTCCAAGTTGGGCATCTTGTGGATTCGAGACGTGGCGTTCGTGGATTCGAACGTGGGGCGTGGACAACGCGGTGGTGTGCGCGAGAACCAAGGAAGATAAAAGAGAGGTTTGAGTCCGTGGAGTCGGTAATCACCTTGTAATCTTTTATTTCTTAGTGGATTGTTATCGCGTGTTGGTCCCGTGGGTTTTTCAGTCCTAGTTGGAGTTTTCCCACGTAAATCTCGGTGTGCTATTTTTATTTTCGCACTTATTTTATTGCATCGAGATTTGTGGTTTGGCTGTTATACCTATTCACCCACCTCTAGGTATTGATAGTATCTAGATAGATCTTTAGGGTTCCCCCGTAACTTACACAAACAAGTAGTCCTCATTGGGTACCGCCACCAGCGTCAGCGGTCTGCCCTCTAAGTCCTCGATCTCAAAATATATAGAAGAGCAATAAAGAAAGTAGGAGATAAACTACCATTACTATGCACAATGCTCGAACTGTCAATATGAATATCAATGATTTGAACATAACACATCAAACGAGGACTATCATAAATCCATAATATCATACTCGCGGCCTGAACATCACGCTCTACCCGTAGGGAGCCAAACTAGTACAAGCATGTCCTTCTGTACTACACATAAACCAACTCCGGAGTGGTACTCGTGGGAGCGACCCAACCGAGTAATATCACAACATATATCATCGCCAAGCACCCACAGGTATATGATAAAAAATGGGTCAATCTGAACTCACAGAAAAATCTCACGTGCTCTCGGCACCTCAAATGCATAATCAACAAATATGACCCAATCAACTGATCAATGCTCAAGTGCTCACAAACAACTCAACTCAACTCTACCACAAAGAGGAGGTATAATCAACATAGCACGAGCCACAATAAGATCACCTACACTAGCATGTACAACAACTGGTACAATGGATATCAATGCAACAGGATAGGTGTAGGTCAAATCATGCATCAAGAATATAAGGAAATCATGCTTGCTATCAGATATCACTATCTCACCTATGATCATATCATACACATGCAAGCAGTAAATCAGTCTCAACCTGAACATGTCATATCTAACATAATCTCAGCAATATCATGTCATGCTAACATGAGAATAAGCACATAGGAGGAAATCCACTGAATCTGGTAAATATCAACCCACCTCAAAAGCTAATCCAACCACGGTGGGGAACAACTACAATCTCAGATCCAACCCTCCAGAATATACCAAGCTCAAGCAGTACTCCAATCTGAATATACCACCAAAAAGACTGCTAACTTCAATAGAATAAGTGATTAGAATCAGATCAGAACAACACAGTAGAAGAAAGCAAGCTATATCATCACTAATGCCAACACATGGCCCTTACTCTAGCTTTCTCTCTCTAGAAAAGGTGGTACACTAAGTGAATATGGCTCAAAACGATCAGGGGGCTCACCTATTTATAGGCTCCAAATTCCAACTTTCGGGCGCCCGAATTCCCTCTTCCGGGCGTCCGGAAATCACCTAAGCCAGGTGTCAGCTGGCGGCCAGGCGGCCAGGCGGCCGGCGGTGGTCGGCAAGCGGTGGTGCGGCGCTCCTCCGGCGATCGACATGTGTCCTGCAACACGACACGTGTTAGTACACGTCATATCGGATCCACGATTCGGGCTTGCGTCCAGATCCAAATCAATCCAAAACTTTCGGACCCATCCAAAATCAATCCATCGGCTCCGAAACATCCGGGCGTCCACTTCCCCAGATTCGGGCGCCCGAAATGTCCCAAGCCCAGTAATGTCTCAAAATGCCAAGTATTATATTCACTCCTTTGGACACTACCCTCAATCCTCCTGTATACAACCAACGCTCCCACACTACAAGAGCCATCGGCTAAACCGCTTATTTTGATTCATCACGGATGATCCAAAGATCACCAATTCTACGTAGGCCTACAGCCTAAAATCCGTCTCGTCATTGCGTAACGTCTCTTGTACACATGCGCAGACCCAATCATCACTTGGCGGAGTCCACATTTGAGACTTCGCACACATAATCCGACCAGGAGCAACCAAGACCCCTAACCACTACAAGTCGGGGGTTGGGTCATATCTACACCCTCGGTGTACTATCGATCACATTGTATCACACGAGGCATTCCACGTTCTCGGTTCCTAGCTTGGACTATCGCCCTAACCATAAATCTCTCCCCTACCCTCAGGTCTCGGGCTGCTATCACACACAGCTGACTGCGCCTGTCCATACGGCCTCAGGCTCCATAGTCCACACATAGTATGGGCACGGATCGTCCCCAAGCAATACCCGCCACCATCGTCACACACGACTAACACGCTCTACCGAGCGACACATATCTCTATCGGCTCCTAAGCACCTAGTGCGAGCCACCAGCCCTTCGAGCGGTTCATGGCCTCCTTCACACTTAATAATGCTCAAGTGCTACTGCCAACAAATCCTCTCGACTGAACAAAATCTGTACTCCGCGAGTACCTATACTCGAGTGTTCTATGCTTCTATGCTTTTCTATGCTAACCACAAGCACTAGGCAATCTTGCGTAAGTGCACAAGTACACAAGCACAATTCCCCCACCTCAGTTGAGGTACGACTAGACCCACTTGCCAGAGCTTGGCGACTGTCTTATTAATTCCGCAATAGTGAGTCCACTTTCACTATCGATCCGCCAGAGCAACGTCCAGAACTCTTGGACTAGTAGGTTGTCCTCGGGTGTCACGACTTGGCTCTCGCAATTAGTTACTCACATTTCCTTGAGAGTCAGTCCAACATTTCCATTCCTGCCTTGAGCTCTATCCTCGGCTCATTACCAGCAATTCACTAGCACCGTCTAATCACTTATCCGCTTTGGTAGGCGATGAACTATCATGACACGAGCATACATGGGTACCTACACTTACCCATACGCCTGGTCCCTATTATATTTATACCTGAATAGTAGCAAATGACCACATGATAAATGCATGCAATGCTCCAATGTCACATCATGATCTACATATGATTCCTTCAATTAAATCATACCTGCCACGACGTCGTCGGTAGCAGTAGGCTCCTTAACCTGGGTCGCATACCTGTGGCCACTTGGCGCCCTTCGCGAACCCCTCGATTGCCTTGTCATTGACGCGTGCTCCCCAGACCTTGCCGCAGGTGGCATGCCCGCAGGCTGTCGCGGAAAGAAGAATGTTGTTGCGGTCGATAGGGGCCGGTTATCACCCAAAGGATAGTCATATTTCGTGTGACCCAGTTGCCCACATCGAACGCATCTTCCCTCCCGCGACGCACACCGCCGCTCCTGGTGAGAAGCACCACAAATAATACACCCCGTGGATGATTGAGTAGAAGATGTCTCAGGGGTTTGGGATTGCGATTGCAAATGTCTCGGGGGTCGCCTAGAGCTTGACTGACCGCCCGAACTGTCCATCATTCGCCTCATCCCCTTTTCTCGGTCCCAAGATTCGCGCTTCTCCCGCGCGAACGCATTGCCTTGCTCCACCCACAAAGCCCGGTCCAACACCTCGGCAAAAGTTTGCAACTTGAGCGAGTGGACCGCCATAAAGATTTCTGGCCGAAGTCCCCGCTCAAAGCAATCGGCCTTGTTCTTGTCATCCCGCACCACATATGGGACATAATTTACAATGTGAGAGAATTCTCGCTCATATTCCCTCACAGTGCGGTCTATTTCCTGAACCTTTCCCGAAGCTTCCTCTTTTCACTGTCGGGGAAATAAGCAGAGAACACCAATCCTTGAGACTCCTCCCAAGTGACCGGAGGAAGACTGAGGGATCGGTCCCGCTTGACCCCTTTCCACCACACTTTCATCGACTTTTCCAAGCAATGTGCGGCTAGGTGTACCTTGTCCCTCTCCGAGGTATACAAATCCTCGAAGAGTGTCTCCATCGAGTCGATCCATGTTTCCACGATCCACGGATCCACAGTCTCTCCATCGAAGGTAGGCGGATTGAATCTCTTGAAGGTCATGAGGGCCGCCAGAGCTCGCTCCCTCTCCGCCTCCACCTCCACGTAACCAGGGGCAGGATTGCCCGACCCAGTCGGAATGGTCTCCGCCGCAACACCATGCTGCACATGGTGCGCCATAACTGGTGTGGTTACCAATTGCTCCATAGTCTCTTGGAGTCTCTTAATCTGCTCCTCCTGGCACAGGGCAGCCTCCTGCTGTCGCTGTACCGTCTAAGCTTGTTGCCTCACCACTCCAACGAGTGTGGCCAACTGTTCACGGAGCTCCGAGTCTCCACTCGCCTTAGATTGCTCAGGGACCTCACTTGGCCCATCCTGCATCGATCTTATTGGAGATCACCTACGCGGTGCCATCGCTTCCTGAAATACGACAACTTCGGTCAAATCCTCGACCTTCTAGGTCAAGTACAAACAATCAATACAGACACGGACTCAAATCAGGCGAAAGTCATACAAGGGCGCCTATTCTCATCACTCGGGTTCATGTTGTCGGCCGCCAACATGAACACACTCGGCTGAGAATAAACCACACCTTGAATCTACCTCTAACATCTTATTAGAGGCATACAACACTTGACCCAATCGATTCATCTTTCGCCACATGTCACAAATACTCGTCTCTCACGAGCCTAGATTCTTATGGTCTACCATCCTAGGGTCTCGTAGGTCCATCTAGACCGTTTCTACGCTCTGATACCACCTTAGTCTGCCACGCCCCGCCGTCTCTTCCCCAAATAGGTGGAAGGAGCCCCGCATGGGAGCGTGCGCCAGACCCGCCGAACGGACAGAGTTTTTCCTGTCTGCCCAAGGCATCATAATCGGTACAATGCAACACATTCCAAAACAGGAATAGAATTCATACACAGATTGTATAAGAAAAGTATCATAAACATGAATAACTATGCTATTACAAGCATTCGTCTCATTCAAAATACACATTACATTTTTCCTTTCCAAATACAATCAGATTGTTATTACAATTTTTCTCTTTTCATTTCAACACCCTTAAGCTACACTGTTCAAGGGTACATCTATCTCTGGTCACAAAGTGGTAGGGCGCTATCATCGAGCTATGCCTTTTCCTCGAGTCGCCGCGCCGCTCACATGTGGACCTAAAAAATATGGGGGTGAGAACTATAAACATAGTTTCCAGTGGGTACGGCCACCCAAGGGAAGAGCTCGACCCACCAGGTCCAAAGGAGGCAACATAAGTAGGTTAGTCCAACAAATAAACATATAACTATATGCGAATAACAAACATCCATGCTTATGCCTCAAGTAAATGCGATAATGAAAATCATGCAAGTAGATCTACCTTTTCTACTTTCTATTTCACTATCCATCTCATTTCCAATCAGCTCCTAAGGTTTCTCTTACCTTAGCCAAGCTATACCACCCGACTCACTCTTGAGTCAATCATCAACGGACTACTGCTCTTGTCCAGGCCAGAGGAGAGGAACATGCCGTGCACCTCAGCCTTCAATCCACTTGACAGGTGAGGGATATACCACAAGCACCTCCTATACCAAGTCGCCCGACGGGTGAGGAACAAGCCGTGCACCCTCGGTCAGGGATCCCCCGGTGGGAGAGGACCATGCTGTGCACCCGCGGCCAAGACCCTGATAGGGAGAGGAACATGCCGTGCACCCTAGCTCACGAAGATCTTGGGAGAGGAACATGTCGTGCACCCACAGCCAAGAATCTTCCACGGTCACAAGTCTTCGGATTCCGGAATCCACTTTCCAAGTCTCAAGGGTTCATCACATACCCTATGTTGCCAACCTTTCTAGGTTCATATTCTCATGTCCAAGTGGTCATCCTACTACTATGTTTCACAACCTAGGTTCAACAACACTAGGTTCTATGTCTTTCCCACATAGATTCACTCGACTCTAGGTTTTATGACATTCCAATCTAAGTGGTCTTCCTACCACTATGTTTTCCAACCTATGTTCAATGACACTAGGTTCAATACACAATCATGTTCTTTCTTATCCTAGTTGTCCATACCTACGATTCATAATTTTCATGACATCTAGTCCTTGTTGAGTTCACTAATGTCCCTAGTGAATTTCAACCTATTTTATCCATTCATGTCTAGGCATACGTATACATCTACATGTTCCATATGCTTAATGTCATCATCTAATGGTAGTTAATTTAATCTAGTAACATATAATTCATACATCCATATTTACCAATTAACCTACCATTCATTACATACATCAAGTAAAACATATTAATTTTTACTCTTTCGACGTGGAAGTGCCTAATCACTTCGGTGAAGCACAACCCACCTTGTGGTACCTCCAATTGCTTGTAGACACTTGCAATTGGGCCAATACATTGGATCTTCAAGCTTGCTCCCAAGCTTTCCTTGTCCTATACAAGAGATCCATTCGTTACCATTTTCGAACCCCTAAACGATTTTTTTCTCTTGAAATCAAGTTGCCCCACTTGATTTCCTAACCCTCAATTAGGGTTCCAAAAGGTTAAAATATTTTTAAAACCCTCCACAAGAGAATCCCTCTTTCAACCTAGGGTTTCCCCAAACTCCTGGCAAAATCGACTTTCACTTGCTAATCTCTACAATTTGTAGATTAGATTAGCCAAGGGTTTGATAAAAATCTATTTTACAAGGTTTAAATCTAAAACCCTAACTTCAAATCCAAAAACTCACCTTTGCCCAAAGCTTTCCTCTTCTCTTGCTCAAGAAGAAAGCCCTCTACCTTCGAATCCTCCCTCCAAGCTTGATCCTTCAAGCTCCAAGGGTTGGAAGAAGATGAAGAAGAGAGTGGGAGAGAGGAGCTTCTTCTCTCTCTCCCTTTTCCTTCCCTGTGTGCGTGCGTGGGTTTCAAAGGAGAAAGAGGAGAAGGCTCCCCTTAGATAGGCCCCCCACTGAAATTACCAAAATAACCTTCAAAAATTGTATTCTGCAGAACTGCGTACCGGTACTCGGGTTTGCGTATCGGTACTCGGGCATTTAGTTCTGGTACTCGGTTTTCAGTTCCTCAGAACCCGAACATTGGATTCTCAAATTTTCTTTTACGTACCGATACCCAGATTTCTGTACCGGTACACAGTTTTTCAGTACCGGTACTCAGGTTCAGTTCCTCAGAACCCGAGAGCTAATTCCTCACCGTTTTGTATTGCGTACCCGTACCCAAATTCCAGTACCGGTACTCAATACAAAATATGTAGCTTTAACATGTTTGACTTTTCGGAGTCCGTTTTTGTGTCCGTTTTGCGCCGAAAACACTCGAATGCTCCCCAACCTCGCCAAAACTATTTAAATAGTCTTTTTGGCTACTTTCCACTAGAACTCCACAATTGTAGAAGTTCGGTATATTACATACTTGCGAAGTAGCGAAACGTGGAACGCATCATGTACTTCCGCTAAGCTTGGGAGTGGTGTAACCCGATACGCCACAGGGTCGATCCGCTCCAGCACCTCAAAGGGTCCAATATAACGAGGACTTAGGTTTTCCTGCATTTTGAATCGCTTCACACCCCTTGTAAGAGAGACCTTCAAAAGCACATGATCTCCGACGCTAAACTTTAAGTCACGTTGCCGCTTGTCGGAGTAGTTCTTTTGTGGACTTTGCACTGTCAATAGCCTTTGACACGCAATTCTCAATTTTTTCTCGGCCTCATGCACTATGTTCAGGCCCAGGGCCCAAGGTAGAGCTCTCGCCGACGTCACTCCAATGCAATAGAGATGTAGCACACTGAACTTTAGCAAATTGCGGAGTTCTAGTGAGAGAATAGTGGCTTATACTATTCTGTAGTTTTGGGTTGAGTTTGGTGGACTTGGGAGTGTTTTCGGGACTTAGAAAGTGCGAAAACGGACTCCGAAAGTCAAAATCTGCAAAAGTGCAGATTTTGCATTGTATACCGGTATGTGGTTTTGGGATACCGAAATCCAGTGGAAAACTGGATTTTGCGCAGCTCTCGGGTTTTGCGGAATCCGGCCCTCGATACAGAAAAAGATGCAATGTATACCGGTACTGATGTTTGGTATACCGGTATACTGTTTCGTGGCCTTTTTGGCCGAGGCTCGGATTTTGCAATTTTTGTGCAGTATACCGGTATGCCTATGCGTATACCGGTACACAGTGCTGCAGAGTGCATTTTGTGCAGTTTTGCAATTTTGGCTTTTTGAGGGGCCTAAGTGGATTTTGTTGCTTTGGGTTAAGTACCCTTTCACCTTCATTCACAGCCATTGTTGGCTGAGGAGGATTTTGGAGTGGAGGTAGGTTTTCTCTCTCTCTCTCTAGATTTTCTTGCTCCCAAACCCTATAAACTTGGTTTTGATCCCTTCTTCCTCTATTTTCTTCATGGAGGAGTGCTTCTAGGCTTTGTGGGGAGCTCGGGATGGATGAGAGGAACTTGTTGGTGGACTTAGCTTCAACCTAGCATGTTTGAGCTTGGTTGGGAGCTTGATTTGAGGTTAGTAAACCCTTTTACAACCTTTATTTGTGATTTTGCTTGAGATTTGCTTGAAAACCTAGTTTCATGAAAACTAGGGTTTGAATTAGGGTTTCGTGATTGGGAGCTCTTGAGGTGGAATTGATGGGTGTAGAATGTTGTTGTAGGTTGGATTTGAAGATCCCTAACCTCAATTTGAGACTTAGAACAAGTTCTACTTGCTCAAGGTATTTTTCACCCATTTACCTCATGAATTTTGGTAGTTTTCGAAATTGTTCGTTCGAAACTTGTAACCCCTTGGAAAATTATCTTAGGGTACGGGAAGCTCGGGGGACAACTTCGTTTTGAAGTACTGCGAGGTTTCGATGGTTATCCGGTGGGTCTGACCTCACCGAAATGGGTGAACTCCCCCTATGTCTCCTATCTTGTTATAGGATTGATTAGATGCATAATTATGATAATTATGACATGATGGAAGTTGTGATTGCATGGGGTATATATGTTGTATATGAAAAGTGCATATCCCATATAGTATGGCATCATGAGAATAAAATGCATGCTAGAGTATTTGCACTAGTAGTGTAATGATATATTTATGAAATGCTAATTAAGATATGCATGCTAGAAAGGAGTGTCATATGAGACACTACTTGGTTGATGGACTAGTGAATTCTCTTCGCATACTAAAGTATGTTTGTATAGAGAAAAGAGAAGATATGGCAAATGCAAGATAAGTTTGTTGCACCTCATTTAGGTGAGCAACTTTGACGGACATCGTTGACTTTGGGCTCGACCTTTTGGTCGTGGTATGATTCCATGTTTAAGACATGAGGAAAGGGATTCTTTTGTGTTGATAATTGTAATTGGCTAAATATGAATTTTACTTGGTTAAACGAATACTTGCGTGATGACTCTTATACTCTATGTAGTAGAGGTTAGTGTAGCTCATGCATGGCATGGATTATGGTCTAGTTGGCATCGTAGGATGCATTGTCATGGCATTCGTAGAATGCATGAATTGTAGCATTGGAATAATGCATGGATTATAGCATTTGTAGAATGCATCGGTTACGGCATTGAAATGTATTGGTTATAGCATTAGTACAATGCATTGGACATGGCATTAGAATAATGCATGGTTTATGAACTTAGTAAACTGAGAGATGAACATTTACATGTTAGAGACATGTGCATATTGGTAGGGACATACCAACAGACAATTTGAGAACAACATGAGATGGTTGACATTTAGCATATTTGCTATTGAATGTAATAAACATGATATGACATGTTTTGACATAGTGTGAGGTTAAGCATATTATATTTCACTTAGGTGAATAATTAGGTTGACATTATGACATAATGTTAGATCCTTGGACATTGGTGGGCTATTCCATATTTTAGACATGATGAACGTATTTCCTATGCTGTTGACTATGCTTGTTAATGCCATTGTGCTCATTCGCACATGCTTGTGAGGGTCGCTCCCTACAAGCCGGCACTCCGGAGTGGGCCTTTCGCGACATTGATCGCCTATGTGCAGGTTATATGGGCGCCGAAGTGGATTGCCGTAGGGGAGGCTCATTCTAGCGAGAGAATGTTGACTACCACGGGGCCATTAGGCACGGTACAAGCCGAGACTTGAGAAGTCCTTTATGGTAGGAAATATTGTGAGGAATGTGACATTTGACACCATAATTAAATCGGTACATATAGATGTAGCAGATGGACATAGTAGTGGGTTGTGACCTTGTGGCATTACATGTAGTGAGACATTGACATGACTTGACACATTTGTGGTTAGTGAACATAACATACATATAGTTGGGAACAAGTCATATAGTTCATACATGTAGTGGGAAGTCGGTTATACATTTCATACTTGTAGTTGGAGACAAGTCATATGTGTAATAGTAAACTTGACATATAGTGAGTTTATGACATTAGAACATGTGTAGTGGATCATGACATATTTACACGTTTATGAGTAGAATGTTTACATGCTTTGTAACATGTTCATGTAGATGATTTATTCATTTGGAGGCATGATAGTAGTAGATTTATCTGTTTAGCATTTAATGTTTTATGTTTTATGTTTCAGTTATACTATCTTGCCTCAGTTGACCTAGCGGTGTAATTCGCCACTCTCGGCGGCTTACCCACTGGGAACTATTGATAATAGTTCTCACCCCCATTGTTGTTGGGTTTTTGTTTCAGAGCCTTCCGCAGCAGGAGAGGCTTGGGATCGTGGCGAGGGGTTAGCAGCTAGCTAGAGCCTCTACGATGTTGTTATAGACATACATGGATTCCTTTCATTGTATTTTGAGTGAAAGGTGTATAGATTTGTTGGTTGATTGATCTATTGGTAGATAAGATGTATAAATTCTATTATATATCTCGAGATTTTAGTTGTGTTGATTTTGTTTTAGTTGTAGAACTATGTTCTCGCTCTGATCACCTTGTTTAGGATGTATTCCTTCTTCTACTTGATTGTTGTTATCATAGACGCCTTGTGTACATTGTGTTTTGTTTGAGGTACACGGCGGGTCTGTGCACGTGCCTGGTAGGCTCTCACTAGGGCCCGGGGCGTGACAAGAGATCGGCACTGTAATAATCGCGACTTTTGAATTAATGAAACTTTAAATTCATTGACGAAATGTTTAAGAAAAGGGAGGACTTTTGTGCAATTATACGCGAGTGGCGTAAAGAGGGCTTTCGATCTGCGAATCGGCAACCAAGTTGAACGAAACAAAATCGTGAGTTCGACGTCTCGACAGTGCTGAACGCGCTGGCGCAATCCGTTCGGAAATCCGACGGACGGATCGCGAGATATTCCATGATTATTGAAGGGAGCTCAGAATGGCTTTCTGGAATCCGCGCAAAACACCCTATATTTTATGTACCGAATCGCGCGTGATCGAGCGTGGAGGTGCTTACGCGCGTTTTTCATACGCTGGGAGAGACTCAGTATGAATTACTGAATCTCCGGGGGGCTTTCGTGCAAATAAACCACGGTTTATATAAAGGATCTTAGGGTTTGCTTCACACAAACCCTAACCCTAGCCACTACCTTTCACCCTAAAGCCCCAGCCGACTTCCCCTCTCTTCCCTGCGTGCGCCGCGTGCCACCCCGGTCGCCGCCGCCGTCGTCTAGCTCCGGCCGGCCAAGGGGGAGCAACCACCACCTCCACCTCCATCATCACCACCACCCCTCCCTGTCCCTCTCTCTGCCGAGGATCAAACAGAGTGATCCTCACCCTCGGGACCTTCCCCCTGCGGTGTCCCGGCGCCCGGCGACCCCTGCCGGACCGCCGCCGCCGCCTCTGCACGTCGTCGCGACTGCTGGAACCACCAGAGTCCGAGCTCGAGATCTGCGGGTGCGGGTTGGGCCACCATCGTTGCAGCCGCACCCCACCATCGACCAACCCGAGCACGGACTTCCCCGACCCTCCCGCATCCGTCGCCTGCCGACGGGACCGCCGCCGGAGCCGCCGTTCGCCGGAGACGAAGGCTCGGCCTAGGGAGCCGCCCGAGCTAGGGCATCACCGCCGCCGCCTCTGGCCGCCTCCCGCCGCCGGCCACCGCACGCGCCGACCTCCCCGTGCCGGCAGCGACCCCCCCTGCCGCCGGTGAACCCGCCGCTGAGCCGCCGCCGGCCGTGCCCAAGCTCCCCTCTGCCCGGTAAGTCCTTCGAATGCTGTCTGCACATTGGCTCAGGTTCGGATTAATGTTTCGATGACCCGGAGGCTGTTCCAATGCCTCCGGAGGTGAGCACGGCGATCGTCTGTCAGTGCCGAACGCGATGCTCACCTCCATTATGATTAGTGCCTCCCGGATCTGCGAAACGAGCGCGATCTTCGTGCTGTGCGCGTGGTTCACTGAAGTTCGCGTCGCACCCGCGCGCACCACAGTGCTCAGGTGTGCTCCGAATTGTGAGCACGGCCTCCGGCATGTCGAAACCTTGCAGCACGTGTCTCGGTTGGCTCCGAAGCCCACCAGATTAAAAGATCAGGCCGTTAAACCCTAAATTTCACATAAATAATGAAATTTTACGTAACTTAAGGGGCTTATGTGCAAACGTGCACTTCGGGGCTGCTGCAGGCAGTGCTGTGAGTGGCGTGTGACCTCTGGACTGATTGTCCAAGGTCCGGTACCACTCGCGGAGATTAAATGTCGGTTACGGTGCGTTTCTCGGATAAAGGTTATCGTCGGAACGCTGTTACGGCTCGAGAATTATCCGATGCCGGTCGATTGTCGTAGAATGGTCGCTAAGCCGTGTTGGCTGGTCTTGGGGACTGTCTCGAGTGTTCGGAGATGTCCGGTGAGCGACGGTGGGTTCCGGTGTCGAAATTGACGCTTCCGAGAACCCGGATCGGAAGGATTACCCGACGATAATCATTTAACTGTGGAACCTAGTGTTTGCTGCCGGAACACCCAAATAGGTGTGTTTCGGAGCAGCGGTTGACTCGTGGAGTGAGTCGGCGCCTTTCGGGACTTCTCGTGGGTCCCGAGGACATCCCGATACGGGTTCGGGATTTTCGGTGATTTACGGAGATCGGTTTGGGAAACCGAGTCTCGGGATTGTGGGATGTGTGCATGAGTCATGTATTGAGTCAAGTGAGATTTGTCCTTGACTCGGTGGGCCTATTGTAGGTCCGATCGATTTGCGGAGCGTCCCGGATTCCGACGCGGTTGTTTAGAGGTGGGTACTTTGATTCGAGATTGACCTCGTGGTGTATGCTCGGTGACGTCCTCTCCACTCTCTTTTATATTCTCTGCATATTCTACTTGTGAGCATGACACCCATTGACTTATGATTATTGCTCTACTTACTTATATTCCAGTATTTATTATCGTGATCTAGAAGTAGAGCGGTTTGACTATTGTGACATATTCGGTCGGTTCTGTGGTCCTTGTGACTGGATGACCCATGTGGTCGGGTTGCCCTGCGGGGCAGGATTGCTGGTTTGTTGACGACAGACAGTTATTGATCATACTTGCATTGATCGCCACGGCTTAGGTGCATCTTCACGTACACCAGCGGTTTGGCCACCGCAAGAGGGTGTACTTTTCCGGAAAAGTGGTCGTTTGCCGACCCGTGGACCCGGTGGTGGTTTTCGCCAGGGACGTATGCCAGGGAGAGCCTTATGAGGCATTGCCTGAGGTCTTTAGACCGACATGGCGGTTGGATTGGGTATATTTGTGTTGTTCTTCCATTGATGCATTATTCATACAGTAGCTGTAGTTTATTTACCTGTTCTCCACCTACTTGCATAGCTGCTGTATTACTCTACTCCTTTCAGCTTCCTGTTCCAGTGCAGTACCCACTGGGAGGGGGAGACATGTTTACATGTTCTCACCCCCCACTATCATTTACAGGTGACTTGAGAGGAGAGGATTGGGACGGTGCTCGAGGCACGTCGGGCGAGTGACTCTTGGAGCTCGACTAGCTAGCGGTCTAGTCTCCTTACCCTTTTATTACTTGCATTAGATTTCGTGGTTCAGTGGATTTGGATTTGGATTTGGAGTTGGATTATGGAACTCGATTTCTTATGAACACTGTAATAAGTAACCTGACATGCTTTGTGGATTTTCGGAAAAATGGTGTCTCCTACCCATCGAGGTAGCGATTTCAAAAAGGAAAACAATTTTCATACATTATGATGCTTAGTGTTTCAAAATGAGGTTCCTGTGTAGGGAACATTATAACTGATAGATTATACTTGCTTTATGTATCGTGAATGTGTATGGTTGTGAGTGGATGAAATGTTTGTACATTGTATGTTGGGCGACGCCGTGCAAATACAGGGGAGACTCTGTCCGTGTGTCACGGAGTATCCCTATATTTGTGGCGGTCTGTGTACGTTCTTGGGGTCAAGATTTCAAAAAAAAAAAAATAGGTACTTTCCGCTGAACTCTGAGTTTTAAAATGCAGCCCGAGAATTTTTGGCTTATAAAAAGGGACCCCGGGGCGTGACAGATAAAGTGGTATCAGAGACAAATGTTACAAACACGACATCACTCACGGACCTGTGAAAACGAAACTGAACCACTGGTTAGGTTGACTTTAGGAAGACCTAGGGTATTAGGGACACGAGTGCGTGGGATAAAAAGGGATTTTGATTCTAAGTGTGTTATCAGATATGGAGAAAAAGCTGATGGTATTCTTGTCGCAGATGGTTCGTGGCAGGCCCTCTCGTTCGTCACGAGCTACCGGGCGTACAGGCGCCGAGGCGTCTAACAGTAGACAGGCGCGGGCCCCTTCCGGTAGGGGCGATGGACAGGCTGGGCTCTCACGACGGGGCGGAGCTCGTAACCGTCAGCTAGAGGCTGAGGTGGCTGACCTTCGGGGTCAGATGACGGCCCTCACAGGCATGATGGAACAGTTCTTGCAGCAGCAGGGCTGGCTACTGCTGCCGCTCCGGCCCCGCCTCCAGTTCATGTCCCCGATGTGCCTGTGGAGCCTCCCGTGGCACCTATTCCTGCCACGGACACTGCTACTGCCGTACCGGTCCCACCTCTGGGGCCGAACGTAGGGATGACGGCAGATCCCCCGGTAGTGCCCGCACCAACTACGGCTACCGCCACGACTACGCCACTGACGGCGACGACACCGACAATGACTACTGCTTCTGCTGGGGCTGACGATCACCTGGCAGTGGACGGTGCTCGCATCAGGGCGAAGTTGGCAGAGTTCAGGAAGTTCAACCCGCCGAAGTTCGTTGGCGATACGGACGATGGATGGGCCGTTGAGCGCTGGATCGCCCACATGGAGAAACTCTTCCGAGACCTGTACATTGCTGAGCAAGACCAGGTCCCTCTAGCCGCCCACTTCCTGGAGAGCAAGGCGGAGGACTGGTGGAGACCTTACCGTGAAGTCCGATATGCCTTCGCATACCCGTCCTGGAGGGAATTCCGAGATTTGCTTATGGGGCACTACTTCAAGGAGAGCACGAAGCAAAGTTTGGAGCGCGAGTTGGAGCGCCTCAAACAGGGGAGCCGGACCGTGGCGGAGTACGTGCAGGACTTCACGCGCATTTTCGGGCTGATTCCCTTTGCAGCCCGAGATGAGTATCATAAGGCACGACTGTTCGCCAAGGGTTTGAGGCCTAACATCAGGAGACTGCTCGCTTCTCATGGCACCCTAACTTATGAGGAGAGTGTGGATCGTGCTCGGATGATCCAGAGCGACATCGATGAGGAGCGATTGGAGCGAGAACAGACTGAGAGGTTTGGGGATAGGAAGCGCCCTCACCCCCAGTCTGGGGGCGCTCCCTCTTCCTCCTCTTTCCAGAAGAAGCCGCCGAAGTATCCTCGCACACAGCAGCCATCCAGGAGCGCACCGTCGGGTGGACGGTGGCAGGGTAATCAGCCCTGCGTGATCTGTGGACGAGCACATCCAGTTACAGAGTGCTCACAGCGGAAGAATCACTGCTTCAGGTGTGGCCAGCCAGGCCACAGACGTGTGGACTGCCCTAGGGGCGGTGGGCCCGCACAGAGTGCTGCATCCTCCCCGGCTGTCACGCGTCAGAACCGCGGGGGCCAGGCCCCTGCAGCTGCTTCCTCGTCTGGGCGTCCCTCCACCTTCCGCCAGAATGAGGGGGCGCGCCAGGCATCTGGTGGGCGCGTCTACAACATGTCCCAGCCCACGGAGGAACGAGGTGGGGACGTCGTCGCAGGTACCGTTTCCCTCTACAATACCCGAGCTAGAACTTTGTTTGATACCGGTGCTTCTCATTCATTTATTTCATCTTCGTTCGTGCATGATCATGACCTCGCCTCGAGTCCACTCTCGGAGGCACTGTGGATACGATCACCGGGGCGAGACTTTATGCTGAATCGGTGGATTATGTCGTGCCCTCTATGGTTGGGCGATCGAACGTTTCAGGCAAACCTGTTAATTGCGCCAATGAAGGGGTTCGATGTGGTGCTTGGAATGGACTGGCTCACCAGGCACCACGCGACTATCGATTGCGAACGGAGGACCGTGACCGTCGCGACACCTGGCGAGGAAGAACTGATTTATCCAGCATGTAAGGGCTCTTTCTTCGCCATGTCCATCTCTGCGGCTAAAGCTAGGAAGCTTATGACGAGCGGTTGTATTGCCTACCTAGCCTCAGTGGACGATCTGAGCAGAGCATCACCAGCCTTGGGTGACGTCCCTGTAGTTCGGGAATTCCCGGATGTTTTCCCTGATGAGCTACCAGGGATGCCCCCTGATCGAGAGGTCGAGTTCTTCGTTGACTTGGTTCCCGGCACGACTGCGATCTCAAAGGCGCCTTACAGGATGGCCTTTGCTGAGCTAAAGGAGCTAAAGGCCCAGCTCGAGGATCTATTAGATAAGGGGTTCATCAGACCTAGCGTGTCCCCCTGGGGAGCCCCTGTCCTCTTCGTGAAGAAGAAGGACGGTAGTCTGCGGCTGTGCATCGACTACCAAGAGCTCAACAAGGTCACTGTGAAGAACAAGTACCCCTTACCACGGATTGACGATCTCTTCGACCAGCTTCAAGGGTCTTCTGTCTTTTCCAAAGTCGACCTTCAGTCGGGGTACCATCAGCTGAAGATTCGGGCCGAGGACGTGGCCAAGACAGCTTTTCGGACTCGTTATGGCCATTACGAGTTCACCGTGATGCCTTTCGGGCTTACCAATGCCCCAGCGGCGTTCATGGATATGATGAACCGGATCTTTCGGCCTTTCCTTGATCAGTTTGTCGTGGTTTTCATTGACGACATACTGATCTACTCGCGGAGCGATGAGGAGCATGAGAACCACCTTCGGCAAGTCCTGTAGGCCCTTCGGGATCACAAGCTGTATGCCAAGCTTAAAAAGTGTGAGTTCTGGCTCCGCGAGGTGGCATTCCTTGGGCATGTTGTCACTCAATCGGGTATCGCCGTGGACCCGAAGAAAGTGGCATCAGTGGTCGACTGGCCTAGACCGACCACTGTCACTGAGGTGCGAAGCTTTCTTGGTTTGGCGGGCTACTATCGGCGATTTGTCGAGGGTTTCTCCAAGATCGCTGCACCGCTACATCGACTAACCAGGAAAGGGGAGAAGTTCCAGTGGACTACTGGGTGTCAGCAGAGCTTCGAGGAGCTAAAGAGTAGACTGACCAGTGCTCCCGTCCTGGTTTTGCCACAGCCGGGTGAGGACTATGTAGTCTATTGCGATGCCTCACGAGTAGGATTGGGATGTGTGCTGATGCAGCAAGACCAGGTCATCGCATATGCATCGCGTCAGCTGAAGGATTATGAGAAGAACTACCCTACGCACGACCTCGAGCTCGCAGCGGTGGTTTTTGCCCTTAAACTGTGGAGACATTATCTATATGGGGCACACTGCAAGGTTTTCACTGATCATCAGAGCCTGAAATACCTCTTCACCCAGAAGGAGCTAAACCTCAGGCAGAGACGATGGCTCGAACTCTTGAAGGACTACGACCTATCTATATCCAGTATCATCCGGGAAAGGCGAATGTAGTGGCAGACGCCTTAAGCCGGAAACAGACCTCGACTGAGCTACATTATATGCTTACGAGTCAGGATCACCTCATCGAGGAGTTCAGTCGTCTTGAGATCGAGGTTGTTCCTACTGGGGCCGCAGCCCAGCTGATGACCTTGGTGGTGCAGCCCACATTAGCAGAGCGTATCTTGCTCGAACAGCAGACGGACCCGTACCTGCAGAAAGTGCGGTTGGAGGTCGAGCAAGGCAAGGAGGGAGACTTCTCTATTCATGCTGATGGATCTCTACGTTTTCGGGGCCGATGGTGCGTACCCGCCAACACCGAGCTGAGGAAGGACATCTTGTCTGAGGCTCATCGGTCCCCGTATACTGTTCATCCGGGAGGAACCAAGATGTACCGCGATCTGAAGCAAAATTTTTGGTGGCCCGGAATGAAACTTGATGTGGCACAGCATGTGGCTCAGTGCTTGATTTGCCAACAGGTGAAGGCCGAACACCAGCGACCGGCAGGAAAGCTTCAACCACTCCCGGTACCGGTGTGGAAATGGGAACAGATTACCATGGACTTCGTCACAGGGCTGCCTCGTTCGCAGCGCGGTCACGACGCGATTTGGGTCGTCGTGGACCGATTGACGAAATCGGCGCACTTTCTACCGGTGCATACTACGTGGTCTCGTGATCGACTGGCACAGCTCTACGTCGACGAGATAGTCCGACTTCACGGCGTACCAGTGTCGATCATGTCTGACCGAGACACTCGCTTCGTATCCGAGTTCTGGAGGAGCGTGCAGGAGACTCTGGGTACGAAGCTAAACTTTAGCACGGCGTTCCATCCCCAGAGTGACGGCCAGTCTGAGCGCGTTATTCAGACTCTTGAGGACATGTTACGCGCGTGCGTATTGGACTATGGCGATGGGTGGTTCAGATACCTACCGCTAGTGGAGTTCGCCTACAATAATAGTCACCAGGCGAGCATTGGGATGGCGCCGTATGAGGCTCTATATGGGCGTCGATGTCGGTCCCCTATCTGTTGGGACGACGTCGGAGAGCGCAGGATGATCGGGCCAGACTTGGTGGAGGATGCGGAAGCGAAAGTCCGCATTGCGAGAGAGCGGTTATTGACTGCACAGAGTCGGCAGAGGAGCTACGCGGACCATCGGCGACGTGACCTAGAGTTTCAGGTCGGCGAGCATGTACTGCTCAAGGTATCGCCATCCAAGGGGATCAAACGGTTCGGATTGCGGGGCAAGCTTAGTCCGCGGTTTGTGGGGCCGTTTGAGGTCTTGGAGCGTGTTGGTCCGGTGGCGTACAGGTTGGCTCTACCGCCGAGTCTCGCCCGGGTGCATAACGTCTTCCACATTTCCATGCTTAGGAAGTATATTCCAGATCCGTCTCACATTATCAGTCCGACGACTGTTCAACTACGGGAGGATCTGAGCTATGATGAGGCGCCGATACGCATATTGGCACGTGAAGAGAGACAGCTACGGAACCGGAGCATTCCGTATGTCAAAGTCCAGTGGGCAAATCACGAGGAGCGTGAAGCAACGTGGGAACTGGAAACTATTATGCGGGAGCGTTGTCCACACCTCTTTGCGGGGAACTTGTAATTAAGTTTCGGGGACGAAACTTCTTGTAAGGGAGGAATAATGTAATAATCGCGACTTTTGAATTAATGAAACTTTAAATTCATTGACGAAATGTTTAAGAAAAGGGAGGACTTTTGTGCAATTATACGCGAGTGGCGTAAAGAGGGCTTTCGATCTGCGAATCGGCAACCAAGTTGAACGAAACAAAATTGTGAGTTCGACGTCTCGACAGTGCTGAACGCGCTGGCGCAATCCGTTCGGAAATCCGACGGACGGATCGCGAGATATTCCATGATTATTGAAGGGAGCTCAGAATGGCTTTCTGGAATCCGCGCAAAACACCCTATATTTTATGTACCGAATCGCGCGTGATCGAGCGTGGAGGTGCTTACGCGCGTTTTTCATACGCTAGGAGAGACTCAGTATGAATTACTGAATCTCCGGGGGGCTTTCGTGCAAATAAACCACGGTTTATATAAAGGATCTTAGGGTTTGCTTCACACAAACCCTAACCCTAGCCACTACCTTTCACCCTAAAGCCCCAGCCGACTTCCCCTCTCTTCCCTGCGTGCGCCGCGTGCCACCCCGGTCGCCGCCGCCGTCGTCTAGCTCCGGCCGGCCAAGGGGGAGCAACCACCACCTCCACCTCCATCATCACCACCACCCCTCCCTGTCCCTCTCTCTGCCGAGGATCAAACAGAGTGATCCTCACCCTCGGGACCTTCCCCCTGCGGTGTCCCGGCGCCCGGCGACCCCTGCCGGACCGCCGCCGCCGCCTCTGCACGTCGTCGCGACTGCTGGAACCACCAGAGTCCGAGCTCGAGATCTGTGCGGGTGCGGGTTGGGCCACCATCGTTGCAGCCGCACCCCACCATCGACCAACCCGAGCACGGACTTCCCCGACCCTCCCGCATCCGTCGCCTGCCGACGGGACCGCCGCCGGAGCCGCCGTTCGCCGGAGACGAAGGCTCGGCCTAGGGAGCCGCCCGAGCTAGGGCATCACCGCCGCCGCCTCTGGCCGCCTCCCGCCGCCGGCCACCGCACGCGCCGACCTCCCCGTGCCGGCAGCGACCCCCTGCCGCCGGTGAACCCGCCGCTGAGCCGCCGCCGGCCGTGCCCTAGCTCCCTCTGCCCGGTAAGTCCTTCGAATGCTGTCTGCACATTGGCTCAGGTTCGGATTAATGTTTCGATGACCCGGAGGCTGTTCCAATGCCTCCGGAGGTGAGCACGGCGATCGTCTGTCAGTGCCGAACGCGATGCTCACCTCCATTATGATTAGTGCCTCCCGGATCTGCGAAACGAGCGCGATCTTCGTGCTGTGCGCGTGGTTCACTGAAGTTCGCGTCGCACCCGCGCGCACCACAGTGCTCAGGTGTGCTCCGAATTGTGAGCACGGCCTCCGGCATGTCGAAACCTTGCAGCACGTGTCTCGGTTGGCTCCGAAGCCCACCAGATTAAAAGATCGGGCCGTTAAACCCTAAATTTCACATAAATAATGAAATTTTACGTAACTTAAGGGGCTTATGTGCAAACGTGCACTTCGGGGCTGCTGCAGGCAGTGCTGTGAGTGGCGTGTGACCTCTGGACTGATTGTCCAAGGTCCGGTACCACTTGCGGAGATTAAATGTCGGTTACGGTGCGTTTCTCGGATAAAGGTTATCGTCGGAACGCTGTTACGGCTCGAGAATTATCCGATGCCGGTCGATTGTCGTAGAATGGTCGCTAAGCCGTGTTGGCTGGTCTTGGGGACTGTCTCGAGTGTTCGGAGATGTCCGGTGAGCGACGGTGGGTTCCGGTGTCGAAATTGACGCTTCCGAGAACCCGGATCGGAAGGATTACCCGACGATAATCATTTAACTGTGGAACCTAGTGTTTGCTGCCGGAACACCCAAATAGGTGTGTTTCGGAGCAGCGGTTGACTCGTGGAGTGAGTCGGCGCCTTTCGGGACTTCTCGTGGGTCCCGAGGACATCCCGATACGGGTTCGGGATTTTCGGTGATTTACGGAGATCGGTTTAGGAAACCGAGTCTCGGGATTGCGGGATGTGTGCATGAGTCATGTATTGAGTCAAGTGAGATTTGTCCTTGACTCGGTGGGCCTATTGTAGGTCCGATCGATTTGCGGAGCGTCCCGGATTCCGACGCGGTTGTTTAGAGGTGGGTACTTTGATTCGAGATTGACCTCGTGGTGTATGCTCGGTGACGTCCTCTCCACTCTCTTTTATATTCTCTGCATATTCTACTTGTGAGCATGACACCCATTGACTTATGATTATTGCTCTACTTACTTATATTCCAGTATTTATTATCGTGATCTAGAAGTAGAGCGGTTTGACTATTGTGACATATTCGGTCGGTTCTGTGGTCCTTGTGACTGGATGACCCATGTGGTCGGGTTGCCCTGCGGGGCAGGATTGCTGGTTTGTTGACGACAGACAGTTATTGATCATACTTGCATTGATCGCCACGGCTTAGGTGCATCTTCACGTACACCAGCGGTTTGGCCACCGCAAGAGGGTGTACTTTTCCGAAAAAGTGGTCGGTCGCCGACCCGTGGACCCGGTGGTGGTTTTCGCCAGGGACGTATGCCAGGGAGAGCCTTATGTGGCATTGCCTGAGGTCTTTAGACCGACATGGCGGTTGGATTGGGTATATTTGTGTTGTTCTTCCATTGATGCATTATTCATACAGTAGCTGTAGTTTATTTACCTGTTCTCCACCTACTTGCATAGCTGCTGTATTACTCTACTCCTTTCAGCTTCCTGTTCCAGTGCAGTACCCACTGGGAGGGGGAGACATGTTTACATGTTCTCACGCCCCACTATCATTTACAGGTGACTTGAGAGGAGAGGATTGGGACGGTGCTCGAGGCACGTCGGGCGAGTGACTCTTGGAGCTCGACTAGCTAGCGGTCTAGTCTCCTTACCCTTTTATTACTTGCATTAGATTTCGTGGTTCAGTGGATTGGATTTGGATTTGGAGTTGGATTATGGAACTCGATTTTTTATGAACACTGTAATAAGTAACCTGACATGCTTTGTGGATTTTCGGAAAAATGGTGTCTCCTACCCATCGAGGTAGCGGTTTCAAAAAGGAAAACAATTTTCATACATTATGATGCTTAGTGTTTCAAAATGAGGTTCCTGTGTAGGGAACATTATAACTGATAGATTATACTTGCTTTATGTATCGTGAATGTGTATGGTTGTGAGTGGATGAAATGTTTGTACATTGTATGTTGGGCGACGCCGTGCAAATACAGGGGAGACTCTGTCCGTGTGTCACGGAGTATCCCTATATTTGTGGCGGTCTGTGTACGTTCTTGGGGTCAAGATTTCAAAAAAAAAAAAATAGGTACTTTCCGCTGAACTCTGAGTTTTAAAATGCAGCCCGAGAATTTTTGGCTTATAAAAAGGGACCCCGGGGCGTGACAGGCACTTCCTGCCATACAATGCTTCATAGGGTGCCATCCTGATACTTTCTTGAAAGCTGTTGTTGTAGGCAAACTTCGCCATGGCAAATATTACTACCAACCGGTCCCATAATCTAGGAAGCATGCCCACAGCATGTGCTCAAGGATTTGATTAGAGGTCTCTGATTGCCCGTCTGAGGATAATTCGTCGTGCTAAAATTGAGGCGCGTCCTAAGAGCCTCGTGGATACTCCTCCAATATTGATCAGAGAAGATAGCTAGCAGCACCCCATGGAGGTGCATAACCTATCGATATAGCATCGTGCCAATTTATCATGCGACAAAGTAGTATAGATCGATAAAAAAATGCGCCAATTTCGTCAGTTGATCCACTACCACCCAAATTGCATTATTACCCAAATTTCTTTGTGATCCTCTTTCAATCGGGGCAAGCCAACAATAAAGTCCATGGCGATATTCTCATACTTCAAAACAGCTATAGATAGACTTTGTAATTTACCCGCTGGAAGTCGATGCTCTGGCTTGACTTATTGGCACACTTGGCACTGAGCCACAAAGCATTCTACATCACCTTTCATACACGGCCATCAGAAATGTGTCTTTAAGTCCTTGTGCATTTTGGTGCCGCTCGGGTATATGGTATATGGGGACCGGTGTGCTATTTTTAAGATTTTCTTTCGAATCTCTAAGTCATTAAGGACATACAACCGATCTAAAACCGCAGGACCCCTTCAGAGTGCATACTAAAATCCTCTGCGTGCCCACCCTCGATATCAGACCGCACCTTTTAGAGCTTTTTATCTGAACTTAATTTGCTTTTTCTTGATCTTCTCCAACAAGTTCGGTTGCACTCTAAATGTCATAAGTTTCACCAGGGCTTCGGATGCAACAATCTGCAAATTGAAATACTGCATTTCTTCTTGTAGCGGCGTTTGGCTAGTGATCATCATCGTGAGATTTTCTACGGACTTTCCACTTAGAGCATCTGCCACACATTTGCTTTTCTCGGATGGTACAAGATTGTGACGTCGTAGTCTTTCGACAATTCCAACCACCTACCTTGCCTCATATTTATTTCCATCTGAGTGAATAGGTAATTGAGGCTCATGTGGTCCATGTAAGTCTTACAATGTTCACCATAATGGTTGTGCTATAGCTTCAAACCAAAGAGCACCACGGCCAACTCAAGGTCATAGGTGTGATAGTTCTTTTCATAACTCTTCAATTGCCAAGAGGCATAGGCGATGACCTTTTCCTCTTGCATCAAAACACACCTAAGACCACTCCCGGAGGCATCACTATATACCACAAAGACTTTCCCTACCATAGGCAAAGGGAGGATTGGAACCGATGTCAACTTGTCTTTCAAAAGTTGGAAACTTTGGTTGCACTCATCGCTCCAAATAAAATTGCCCCCTTTATGTGTGAGACGCGTAAGTGGAGTGATGAGTTTAGGGAACCTCTCCACAAACTGCCTATAGTATCCCGCAAGCCCGACGAAGCTTTGGACTTCGGTGACATTTGTAGGCCAAGGCCAATCTTTGATGACTTCCACTTTCTTAGGGTCCACTAAGACACCAATTTCAAAGTAACATGCCCCAAGAATGCAACTTTCCGCAGGCAAATCATTACTTCGGGTGTAGACCAAGATGTTGTCAATGTAAAACACAACAAATCGGTCTACGAATGGCTGGAAGACGTGGTTCATAAGATCCATGAAAACCGTCGAGGCATTGGTAAGCCTCAATAGCATTACGGTAAACTCGTAGTGACTGTAACGCATCCAAAAAGCTATCTTGTGCACATCCTTTGTATTTATTTTCAGCTAGTAGTATCTTGATTGGAAATCAATCTTTGAGAATACCTGTGATCCTTCCAACTGATCAAATAGATCATCGATCCATGGTAGTGGATACTTGTTCTTGACTGTAACTTTGTTGAGTTTCCGATAATCCACACATAACCGCAACGAGCCATCTTTCTTATTCACAAGTAGCACTAGCGCTCCCCACGGGGAGACACTAGGCTAAATAGAGCCCTTCTCCAACAGATCTTGCAATTGAACCTTAAGCTCCCTCAACTCCACAAGTGCTATCCGATAAACGGCTTGGAATGGTGTTGTCCCTGAAACTAAGTTTATCACGAACTCAATCTCCTCGTTCGGCGGAATTTCTGGTAGCTTCCTGTGGAAACACATCTGGATACTCTCGGGCTACGAGGATGCCCTCGAGTACCGGAGACTTTGCACTATCATCCACTACAGTGACTAAGCAGGCCACGCATCTACCGTTGATCAACTTCTTAGCTCGAGACCTTGAGGAAGTCATGGCGAAAAGCGAGCTCCTAAAATCCTGGTAAACGAACTCCTGCTGCCCAGGCTCCCGAAAGGCAATAAGTCGACTCTCGCAATCGATAGCAGTATAATATCGCCTGAGCTAATCCATCCTTAGTACGATGTCAAAGTCCTCCATCAGCCTCAATATCAAGAAGTCCACCGGCATGATCCAATCGTCTATCTGCATCAGACAGGCGAGGCAATAATCGGTGATGCAAAACACGTGGTCTAAAACTTGAACCCGCTTAGTGGTCATGGCCTCTAAGATGCTAATCCTATGAATAATGGCAAATGTCACTACTGATGAATGAATGTGATCTGATCCATATTATTGAACAATGACCCGCATCTTACATTGTTAAGTAAAATTATAATTGCCACGGTGTTGTCGGCCGCTGGCTCTTCCTCGACCTGAGTGGTCCACTTAGTACTTGTCGTGATCCGTTATACTGTCGCAAAGCAGAGGGTAGCTTGCCCAAAGGAGCGGCAGATGGTGCCCCAAAATACTATCTCAAGATAGATAGAACTAATGCTGAAGATGGGACTAGTGATGCGCTCTTGTAGTAATCCGCTGATATGTGGCCCGTCACGAAGCTGAGGGGCCCGATGTGCTCCCTCGTATATCACACATGACTCACAAGGCTGAGGGACATATGACCCCCGTGAATGTGATTGTTGGCGCGAGTGTTTAGGGGGCCGCTTAGAGCTAGACTGACCCTCGGAGCCACCCGAGGATCGCTTTTTATCCTCTTCCTTGCCTTTCTCAACGTCCTCATGCTCTCAGAACACGACGACCTTATTCCGCTCGACTATTTGGGCATGGTCCACTACTGTAGGAAACTGAAATCCCAAATTCGAAAAATTAATATTTGAAATTTAAAATTTAAATATTAATTTGATTTTCTTAGTTCTATTAGGGGATCTGGAAAGGGGATATAGTATTTTAACAAATTGGAACTGTATTTGATGAAACGAGATCACCACTTTAATGATTCGGTAGTGCCAGAGGTTATGGTGAAGTGCGTTTCAGATTCTGCGAGGTATAGGCGCCGCATTAAGTGAAAGTTGAAACTGGCCTTTCACAACTATACAAAAATAAACTATAAACTAATACGCCTTTCACAACTAAAATCAAAAGAAAGGCGCCTCGGGTCCACCTCTAGCGACTCTCGCGGGCTCTAGCTAGTCGCTAACCCCTTTCCTCGATCCCTAGCCTCTCCCGCTGTGGAAGGCTCTGTAACAAAAACAAACAAACAATGGGCGTGAGAACTATTAAACAATAGTTCCCAATGGGTAAGACCCAAAGAAGTGCGAATTATACCACTAGGTCAACTGAGGCAAGATTAGTAGATAACTGAAATGAAGAGCTAGCACATAAAAGATGAAATGAAATATTCAAATACCATCTTGCCTCTATGCAGTTATGCTAGTTCCATGAGTATATAATTCTTCCACTATCATGTAAAGAAGTGAACATGTATGTAGTAGTCACCGTCACGTAGGCAAATAACTATGCACTGTAGTACTTACATGGATATCTAATTTCCATGTATGCATCAATTAGTTATGATGTTCGACATTAGGTTTAACCAAGTTTTACCCAATCATCGGGGACCCACCCGTGGTAAAGTCCCAGCTTGTGCCAAGCCTAATGGTCCCGTGGTAGTCAACATACCCACTCTAGGAATGAGCCTTCCCCACGGCGTCCCACTTCTGCGCCCAATCCCGCACAGCGATAGTCGTCGCAAGGCGATACTCCAGAGTGTCGGCTTGTAGGGAGCGACCCTCACAAGTATGTACGAATGAGCACAAGGGCAAGCAAACATAGTCATATGCGCCATGTCCAAGGGTAACGAATCTCAATCATCATGTCTAAAACATGAAATCACAATCATCGACTCGAAGGTCGGATACTATAACATATATGTCATACTTCTCTTCTCAATTAACTTGTGCGTGTATCACTATTACAATACAAGATTACTCTAGCATGCAAGGGTTTACTTCTCGTTTATCACAATAAGGGTAATTCTTTTCTCATGCATAGTCATAGGGAGTTACAAGTGTATATCACTTCCACTATAGCATACAAAAGAGTAATTTACTAATGTCATATCCATGGAATACAAGGATGTCAACCAAGTTCATGTTTTATGTCATGCATATGCATTGCTACATAAGTCTCTACTATATAGAGAGTGAAATTCATCATGCAAGGGATGACCAAACCATATGTTCAAACATTCAATGAAGCCAAAAGTTGCATGCTCAACCATTTATTGAGTTCTAAAACAAGATAGGAGACATAGAGGGAGTTCACCCATTTCGGTGAAGTTGAACCCATCGGATAACTATCGAAATCTCGTTCGTTTCTCCGACGAAGTTGCCCTCTAAACTTCTTAGGCCCTAAGAAAAATTTCCAAGGGTTACAAGATTCTAAAAAGCTTGCCACGAAATTCACCAAAAATCAAAGAGAAAATAAGTAAAAGTTATCTTAATCCAAGAAAAACTTGTTCAAAGTCCAAATCAAAGCAACAGAGCTTCGAATCCAACCTACAAGAGTGCTCTACACTCATCAATTCCATCCCAAAAGCTCCCAATTGAAAAGCCCCAAAATAAACCCTAGTTTCATCAAGACTAGGTTTCTACCAAAAATTCTTACAAATCTCCCAAATAGAGGGTACAAGAATGCTACTAACCTCAAATCAAGCTCCAATCCAAGCTTTGAAGTGCTAGGGTTGAAGTTCAAGTCTCCAAACTATTCTCCTTTTCAAGCTTGAGCTCCACTCCAAGTCCTAGGAGCAAGCATCCATGGTGAAGATGAAGTAAAAGGGAGAAAACTCAAGGATTAGAGTAGTTTAAAGGGAGAAATCTAAGAGAGAAGGAGGGAGAACTCACCTCTCTTGTTTCCTTCACTCTTTCTCCAAATGAGAGAAGTAGAGGGGATGAAATGGATATAAACCCATTTGCACAAAATCCTAATAGGCCCCTCAATAACCAAAAATTGCACCTTGTGCGAAAATCAGCTCTACACCATTGAGTACCGATACACGGATTGAAGTACCGGTACTCGAGCAGTTCCGGTACCCGAGGTTCAGTCCCGTAAAATCTGAACGTTGGATTCTCAGTTTTTCTACTGCATTCCGGTACTCAATTTTTCAGTACCGGTACACAGTGTTTCAGTACCGGTACTCAGATTCAGTTCCTCAGAACCTGAGAGCTAGTTCCTCTCCATTTTGTATTGCGTACCGGTACCCAGATTCCGGTACTGGTACTTAATACAAAATCTGCAGTTTTGACGGATTTTGATCTCCGAAGTCTGTTTTCGCGCTAATAAAGCCCCGAAAACAATCCTAAGCTCTCAAAACTCAGTCAAAACCTCCAGAATAGCATAGAACACTATTCTTTCACTAGAACTCCGCAATTTGCTAAAGTTCAGTGCGCTACATCCTCCCATCCTAAAAAGGAGTTTCGTCAGCGAAACTAAGGATCAAATACCTTAATTTTCGCTCTGGAAAAGATATGGGTAACGCTCCCGCAGTGTAGTCTCCAGTTCCTAGGTAGCCTCGCGCTCCTCATAGTTACTCCAAAGCACCTTCGCGTAGGAAATCTCACGATTCTGAAGTTTCTTTACTTCGCGAGCCAAAAATTTTACCGGTTGCTCCTCGAAACTTAGATCCTCTCGTAACTCTAATGGAGTGTAGTCAATGACATGAGAAGGATCGAATACATATTTTCGGAGTGTCGATACATGAAATACATCGTGTACTCCCGACAAATTCGGCGGTAAAGCAAGTCGGTAAGCTACCGGGCCTATCCGCTCCAAAATCTCAAATGGTCCACTAAAACGGGGACTTAACTTCCCTTAAATACCAAATCTCTTAATCCCCTTGGTCGGCGATACTCTCAAGAAGACATGGTCTCCCAATTGAAATTCCAATTCACGTCGACATCTATCTGCATAGCTCTTTTGGCGACTTTGTGCCGAAATTAGTCGTCGTCGAACAAGCTGAACCTTGTTCTCCGCTTCTTGTAGCACATCGGGTCCCAAAACTAGCTTCTTGCCTACTTCATTTCAATGTAGGGGTGATCAGCACTTTCTCCCATAGAGAGCTTCAAATGGTGCCATCTTGATGCTTGCTTGGTAACTATTGTTATAAGCAAACTCTGCAATAGGTAAGTGTTGGTGCCGTCCACCTTGGAAGTCCAAAAGACAAGCTCGCAATATGTCTTCTAAAATCTGAATGGTGTGCTCCGACTAGCGGTGCTAAAATCCAATCGCGTGCCAAGCGCATCATGGAGATTCTTCCAAAAGTGCGATACAAATCTTGGATCTCGATCTGATACAATAGAAGTAGGCACTCCATGAAGTCGCACAATTTCATCAAGATATACTTGTGCGAGTTTTTCTCCCGACCAAGTAGTGTGAATAGGAATGAAGTGCGCCGACTTGGTCAACCTATCCACAATCACCCAAATAGCATCATGCCCGGCTTGCGAGTGCGGCAAACCTACCACAAAATCCATTGTGATCCTCTCCCACTTCCACACGGGAATAGGTAGACTTTGCAACTTGCCCGCTGGAAGTTGATGCTCAGTCTTCACTTGTTGGCACGTTAGACATCGCGCCACGAATTCTCCAACATCCTTCTTCATTTTCGGCCACCAATAGAGTAACTTCAAATCTTTATACATCTTAGTGCCGCCTGAGTGTACTGCATAAGGTGCTCGATGAGCCTCAGTCAAGATCTCCTCCTTGATTCCACTATCCGCCGGTACACAAAGTCAGTTTTGAAACCGAAGTATATCTTGAATTGTCCATATGAAATTCATCAACGGTTCCTTCCTCAACCTTAGATCGAACCTTTTGCAAGTTAGGATCTTGAGCTTGTTTTTCCTTAATCCTCTCTAAAAGGGTCGGTTGTACTACCAATGCCATCAACCTCATTGGTATCTCTAGTGCAACAACCTCTAATTCCATTCGCCTCATTTCCGCGAGTAGGGGTGGTTGAGTAATGATCAATATCGCCAAATTCTCCACCGATTTACGACTTAAAGCGTCTACTACCACATTGGCTTTTCCTGAATGGTAGAGAATGTCAAATCATAATCCTTGAGCAGCTCCAACTATCTTCCCTGCCTTAAATTTAATTTCTTTTGGGTGAAGAGGTATTTCAAACTTTTATGATCAGTGTATACCTCGCACTGCTCGCCATACAAGTAGTGTCGACATAGTTTCAAGGCAAAAACTACGGCGGCCAATTCCAAATCATGGGGTGGATAGTTCTTCTCATAATCTTTCAACTGACGGGAGGCATAGGCAATCACCTTCTCGTTTTGCATCAAGACACAACCCAAGCCAATATAAGAAGCATCACTATATACCACATAGCCTGTCCTCGGGTTAGGCAAGGTCAAAACCGGGGTGGTTGTCAACCGTTCCTTCAATTCCAGGAAGCTTCTCTCACAAGTGTCATTCCAAATGAACTTAGCTCCTTTATAAGTGAGACGAGTTAGGGGAGTGGATAACTTAGCAAATCCTTCGACAAATCTTCTATAATATCCTGTCAATCCAAGGAAACTTCGAACTTCTATGACACTAGTCGGTCTAGGCCACTCCTTGATTGCCTCAATTTTCTTGGGATCTACCGCAATACCTGCTTCCGATACTACATGCCCCAAGAATGCCACTTCTCGTAGCCGAAATTTACATTTCTTCAACTTAGCGAAAAGCTTTTTCTTCCGAAGCACTTGCAATATTTGCCTCAAGTGATCTTCATGCTCCTCGTCACTTCGAGAATACACCAAAATATCATCGATAAACACCACGCCGAAACTATCCAAAAAAGGCTTGAAAACACGGTTCATCAAGTCCATGAATGCTGTCGGGGCATTAGTAGGCCCGAATGGCATCACGGTAAACTCATAATTTCCATACCGTGTTCTAAAAGCTGTCTTCGGAACATCCTCCGGCTTAATCTTGAGTTGATGATACCCGAATTGTAAATCAATCTTCGAATATACTCTGGATCCTTGGAGCTGATCAAACAGGTCATCAATCCTCGGCAATGGATACTTATTTTTTATCGTGACTTTGTTGAGTTCACGATAGTCCACACACAAGTGAAGTGATCCATCATTCTTCTTGACAAATAAAAGTGGTAATCCCCAAGTCGAAACACTTGGTCTGATGAAGCCTTTCTCCAACAAATTCTGCAACTGTGCCTTTAACTCCTTCAATTCTGCCGGCGCTATTCTATAAGGTGCCTTTGAGATTAGGGTAGTTCCAGGAATGAGATCTATCACAAACTCAATTTCTCGGTCAGGAGGCATACCCCGCAACTCCGTCGGGAACACATCCATAAACTCCTTCACAATTAGAATATCCTCGATCTTGGGAGCATCTCCACTTCTTTCAACAATGCTAGCCAAAAAGGCTACACATCCACTTTTGATCAACTGCTTAGCCCAAGTGGATGAGGCAGTCATCGCAAACAGCGAACTATTACTGTAGCGCACTAAACTTTAGCAAATTGCGGAGTTCTAGTGAGAGAATAGTGCCTTATACTATTCTGGAGATTTGGATTGAGTTTGGTGAGCTTGGGAGTGTTTTCGGGACTTCGAAAGTACGAAAACGGACTCCGAAGAGCGAAATCTGCAAAAGGTTCAGATTTTTGCATTGTATTCCGGTATGGCTTGAGATACCGGAACGGATGTGATTTATTCCGGTACTGATGTTTGAGATACCGAAATGCTGTATTGTGGTCTGCTTGGCCGAGGCTCGGGTTTGCGGAATTTTGTGCTTGGTACCGGTACGTCTGTTCGTGTACCGGTACGCAGTGCTGCAGAATGTGATTTCGTGCAGTTTTATAATTTTCGACTTTTGAGGGGCTTTTGCGGATATTGTTACAACTAGTATAACATACCCCCCCACTCCCTCATTCCTTGTTGTTGGCTGAGATTGGAGAAGGAGTAGATGTGAGCTTTCTCTCTCTTTTCTTTGGGTTTTCTTCTATAAACCCCTTCTGATGCTTGGATTTTCTTCTCTTTTCTTCATCTTCTCCATGGGTGCTTGCTTCTAAGGCTTGGAGGGGAACTCTAGCTTGAAGAGAAGAGCTTGTTTGAGGATTTAGCTCCAACCCTAACATCTTCTAGCTTGTTTTAGAGCTTGAATTGAGGTTGGTAGCCTTCTAATCATCTCTATGTATGAGATTTGTAGAAATCTTGTTAGAAAACCTAGTTTTTAGAAAACTAGGGTTTGCTTTGGGGTTTTTCTATTTTGAGCTCTTGGGTTGGAATTGATGAGTGTAGAACACTCTTGTAAGTTGGATTTGAAGCTCCAATGGGTTGATTTGGGGTTTACACAAGTTTTTCTTGGAATAAGATAATTTCTACCTATTTTTCTTATGATTTTTAGTGAATTTCGTGGTGAGCTTGTTCGATGCTCCTAACCCCTTGGAAAATTTTCTTAGGGCATGAGAAGCTTAGGGGACAACTTCGTTTGAAGGAACGACGAGGTTTCGATGGGTATCCGGTGGGTTTGACCTCACCGAAATGGGTGAACTCCCCCTATGTCTCCTATCTTGTTATAGGGTTGAATTGATGCATGTTTGCACTAATTATGACATGGTAGAAATTGTAAATACATGATATACACATGTTGCATGTGAAAAGTGGTATACTCCATATAGTCGAGTATTATGAGAATGATATGCATGCTAGGGTACTTACACTAGTATGGTGATGACGTATTCATGTAATGCTATTTAAGATATGCATGTTAGAGATGAGTGGTGTCATATGAGACACTACACGACCAATGGATGAGTGAAATTAGTTACGCATACTAAAGTATGCTTGCTATAGAGAAAAGAAAGGACATGACAAAATGCAAAACAAAGTGTGTTGCACCTCATCTAGGTGAGTAACTAAGATTAGCATTGTTGACATTGAGCTCGACCTTTAGGTCGTTGAAGGGTTCCATATTTAAGACATGATGAAAGGGGTTTCCTACTTACTTGATTATGTAATTGGCAAAAGCATGTAATTGCTTGGTTAAATGAGAATAGAGTACTTGCACGATGATTTCTATACTCCATGAAGTGGAGGTTCATATAGTATGACACATGCATATTATGAATGATGATTTATTGGCATTTGTAGAATGCATGGATTATGGCATTAGAATAATGCATTGAGTATGGCTTTAGTGATAGCATATGATAGTAACCCGTTGGGGTCATGAATGAGACGTAGATCCATTCTTATTGGTAAGTGGGATATAAACATTCACATGTTAGAGACATGTTGCATATTGATAGAAACATACCAATAAGTAATTTGAGAACAAGTATGGCATATAAGTTATGGTTCCGACCCTCGAGTCGATGTTATGATTTCATATTTTAGACATGATGATTGAGACATGTTGGCTTGGGATACGATGCTTATGATCAGCGCTTGCTTGCCCTTGTGCTCACTCGCACATGCTTGTGAGGGTCGCTCCCTACAAGCCGGCACTCCGGAGTTGGCCTACGCGATACAGTATGTACGCCCGTGCGGGATTGGGCGCCGAAGTGGATTGCCGTGGGCGAGGCTCATTCTTTGCGTGAGGATGTTGACTACCACGGGGCCATTAGGCATGGCACAAGCCGGGACGTCACCATGTGTAAGTCCCCTCGTTGATGGGGTATGAAAGTAAGTGAACATGAATTGGCATATTACATTACTTGATGCATCCATAATAGATGGATATTTGAGTTGACCACTACTTAGTGACCTAGCACATCACAATTGGTTGATGCATATATATGTGGTAGATGGACATAGTAGTGAGTTGTTGTCTTGTGGCATTACTTAGCTTGACACCATGGGGATGCATTCATTGTAGTTGGACACTCATATTAGTCACTACTTGCATTGGCAACCATAGTGGTAGTAAACCTATACTCATGATGATTAGTATAGTGGCATGGTTATATGATGATAATGGAAGGTTTTCCTTTAACCAATATTTATTGCATAAAGATGAACATGCATGTAAACTAGTGTGAATGAAATATTTGCGTATATGATAGTAGAAATCATATTCGTGTAGATGATATTGTCACGAGGAGGCGATAGTGGTAGATTTACTGTTTAGCATTTACTGCTTTATGCTTTATGTTGCACTTATACTATCGTTGCCTCAGTTGACCTAGTGGTGTATTTTGCCACTCTTGGCGGCTTACCCACTGGGAACTATTGTTTAATAGTTCTCACCCCCATTTGTTGTTGGTTTTTGTTTCAGAGCCTTTCGCAGCGGGAGAGGCTAGGGGATCGTGGCGAGGGGTTAGCAGCTAGCTAGAGCCTCTACAATGATGTTATAGATGGACCCTTGACGCCTTTTATTTGTATTGAATGAAAGGTGTATACTTGTATCGAGTTGAGTGATCTTCTAGTGTTGATGAGATGTACTTTAAGTGAATTTTATTGTATATCTTGAGATTATAGTTGTGTTGAACTTGTTTTAGTAGTAGAATATTGTACTTGCTCTGATCACCTTGTTTAGGATGTACTCCTGCTACTTCTTGTGTTGTTCTTGTTGTAGACGCCTTGTGTGACATCGGGGAGGTGCTGGTGTACACGGCGGGTCTGTGCACGTGCCTGGTAGGCTTCCGCTGGGGCCCGGGGCGTGACAATTATACCCCCTGAACACAATCTCGTCATGTCCAGATTTCTGAAACATCACAGTTCGGCTTTTACAATCAATGGTAGCATAATACCTCGTGAGCCAGTCCATGCCCAAAACAACATCAAATTCTCCCAGTTTATGGAGAACCAATAAGTCTGCCGGTATAATCCAATCTCCAATTCGAATAGGGCAACAAGGGCAATACTCCCGAATGTCCAAAGTGTGATTAGGAATCAACACTCGGCCCGGATGCAATGTAGGAATAAGCTCGATGCCATGCAACTCGGCAAATAGCCGATCAATAATTGAATGCGATGCACCGGTATCAAATAATGCTCTAACTCTTATGCCAATAATTAAAATGATACCTGCGACCACCTTCTCCACCACTGCTACGCTCTCCGTCTAGGCTGCCTACATGCGCCCACTTGGCGCCTGTCGCAACCCCTCATATTGTCACGATGCTGGAGGTCGCCCTGCCGGATAGTGGGTGGGTGGAGTCCCCTGACTCTGTCCTGGTACAGTCGGTGCTGATGCTGATGATGGTGCTGGAGAAGAACCTCTAGGGAACTCAGATCGAAAGTGGCCCTCTTGGCCACACAGGTAGCACTTGCCCTCACGCTGAGGGCACTGTAGTAGAACATGTGGACCACCACAGATCATGCAAAGTGGTGGTCATCATCTGTCGGGTGCTCCACGAGAAGATGAAGAACCGCGTCCCCGCGATTGGCTCCTCGGGTGCTTCGGCAGCCTCCTTGAGCTAGACTTACTACTGCCGCCGCTGCTTGTCTCTTGCCCTTAGTCCTCTCCCAAGCTTCCCGTTCCTCCTTGGCAATCTCCGCGCCCTTCTCTACAATCAAGGTGCGATCCACAACTTCTCGGTAAGTCTTCAAGTTCGCGGATTGAACCAACCTAAAGATCGACGGTCGAAGGCCCATCTCAAACATGTGAGCCTTATCCTCATCATCCCTAACCACATAGGGTACACAATGCAACATACGAGAAAATTCCCTCTCGTACTCCGCTACCGTCTTATCTCCTTGGCGCAAATTGCGCAAATCTCGCTCCATTTTTCGTTTGACACTTTGGGGAAAGTAGGTCAACGACAAAAGTTCCTTGAACTTCTTCCAAGTAATTACTGCCAAGTCGATGTCAGGATTATCTTGAATGTCAGCCCACCATTGATACGCCTCACCATCCAAATGGTGCATTGCCAACCACACCATATCCCGCTCTTCCACAAACATATCATGGAATAACTTCTCCATATGAAGAATCTACTTCTCAACTATCCAATGATCGGCCTTCTCACCATCAAATATTCGGGGGTTGCATTTTCGGAATTCACTCAAGCACTTCATGAGCTGCTCCCGCTCGGCTCCCGTCACCATCGTCGGTAAAATCGTCCCTGCCGGTGGCACCTGTACCGGCGGTGTCGCCGCCACCTCCTCCCTACGCTCCGTGCTCGGGGCTACACGAGAAGTGCCCGGCACCTGGGGCTGTGCCTCTATAGTCGCTCCTCCTGTAGGCGCTGGTGGGAAAGTGTCACGCCCCGGGTTACCTCTTCCCAGGCACATGACAAGATCCGCCGCATACACAGTATCTCTACCATGAATACGAAGCGAAAACAACAACAACCACACAGAGCTAAAGGTATCAACAGAGCTGCTATATAAATATATCAAAGGATCACTGTACATACATACATCATCCATAACCATAATATACAACACTGATAATCTCTATCTCACTGTATGTACAGACTCATAACCATCTACCAAAATGGGGTATACCTCTAGCCAAGTATCCGGGGATCAACTCTACCCGACGGTCTCCTTTCCGCGCTCAGTATGCACAACTGGGGAAGAAGACTCTGCAAAAAGGTATCAACAACGGGTGTGAGAACTACTATCAAACAAGTAGTCCTCAGTGGGTACCGCCACCAGCCTCAGCGGTCTGCCCACTAAGTCCTCAATCTCAAGAGATATATATAGAGCAATAAAGAAAGTAGGAGATAAACTACCACTACTATGCACAATGCTCAACTGTCAACATGAATACCAATGAACTGAACATACCAAATGAGGACTATCACGAATCCATAATGCCATACAACATAATACAATACCTGCGGCCTGATCATGCTCAACCCGTAGGGAGCCAGCTAGTACAGGAAACACCGTCTGTCCCTAGCCTTTCATACACTCCCTCTGTACGGAAAAACCCAACTTCGGAGCGGTACTCGTGGGAGCGACCCAACCGAGTAAAGTAACACATATCAGCGCCAAGCACCCACAGGTATATGATCGACACGACTGGGTCAACAAGGAATCACGTGCCCTCGGCACCTCAAAGGATAATCAACAACAAGTATGACCTAATCAATGCTCCAGTGCTCTCAAACAATCTCAACTCTACCACAAAGAGGAGGTACAAAATAACATAGCACGAGCCACAACATGATCACCTACACTAGTATGTACAACAACTGGTACAAGGGATATCAACAGGATAGGTGTAGGTCAAATCATGCATCAAGGATATAAGGGAAATCAAGCATGCTCATATATATATCATTAGCATATCATGCACATACAAATCTCAACCTAACATGTCATATCTAACATAATCTCAGCATGTCATGCTATCATAATCCCAATAGTATCACACTATCATAATTCAATATCATCATATCATGCTAACATAATCCAACACTATCATATCATGCTAACATGAGAGTAAACACAGAGGAGAAAGTCCACTAAATCTGGCAAACATCAACCCACCTCAAGAGCTAATCCAACCATGGTGGGGAACAACAATAGCCTCAGATCCAACCCTCCAAGATATACCAAACTCGAGCAGTACTCCGATCTGAATATCCCTCCAAAAGGCTGCTAACTCCGACAGAACAACAGCTCAGAACCAGATCAGAACAACAGCAGAGGAGAACAAGCTAGATCACAAACTAATGCCAACACATGGCCCTTACCCTAGTTTTCTCTCTCTAGAAACGAAATCACGAAGTGGAAATGAGCTAAATAACCCAGGGACTCACCTATTTATAGGCTCCCAAAAATCCCACATTCGGGCGCCCGAATCCTACTTCCTGGCGTCCGAAAATCCTGCAAGCCAGGTGTCAGCTGGCGATCAAGCGGTCGGCGGTGGTCGGCAGGCGGTGGGGCGGCATGTCTCCGACGGTCGACACGTGTCCTACGTCGCGACACGTGGCTCTCCACGTCATCAACTCAATTCGGATCCACAACTGGGCGTCCGGAACCTGCGCCCAGATCCAAAATCAGTCAGCCTCTTTCGGACCATCCGAAAAGTCCACTGGCTCTAGAACATTCGGGCGTCCACTTCCTCACTTCCGGGCGCCCGAATTCCTTCAAGCCCGAAACCCTCAAAAACCTCAAAAACCAAGTATTACATTCTCCCCTCCTTTAAATAGTTTGGTCCTCGAAACTAAAGTAAAGTACTCACCTTAAGATGCAAACAAGTGGGGATAAGATCTTTGCATAACAGTCTCCAATTCCCAAGTCGCCTCTCTATCATCATGAAAATCCCACTGCACCTTGACATAAGGTATGACCCGATTACGCAATTCCCTCGTCTCACGAGCAAGAATTTGTATCGGTCGCTCCTCATAATGCAAGTCCTCTGTAAGCTCCAGTGGAGTAAATTCTATCACATGGGAAGGATCATGCATGTATCTCCTCAGAACAGATACATGAAAGACATCATGCACACCCGCTAATCGAGGCGGAAGGGCTAATCGATAAGCCACGGGTCCTACTCTCTCCAAGATCTCGAAAGGACCAATGAATCGCGGACTAAGCTTTCCGCGAATCCCAAATCTACATATGCCCTTCGATGGTGAGACCTTCAAGAACACATGATCACCAACTTGGAATTCTAGATCCCGTCTTCGAGTATCGGTGTAACTCTTTTGCCTGCTCTGGGCTGTCTCAATATGTCGCCGTATCACTTTAACTTTTTCCTCGGCTTCAAGCAATAGGTCTGGACCCAATGTCTTCCTTTCACCAACATCATCCCAACATAAAGGTGATTGACATTTGCGTCCATACAATGCTTCAAACGGAGCCATCTTAATGCTCGCTTGATAGCTATTGTTGTACGCAAACTCTACCAATCTCAGATGTCGATCCCATCCTCCACAAAATTCCAAGACACAAGCCCTCAGCATATCCTCAAGTGTCTGAATAGTGCGCTCGGACTGACCATCAGTCTGAGGATGAAAAGCAGTGCTAAAATGAAGCTGGGTCCCTAAAGCTATCTGTAGGCTCCTCCAGAAATGAGAGACAAACCTCGAGTCTCTATCAGATACTATTGAGATTGGCACTCCATGCAATCTCAATATCTCATCCAAATAAAGCTGCGCAAGTCGCTCACGTGACCAAGTAATCTGCATAGGCAAAAAATGAGCAGACTTCGTCAGCCTATCGACAATCACCCAAATCGCATCACAGCCGCTCGAAGTCCTCGGCAATCCTACGACGAAATCCATAGTGATATGGTCCCACTTCCACTCAGGTATCGGAAGGCTCTGTAGCTTAACAGCTGGTACTCGATGTTCAGCCTTCACTTGTTGACATGTCAAACATTGAGCTACAGCCCTACCAATATCCCGCTTCATACCATTCCACCAGAAGTGAGTCTTCAGATCCTGGTACATCTTAGTCCCACCAGGATGTACAGAATAAGGAGAATAATGTGCTTCCTTCAATATCTCCTCTCGAATCTCCAGATCCGCTGGTACACATAGACGTCCTCTATAACGAAGAACTTCAAAATCATCACAAGTAAATCCTTCAAGATCACCACTCCTCAGTTGATCTCGAATTTTCATTAAGTAAGGATCAACACTCTGTTTCTCTCGAATCTTATCTAACCGAGTGGGCTGTATGACCATAGTCATCAGTCTCGCCGTCATTCCAGGAGTAACCACTTCAAGAGATAACCTTCGCATCTCCTCTATTAAGACAGGCTGTTGAGTGATACTCAAACTCAAAGTCGCCACAGCCTTCCTACTCAAAGCATCGGCTACAACATTAGCCTTGCCGGGATGATACAGAATAGAGATGTCATAATCCTTCAGTAGCTCTAACCATCTCCGTTGCCGTAGATTCAACTCCTTCTGTGTAAACAGATACTTGAGGCTCTTGTGATCTGTATAAACTTCACAATGCTCTCCATAGAGATAGTGGCGCCATAGCTTCAGAGCAAAGACTACCGCTGCTAACTCCAAATCATGAGTGGGGTAGTTCTTCTCATACTCCTTTAGTTGTCTTGAAGCATACGCAATCACTTTACCATGTTGCATCAGCACGCATCCCAAGCCACTATGCGAAGTATCACTATAGATGACAAATCCTTCGCCCATTACTGGTAGTGCAAGAATAGGGGCTGTCATCAACCTCTGCTTTAGCTCATCAAAGTATTCTTGGCACTCATCACTCCAAACATACTTAACCCCTTTTCTGGTTAACCGAGTAAGAGGCGTAGAGAGTTTCGCAAAACTCTCCACAAATCGTCGATAATACCCGGCTAAGCCAAGAAAACTCCGCACTTCAGATATGGTCGTCGGTCTAGGCCAATCACGATTTGCCTCAATCTTCTTAGGATCAACAGCTACTCCCGAAGCTGAAATCACATGGCCTAAAAAGGCTACCTCTCTCAACCAGAATTCACACTTCATAAGCTTTGCATACAACTTCTTTTCTCTCAAAAGTTGCAGCACTAATCGCAGATGCTCCTCATGCTCCGCATCATCACGGGAGTAGATCAGAATATCATCAATGAAGACTACCACAAACTTGTCCAAGAAAGACTTAAAGACTCGGTTCATCATATCCATAAATGCAGCAGGGGCATTCGTCAAACCGAAAGGCATGACAGTAAACTCATAATGCCCATACCGAGTTCTAAAAGTTGTCTTAGAAATATCCTCGGCCTTCACCTTCAACTGGTGGTTAACAGACTGAAGATCAATCTTAGAAAAGACACACGCTCCCTGTAATTGATCAAATTAATCATCGATACGGGGGAGGGGGTATCTATTCTTGATGGTCACTTTGTTCAATTCCCGATGATCCACACACAGTCTAAGTGAACCATCCTTCTTCTTCACAAATAGCACAGGCGCTCCCCAAGGCGACAACACTAGGTCTGATAAAATCTTTATCCATAAGATCCTGCAGTTGCGCCTTCAACTCTCTCAATTCAGCTGGTGCCATTCTATAGGGTGTCTTCGAGATTGGCGCGGTTCCTGGTACCACATCAATCACGAATTCAATCTTCCTACCAGGAGGCATCGAGGATAACTCAGAAGGAAAGACATCCGAAAATTCACGGACAATAGGAATATCCTCGAGTCCTGGTACAACAGTGGGCACCTCAATCACTGTTGCAAAATAGGCTATACATCCTCTACTCAACATCTGTCTGGCCTTAGCAGAAGATATCGTCACTGCGAACAGTGAACTTCTACAACCTTCAAAAATGAACTCTTCATGTCCAGGCTCACGAAAGATCACCGTCTTGGTTCCACAATCAATTGTAACAAAGTATCGAGATAACCAATCCATGCCTAGGATTATATCAAAATCCTGCAGCTGTCTCAATACCAATAACTCGGCAGGCATGATCCAAGGCCCTACTTGCACAGGACATCCCAAACAACCCTGCGTCACCTGCAAACTATGGTCGGGTACCCGCACCTCCTGTGTCTGGGGTAACGACCCTATCTCTAAATCATGATGCAATGCAAATGCCCTACTAACAAAGGAATGCGATGCACCAGTATCGAATAAAGTACGCGATCTAATGCCACAAATCAAAACTATACCTGCCACCACTCAATCAGCTATCGAGGCGTCCTCAATCTGAGCGGCATAGACTCGACCGCTCGCCGGTGGCTGGCGTCGATCCGGCTGTCGTGGCATAGAATATCGATCCTGAGTAAACACCGGGGAAGCTCCAGATACTTGCGGTGGGGAGAAAGGTACAGACGCCATAGATGGGGCTGCTACAAGTCTGGGACAAGCCCTCCTGATGTGTCCCGACTGTCCACACTCATAACATCGGTCCTCTCGTCGATCACAGAGATAAGCAAAATGAGGTCCTCCACAAATCACACATCGGGGAGATCCCTTCTGCTGCTGTCGCTGCTGGCGAAATCCTCTAGACTGCTGGCGACTAGAAGATCCACGTCCCTGGAAACGCGATCGCTGGGGAGGTCTAGGTGGCCGTCTGCTACTCGACTGCCCTCTATCATCAGGTGTCGGGCGTTTTCTCTCCTGACCTTGAGTTGGGTCCACAGGCTGCCCCTTCGTCACAAATGTCCCTCGCTCTACCCACAGAGACTGCTCAATAGTAGCATCCAAAGTCTGAAGTCTCTGCGAGTGGACAAAAGGAAATATCTCGGGTCTCAAACCCTTCTCATACAGATAAACCTTCTGTATCTCATCTCTCGCCGCTGAAGGAATACAATTAAGTAGTCTAGTAAATTCCCTCGCATACTCCTGTACTGGACGATTCCCTTGCTTCAGATTCTTCAAATCTTCCTCAATCTTCATCTTCACACTACTGGGAAAGTATGCTCCATACATAATCCCCCGAAACTCGGTCCAAGTCATCTGTAGAGGATTCAGGGACCTATGATCACGGGTCCTCCTCCACCAGACATGAGCATCACCAGAAAGACAATGAACTGCCATATGCACTTGCTCCCGTGCTGGCACGAACAGATCCTCAAACAACTTCTCCATCTCGCAAATCCAAGCTTCTACCACCCAAGGTTCTATACTACTACCATTGAATCGGGGTGGATCAAACCTACAGAAGCGAGCCAATCTATCCGCCATCCGCTCCTGCTCCTCTTCAGAAAGTGCTTGACTAGGCTGAGTACTTCCTTCTTTGGGTTGAGATGTAACTAGAGTAGTTGCCGCCTGAGGTTCCATAGCTCGAGGCATATTATTCTGCTGCTGGGAGAAAGCATCGCACATCTTCTGTAATAAGGCACTCTGCTGCCTTCCAACTGCAGCTATGTCTGCTAGCTGCCCCTGCAGATCGGGCCGTTCACTAGGTCCCGTCTGCTCAGGTATCTCCGAAGGCGTCGGATGCGCTCGCGTCGACAGTCGTCGAGGAGGCATGGTAATAACCTGCAACAGAATACCCGATTAAGACCACAAACAATCTCACGACCCAATCTAGCGAAAGTCTAGAAGGACACTTCTTTTCTTCTCAGATTATTATGTCGTCTGCAGCCAACATAAGTCATCTGATAAGAGAAGGCATAATCCCTCAATCACTCTTCCTACACAAGGAAGGATTCAAAACCCAATCTTTGACTTTCGCGATCAATCACGTCTCTCTCGTCATTCTTAGGTCTGTTATCTTAGGTTTCCCTAGGCCCTCATGACCTATTCCTAAGCTCTGATACCAACTTAATCTGTCACGCCCCGGGTTACCTCTTCCCAGGCACATGACAAGATCCGCCGCATACACAGTATCTCTATCATGTATACGAAGCGAAAACAACAACAACCACACAGAGCTAAAGGTAGCAACAGAGCAGCTATATAAATATATCAAAGGATCACTGTACATACATACATCATCCATAACCATAATATACAACACTAATAATCTCTATCTCACTGTATGTACAGAATCATAACCATCTACCAAAATGGGGTATACCTCTAGCCAAGTATCCGTGGATCAACTCTACCCGACGGTCTCCTTTCCGCGCACAGTATGCACAATTGAGGAAGAAGACTCTGCAAAAAAGTATCAACAACGGGTGTGAGAACTACTATCAAACAAGTAGTCCTCAGTGGGTACCGCGACCAGCCTCAGCGGTATGCCCACTAAGTCCTCAATCTCAAGAGATATATATAGAGCAATAAAGAAAGTAGGAGATAAACTACCACTACTATGCACAATGCTCAACTGTCAACATGAATACCAATGAACTGAACATACCAAATGAGGACTATCACGAATCCATAATGCCATACAACATAATACAATACCTGCGGCCTGATCATGCTCAACCCGTAGGGAGCCAGCTAGTACAGGAAACACCGTCTGTCCCTAGCCCTTCGTACACTCCCTCTGTACGGAAAAACCCAACTCCGGAGCGGTACTCGTGGGAGCGACCCAACCGAGTATAGTAACACATATCAGCGCCAAGCACCCACAGGTATATGATCGACACGACTGGGTCAACAAGGAATCACGTGCCCTCGGCACCTCAAAGGATAATCAACAACAAGTATGACCCAATCAATGCTCCAGTGCTCTCAAACAATCTCAACTCTACCACAAAGAGGAGGTACAAAATAACATAGCACGAGCCACAACATGATCACCTACACTAGTATGTACAACAACTGGTACAAGGGATATCAACAGGATAGGTGTAGGTCAAATCATGCATCAAGGATATAAGGGAAATCAAGCATGCTCATATATATATCATTAGCATATCATGCACATACAAATCTCAACCTAACATGTCATATCTAACATAATCTCAGCATGTCATGCTATCATAATCCCAATAGTATCACACTATCATAATTCAATATCATCATATCATGCTAACATAATCCAACACTATCATATCATGCTAACATGAGAGTAAACACAGAGGAGAAAGTCCACTAAATCTGGCAAACATCAACCCACCTCAAGAGCTAATCCAACCATGGTGGGGAACAACAATAGCCTCAGATCCAACCCTCCAAGATATACCAAACTCGAGCAGTACTCCGATCTGAATATCCCTCCAAAAGGCTGCTGCTAACTCCGACAGAACAACAGCTCAGAACCAGATCAGAACAACAGCAGAGGAGAACAAGCTAGATCACAAACTAATGCCAACACATGGCCCTTACCCTAGTTTTCTCTCTCTAGAAACGAAATCACGAAGTGGAAATGAGCTAAATAACCCAGGGACTCACCTATTTATAGGCTCCCAAAAATCCCACATTCGGGCGCCCGAATCCTACTTCCTGGCGTCCGAAAATCCTGCAAGCCAGGTGTCAGCTGGCGATCAAGCGGTCGGCGGTGGTCGGCAGGCGGTGGGGCGGCATGTCTCCGACGGTCGACACGTGTCCTACGTCGCGACACGTGGCTCTCCACGTCATCAACTCAATTCGGATCCACAACTGGGCGTCCGGAACCTGCGCCCAGATCCAAAATCAGTCAGCCTCTTTCGGACCATCCGAAAAGTCCACTGGCTCTAGAACATTCGGGCGTCCACTTCCTCACTTCCGGGCGCCCGAATTCCTTCAAGCCCGAAACCCTCAAAAACCTCAAAAACCAAGTATTACAGAAAGGGTTCTGATTCACCCTCTCGGACGCCTGCTAAAGCAATAAGTCCTCTAGTCGCTTCATTCTCGCCTCCTGTCAGCGTGCAGCGTCTGCTTGCTGCTGGGCCGCAGCTGACTGGCGCTCCACCAAGTCTATCAAGATAGCTAACTGCTCTCTCAACTCACGGACCTCACTGAATCCGGAGGTAGCGGAGGTCTCCACTTCCTTAGCATCAGCTGCCGCGGCCGACATGGAGCGAGTCGTCGGCATCACAATCTGCACAAACATAACATGCGTAGGTTAGGAAAACCCACGCTAACGCATCCCCACTCATAAGAACGAAAACCCCAATCATGCGAAAGTAATGAAGTGACCCCCAACTATTCCCCGATGTCACGTTGTCGGCCGCCAACGTGACCCTCTAAGGTCATAGAAGTTGTTTACTTTGATCAAACCCCAACTTATTGGAGTTAAAGATACAACCCAATTATATCACTTTTGCCCAAAAGTTATAAAAGACCCCATCTCTCACGTCCATAATCCTTATCGTCCAACCAGCCTAAGGTTTGCTAGATCCACTAAGACTGAACCTAGGCGCTCTGATACCAACTCAATCTGTCATACTCGGGCCCAGCAGAAGCTCACTCGGCACGTGCACAGACCCGCCGTGCACACCAAGCACTCCCGGTGCATACAAGGCGTCTACTACAAACAACTAAAAGAAAAAAAGAGTATTTATACAAACCCTATGAGGTAATCAGAGTAAGAGAACATAACACTAAGTAATATAACGACAAGTTTACGAGAATAAAATCATTCACAAGATATACAATAGGTTTCATACATAAGGTGCATGTTATGAATACAAGGGTGGTCTCTATACAAAAATAAACTAGTACGGCTTTCACAACTAAAACCAAAAGAAAGGCGCCTCGGGTCCACCTCTAGCGACTCTCGCGGGCTCTAGCTAGTCGCCAACACCTTTCCTCGATCCATAGCCTCTCCCGCTGTGGAAGGATTTGTAACAAAAATAATCAAACAATAGGCGTGAGAACTATTAAACAATAGTTCCCAGTGGGTAAGACGCCGAGAAGTGCGAATTACACCACTAGGTCAACTGAGGCAAGATTAGTAGATAACTGAAATGAAGAGCTAGCACATAAAATCTCAAATGAAATATTCAAATACTATCTTGCCTCTATGCAATTATGCTAGTTCTGTGAGTATATAATTCTTCTACTATCATGTAAAGAAGTGAACATGTATGTAGTAATCACCGTCATGTAGGCAAATAAGTATGCACTGTAGTACTTACAAGGATATTTAATTTCTAGGTATGCATCAATTAGTTATGATGTTCAACATTAGGTTTAACCAAGTTTTACCCAATCATCGGGGATCCACCCGTGGTAAAGTCCCGGCTTGTGCCAAACCTAATGGTCCCGTGGTAGTCAACATTCCCACTCCAGGAATGAGCCTTCCCCACGGCGTCCCACTTCGGCGCCCAATCCCGTACGGCGATCAGTCGTCGCAAAGGCTATACTCCGGAGTGCCGGCTTGTAGGGAGTGACCCTCACAAGCATGTGCGAATAAGCACAAGGGCAAGCAAACGTAGTCATATGCGCTATGTCCAAGGGTAACGAATCTCAATCATCATGTCTAAAATATGGAATCACAATGATCGACTCGAAGGTCGGATACTATAACATATATGTCATACTTCTCTTCTCAATTAACTTGTGCGTGTATCACTATTACAATACAACATGACTCTAGCGTGCAAGGGTTTACTTCTCGTTTATCACAATAAGGGTAATTCTTTTCTCATGCATAGTCATAGGGAGTTACAAGTGTATATCACTTCCACTATAGCATACAAAAGAGTAATTTACTAATGTCATATCCATCGGATAACATGGAATACAAGGATGTCAACCAAGTTCATGTTTCATGTCATGCATATGCCTTGCTACATAAGTCTCTACTATATAGAGAGTGAAATTCATCATGAAAGGGATGACCAAACTATATGTTCAAAAATTCAATGAAGCCAAAAGTTGCATACTCAACCATTTATTGAGTTCTAAAATAAGATAGGAGACAGAGGGAGTTCACCTATTTCGGTGAAGTCGAACCCATCGGATAACTATCGAAACCTCGTTCGTTTCTCCAAGAAGTTGCCCTCTAAACGTTTTAGGCCCTAACAAAAATTTTCAAGGGGTTACAAGCTTCTAAAAATCTTGCCACAAAATTCACCAAAAATCAAAGAGAAAATAGGTGAAAATTACCTTAGTCCAAGAAAAACTTGTTCAAAATCCAAATCAAAGCAATGGAGCTTCGAATCCAATCTACAAGAGTGCTCTACACTAATCAATTCCATCCCAAAAACTCCCAATTGAAAAGCCCCAAAATAAACCCTAGTTCATCAAGACTAGGTTTCTACCAAAAATTCTTACAAATCTCCCAAATAGAGGTTACAAGAATGCTACTAATCTCAAATCAAGCTCCAATCCAAGCTATGAAGTGCTAGCGTTGAAGTTCAAGTCTCCAAACTACTCTCCTCTTCAAGCTTGAGTTCCACTCCAAGTCTTAGGAGCAAGCATCCATGGTGAAGATGAAGAAAAAGGGAAAAAACCCAAAGATTAGAGTAGTTTAAAGGGTGAAATCCAAGAGAGAAGGAGGGAGAAATCACCTCTCTTGTTTCCTTCACTCTCTCTCCAAATGAGAGAAGTAGAGGGGATGAAATGGGTATAAACCCATTTGCACAAAATCCTAATAGGCCCCTCAATAATAAAAAATTGCACCTTGTGCGAAAATCAACTCTGCAGCATTGAGTACCGCTACTCGAATTGGCGTACCGGTATACAGGCATTTAGTACTTGTACCTAAAATTCAGTTCCTCAGAACTCGATCGTTGGATTCTCAGGTTTTCTATTGCGTTCCGGTACTCAATTTTTCAGTACCGGTACACAGTGTTTCAGTACCGATACTCAGGTTCAGTTCCTCAGAACCCGAGAGCTAGTTCCTCTCCATTTTGTATTGCGTACTGGTACCCAGATTCCAGTACCGGTACTCAATACAAAATCTGCAGCTTTTACAGATTTTGATCTCCGAAGTTTGTTTTCGCGCTAATAAAGCCCCAAAAACAATCCTAAGCTCTCAAAACTCAGTCAAAACCTCCATAATAGCATAGAACACTATCCTTTCACTAATCCTATAAAGTTTTTCCACGGGAAGGGCCACTGTGTGAAGCACATAGTGTGTTAGGGCTGTGTGCAACAAGGTTGAGGCTGTGAGGGATTAAATTACAAATATGCAACTTGTGCATGTATGTATGTGTACATATCTATACTATATATAAAAGCACGTATTCCAAATTTCGGTCTGTCAATAGACCCATTTTTTTAAAAAAATATAAAGATAAGAATAGAAATATAAGGATAAAAATAGGAACCGGTGGGTTTAATTCTTCTTTTTTTCTAACGAATAAAATATTTTTATATCGTTCAATATCTTTTCTTTTACAGTGAATATTTAAGATTATCTCAATTCTATCTAATAATATTTAGTTATTATATTAATTTTATACTCATTGCAATAATAATCAAATTTAAATATATATATATATATCTAATTTTAATATTATTTGATTTTAAATATTTATTTCATCTTAAATTCAGAGTTAAAATTTAATTATATAATCTAAAATTAAATTTATGATTTTGAAATTAAAATTAAAATTTGATTTTAAATTATAAATTAAATATAATTTTGGATATTAAATTTGAATTAATAATTAAAAAATTTATTTAAATTGGACCGAGATTTCATTTTGTATTTGAGCTAAACGTGAATTAAAATTTCTATACTTTTAGTTTAAGACACATACTTAAATTTTGGATTCGTTAAAATTCAAAAATATTGAAAATATTCAATGTATATATAAAAAGTAGAACTATAAAATTATAGCTAGTAGCAACTATCTGAATTTGAATCAAGATATAACAGATATTTTAAAATAAAATATAACGTATAAATTTATTTTTTAAAAAATTAACTTTTTATTGTAAATTATTGGCTAAATATGATGCACAAATTTATGTTGATTTGAGATAACTATTAAAATAATTATTAACAGAATTATTATTTTGCGAAAAAAATATTGCAATTTGTTTGAATAAACAGAAAAAAAAATCATACCTATCCAAATTTCTACCAATCGGAGGATATCTACAATAGAAATAGTGGGGTGAGAAACCAATCTGAGGTTTCTCAGTGGGTACGACAGAGCCACGAAGGGAAGCTGTACTCACCGGAAACGAATCAAAGGATATATAGAGATATGTATGATGAACTGAAAGTAAACCTACAGTAGTAGGAGATATATAGATACGCAGTAAATAAGTAAACATGCCTCTACTGTAAAAAACCTATCTCTATATGCCCGTATGGGCGATTCACCCAATGCCTATATCAGATCCACAACCTACCATGCTATCAGACAAAATCATGCCTACAGTAGTAAAGTGTACAAATACGAACAGAATATATGATTAGGAGCCGCTACTTAAAAGAGAGACTAACCAACTGATATGCCTCAAGGGTGAATAGTCCAATTCAAAACCCAATCCAGAGCCTGCCATATTGGTCTGTGGACCTCAAGCGTTGCCTGCCACAATACCTGCACCGACCTGATCCATGTGCCCACTGGACGACCTATCCGGATAAGTACACCCCTGGTCGGTGGCCAGACCGACCTGGTGTCAATGAATACACCCAAGTGCCGTGACGAAGTCATGCAATATGCTCAATACAAACTCAGCATAAGCCGATGCTTTGGCCGAAGCCAGATGTCGTGGCCGAAGCCAGATGCCGTGGCCGAAGCCAGATGCCGTGATGTATAAATGCCAGAACCATGATCAAACATATCGAAACACCGCGATGAAAGAGACGTAGTGTTTCCTGGACCTAAAGTTCCCACATAATCGAATGACAAAAAGCCTGCTCTACATGTCCAAACCGACTACCACTATGCCAGACAGAAAACATAGATATACTAGGAATAATAAAATGATGCCGACATGTAGAGAATAAGTATAGCAAATGCCGTAAAATGAAATATGAGGAATGGTGAAGATACAGCCTCACCGACCACCAGCTCGAAGCACCCACCTCTACTGTATAATAAAGTCGGGTCGTTGACCTCCCTCCGATGCTTCTCGCTACAATCTGGACCGTCTATCCTGCGACTTTGCATAGCGAACAAAGGTATAGATCAGAAGGTCTCGACGTTTCGGACACCGTGCTCACTGTCTGGAGCGAATTCGAGCAACATGGAAGAAGTTATGGCAACATGAACCGTCGAGCCAAAATGTAACCGGGGGCGACATTGCTAATATAGTAACCGGAAGCCCCCCTGGAAATAATTGAGGCAAGCACGATGATGTAATCATACCCCAAACAACCGTGCTCCATAGCCAGAGCGACGACAGCAACCCAAGTGGTCGAAAAAGTAACCATGGCCTCAAGATACCTCCAGCCCAGCTTTGGAGCAGCAGGGTCGCATGGCCATCCCGACCCCTCTGCGGTCTGAGGGTGGCCGGCGCTGGCCCTTCTGGGTTGGTCCCGACCGAAGGGGACCACCTGGTGCCGCGGCCGATGATGGAGGGGCGGTGGCGACGCCGGCAGGTGGCTACGACCGCATCCACCTCATCTCGGGTTCCATGCTTGAAACCCAAGCACAGGTGATGGGATAGGGGTTGGGGCGGCAGTGCGGTAGTGGAAGAGGGTCGCCGGAGTTCCTCCGTGGTCGGCGATAGTCGAGACGGCTGCAGCCGTGGCCACGACTACGAGGAGAGGGAAAACCGAGGGGGTTGAGAGGGAGAGACCAAAAGTAGGGGAGAGGGAGGTCCGATCCCCACTGCTAGCCGGGGAGGGTCGCTGGCGGCGACGGCGCACCGACGGGGACCAGGCAGGAGCGGCGGCTGAGGGTGTAGGGAGGCTAGGGTTAGGGTTTCACCCTATAAACCTCTCTCTCTATATATATCTATTCACCTTTGCCAGGAGGTCCGATCCCCTTTGCCAAAAGCTCGATTTTTTCACTTTGCAAAAATTGCGATGAAGCCTTCCAACCACTGAGTTTCATACCAAGAATTCACTGACGCATGTATCTTGGCCAGTGGGACCCTTCCATGGGATTTCACGCAAAACGGAGCACCCGAAAATTCTAAAAAGCAAAAACATCAAGTAATAAAAGGCCAATTTGCGATAAAAGTAGATTTTCTCAAAAATCGTGCCTCGAACATAAAATCTGATAGTGCCATCACCTCCGGCATAGCTGAACCATCGAAAACGACCTATTCGGTCGTCCGAAACAATGTTTGATTCACGTCCGAAGCCATCCTCAAGCCGAGTCTCAAAATAAAACATAGGTTACTATTTATTTAAGTGAATAGTATCAGTCACCATACTCCTCTAATAGTAATTTGTTTTTCGCCAAAATTAAACCAATAATTTCAAATTTAAAGTACCTATAAAAACACCGCTGAAAAGTATCAAATTACACCATAAAAATCTCAGTCCTCACAAATATTTTTCACAGGCATCTCAAACAAGAAGTATCAAAATTTTAATTCACATTTAATTCAAATTTAAAATGTAGTACACTGAATTTCAGTGCATCGTACCGAATTTCTGCAAATTGTAGAGTTCTGGTGGAAAAATAGCATGAGAGGCTATATGTGAGGCTTCGGCCATGTTTGGGACTTGTGTGAAGAGTTTTCGGCGCAAGCGAGGCGCGAAAAGGACTTCGACAAGTTGAAAACTGCAGAAATTGTAAACTCTGCATTGGATTCCGGTATGTGCATATGGAATACCGGAATGCCGTGATTGAACCGAAAACCCAGCTCTCGAGTTTTGCGAAATTCTCCGGGAAATACCGGAATGTCGCTGTATACCGGTATGTGAAAGAGGATACCGGTATGCGATGGCCGAAACAGTAAAACTAGCTCTCGGGATTCTGCGGGATTTCTGAGGTATACCGGTACGCATATGCGCATATCGGTATACAATGCCCAGTTTTGGCTGGTTGTTGTGTTGTTTGTGGAGAGGGGCAAAATAGTCTTTTCACATGACTTAGGGGTGTATGAATGGCTGAGACCTTCTCCCCTTCTCATTTGTTTTCCTCTCTACTTCTCCTCTCCCTCTCCCTCACTTTCTCTCTCTAGAGATCTCTCCAAAGCTTGGAGAAGTGGTGGATTGGAGCTTGGAAAAGACTTCCAAAGGAGAAAGGAAGCTTCTTGGTGTAAGAAGGAGCTTGGGGATTTCGTGATTAAGGTTAGTACCTCACGTTTTGGGTTCAAACCTTGGATTTAATCCTTTGAAATGAGGTTTTTGGGAACCCTTGGCAATCTAAAGCACAAAATGTGGGAGATTGGCCATGAAATCTAGGGTTTGGCTTGCATGCATGCAAACCCTAGGTAGATTTGGGGTTTTTGCAATGAGAGGTTCTAAAAATATTTGGACCTTCGGGAATTGCAATTGAGGCATAGGAAATCATGTTAGAACACTTGATTTCACATGTTGAGTTGAATTTAGGGTTCGTAATGAGTAACGAACCGTTTTCTTGTAGAAGCTTGGGTTGAAGCAAGAACTCAAAGCTTGGACACTTAGGAGCTTGAAGAATACAAGGATTTGAAAGCTCTTGAGGTGGGTTTGTGTTTACCGAAGTGATTAGGTCACTTCCATGTCTAGAGTAAATATCCATTTAAAGATAAAATGGTATATGTTGTGAACCCTAGAATTTGCATGTTGGCAAAAGTAAAAATCATGATAGGTTGAACAATGAGATCCTATTGCATGATGTATATTTCAAGTATAATTCAAATATTAATACTTGTTGCATGGTTGCATGTGTGGGTAAACCTAGTGTTATTAAACATAGGTTGAACATGAGGCTAAACCTAGTGTTATTGAACATAGGTTGGACATGTGAGATTGAAACCTAGTGTTATTGAACATAGGTTGGAACATGTGAGATTGAAATCTAGTGTCATTGAACATAGGTTTGACATGAGATTGGAACCTAGGTTGATAATGAGAAAGTAAGCCTAGTGTTATTGAACATAGGCGAGACTTAGTGACTTGAACCTAAGGTCATGAGACTTAGGTTGGCAAGTGAAAAACGTGAACAACGGGATGTGCGACGATTTTTGCTATCCCGGGTAGGCGACGATTTCGCTACCATGCCATGAGTTGGCCGTATTGAGACGGGATGTGCGACGATTTTGCTATCCCGGGTAGGCGACGATTTCGCTACCATGCCATGAGTTGGCCGTACCGACACGGGATGTGTGACGAGTTTGCAATCCCGGGTAGGCGACGATTTCGCTACCTCGCCTTGAGTTGGCGGTGTCGAGAGGGGATGTGCGACGAGGTTGCTATCCCGGGTATGCGACGAGTTCGCTACCCATGCCATGCGGTGGCCGTGTTGAGACGGGGTATGCGACGATTTTGCTATCCCGAGTATGCGACGAGTTCGCTACTCGAACTAGGAGGTGACGAGTTCACTCCTCGAATGTTGGAATAATTATGGTGAGACGGCGATTCCGAAACCATAAGTAAATGACAAGTAAATGAACTTAGTCATTGTGAGACATAGGATGAACCTAGGAGAGAATGATAAATTATATTTCATTTGGTTGCATCCTTTATGTTTATTTACAAGCATGTAAGTAATTGTTGCATAGTTATATGTGATCTAACTTATGCATATGGTGTTTCTTTGGACCTGGTGGGTCGAGCTCCTCTCTTGGGTGGCTTTACCCACTGGGAACTATGTTTATAGTTCTCACCCCACATTTTCCAGGTCCTTCCGCGAGTGAGGCGGCGGAGCGAGGCAAGGGTTTGGCTCTTTAGATAGCGGCCCTTCCATTTTGGTTGTATGTAGAGTTGTACCCCTATTTTTGGAATGTGATAGTATAGGGGATTTACATTCTTGTATGAATGTTGTATATTCCATAGTTTTGGAACATAATGTATGGAATGGAAAAGAAAAAATTTGGGACATGTATATTGTGCCATGTGATGTAATAGAAGTAGAACTTCTTTATGTTGATGCTTTCCTTGTGCAACTCTTGTACTCCGTTCCTAGTTGGAACATTGTGGATAAGCTTGTGTTGTGACGCCTTGGGCGGATAGGAAAGACTCTATCCGTTCGGCGGGTCTGGTGCATGCGCTCGTGCGGTTATCCTTTCCACCTAGTTGGTGTTTAAGGACCCGGCGGGGCGTGACAGATTGAGGTGGTATCAGAGCATAGAAACGGTCTAGGTTGACCTAAGAACCCTAGGATGGAAATGACCCTAGGAGTGTAGGCTCGTGAGTGACGAGATCTTTGATATGGCGAAAGATAAGTGATTGGGTTATGTCCTTATGCCTCTAGTTGGAAATAGAGGTAGATTCGAGGTGTGACTTATTCTTCACCAAGTGTGTTCATGTTGGCGGCCGACAACATGAAAACCAAGTGAGGGGAATAAGGACCCTTGTGTGACTTTCGCCTAGATTGGGTTCACGTTTATTTTCATGAAACGTTATGTTACAAATGACTTTGAGTGTCACGAAATGACCAAAGTCATTGTGTTTTCAGGATAATGGTACGTGGACGGCCTCCTTTGAGGGCTGGGCTCGGGAGAGCGAGCGCGGCTCCCGAACGACTCGGGGAGGGCGAGAACTCGGGTCTTCGTGATGAGATGACCGAGTTGATGGGCGTGGTTCGGCGACAGGCCGAAGCCATGCAACGACAGGAGGAGCAAATTAAAAAGCTCCAAGATGAGATGGCGCAGCAAGCGGCTGCGAGACGGGAGTACCTCCGGCCTCTGCTTCGGCACCGGCCGAGGAGGTGACACCGGCGCCGGCCGTGGTGCCACCTGCGCCACCGGTTGTGGCCGAGGGGTCGGGTACTCCTATGCCCGATTCCGACATGGAGGACGCGGAACGAGAGCGCGCGCTTGCGGCTCTCATGAGGTTTAAGAAGTTCAAACCGCCTATCTTTAACGGGAAGAACGTGGATCCATGGGATGTAGAGACATGGATCGATGCTGTGGAAACGCTCTTCGAGGATCTTTATACCTTGGAGAGGGACAAAGTGCATCTCGCCCTTCATTGTTTAGAGCGATCGGCGAAGGTGTGGTGGAAGGGAGTCCGACGGGATAGACTATCTAGCCTTCTGCCACCGTCGTGGGAAGAGTTTCGGGGTATGGTGTTCGCCACCTATTTCCCCGATAGCGAGAAAAGAAAGCTTCAAGAAAGGTTCCGCAAGTTAAAACAAGGGAACCGTGCGCGAGTACGAGAGGGAGTTCTCGTACATTATAAATTGCGTACCGCACGTTGTCCGCGGAGAGTTGGACAAGGTCGATTGTTTCGTGCGCGGACTTCGACCGGAGATCTTTAGGGCGGTGCACGCCCTTAAGCTTAAGACCTTTGCTGAGGTCTTGGACCGTGCTCTTTGGGTGGAGCACGGGAATGCATGTGCGCGCGAGGAGCGCGAGTCGTGGGAGAAAGAAAAAGAAAAATAGAAAGGAAAGAAACGACCGGCGGGTGGCTCGAGTGGGCAGTCTAGCTCTAAGCGGCCCCCGAAGCACTCGCAGTCGCAAAACCAATCGCGGGGGTTCCGACGGAACCGACCCGCAACCCAGTGCCCGATTTGTAGCGGCCCCCACCACCCTCAGCAGTGTGACTATCGTGAGGGCCGGTGCTACAAGTGCGGACAGCAAGGGCATATGCGGTACAACTGCCCGATGGATGATGGCCGAGCACCGTCGTCGGCATCGGCATTTGCATCACCGAGGCAGCTTGCGGGCATTCCACCCGCGGCGATGTCGGCAGGCCGTGCACAGCCGCCGAGACCAGTGGAGGGCCAGCGGCCAGCGCCCTGTGGGCGGATATTCGCCTCTCAGGTGGAGGAGCCTTCTGCCCAGGAGGACGTCGTGGCAGGTATTGTGTTAATTAAAGGCATTCGATGTAGAGCTTTGTTTGATACCGGTGCATCACATTCATTCATTGCTCGATCATTTGCTATTGCACATGGAATAGAAATTATAGATGCCACGCATGCAAGAACTGTGCAAGTACCTGAACACACCTTTTGCGTACATCACGCGTGTGTAGATTGCCCCGTGAGGGTTGAAAATTGGATCATGCCAGCTGATTTGCTGGTATTAAATCGAATGAATGAATATGATTTGATCCTAGGAGTGGATTGGCTCTCGAGGTATCACGCCACTATTGATTGTGAGAGCCGGATAGTGAGGTTTAGAGAACCCGGGCACAAGGAATTTGTGTACCGTGGGTGTAAGAGTTCGCTCTTTGCGTCGATGGTGTCCACGTCGCAAGCAACTAGAGGATGCATTGCCTACTTGGCGATGGTAGTGGATGACCGGAAAGAAGTGCTGGGACTTGAGGACGTTCCTATAGTCCAAGAGTTCCCGGATGTATTTCCGACGGAGTTGCCCGGAATGCCACCGGACCGGGAAATAGAATTCGTGATCGATTTGCTCCCGGGTACGGCGCCGATCTCTAAGGCCCCTTACAGGATGGCACCCGCGGAACTGAAAAAATTGAAAGCACAATTGCAAGATTTAATGGACAAGGGTTTCGTAAAACCAAGTGTGTCACCTTGGGGAGCCCCTGTTCTATTTGTGCGGAAAAAGGACGGTTCGCTGCGGTTATGTGTAGATTACCGCGAGTTGAATAAAGTGACCGTCAAGAATAAGTACCCGTTACCCCGAATTGATGACTTGTTCGATCAGTTGCAAGGGTCTCGGGTGTATTCAAAGATTGATTTGCAATCCGGTTATCACCAATTGAAGATCAAACCGGAGGATGTGCATAAGACCGCGTTTAGAACGCGGTATGGACATTATGAATTCACGGTTATGCCTTTCGGGCTTACCAATGCCCCGGCAGCGTTCATGGATTTAATGAACAGTGTGTTCAAACCACTATTGGATCAATTTGTGGTTGTGTTCATAGATGATATTCTTGTCTACTCTCGGAGTGAAGAGGAACATAAAGAGCACCTAAGGATTGTGCTTCAAGTTCTTCGAGAGAACAAGTTATTCGCCAAATTGAAAAAGTGCGAATTCTGGATCCGTGAGGTCGCTTTCTTGGGTCACGTAATTTCCGCAGGAGGAGTATCTGTGGACCCTATGAAAGTAGAGGCAGTCAAGGATTGGCCTCGCCCAACCAATGTCACGGAAATACGAAGCTTTTTGGGTCTTGCGGGGTATTATCGGCGGTTCGTGGAGGGATTTTCAAAAATCTCCGATCCACTAACGCGTCTTACCCGCAAGGGAGCCAAATATGTTTGGAGCGAGGAATGCGACCAAAGCTTTAAGGAGCTAAAGGAAAGGTTGACTTCGGCTCCGGTACTCGCCTTGCCGATTGCAGGGGAGGGTTTTGTGGTGTATAGTGATGCATCACGACGTGGTCTTGGGTATGTGCTTATGCAAAGAGGACAAGTAATAGCATATGCCTCTCGACAGCTGAAGATCTATGAGCAGAACTACCCCACCTACGACTTAGAGCTTTCGGCGGTGGTTTTCGCACTCAAGTTGTGGAGACACTACTTGTACGGGGAGCATTGTGAGGTTTACACGGATCACAAAAGTTTAAAGTACTTATTCACTCAAAAGGAGTTGAACTTGAGGCAGCGGAGGTGGTTGGAGTTGATAAAAGATTACGACTTAACCATCTTGTACCACCCCGGTAGAGCCAATGTGGTGGCCGATGCGCTCAGTAGAAAATCCGTGAAGAACTTCGCAATTGAGATGACGGGACAAATGCCGTTAATCAAGGAAATGGGCCGATTTGACTTGGAGATCGTGGCCCCGGGCGTCCCCGCTAGACTTATGAATCTTGAGATTTGGCCGACCTTGTTGGAGCGAATAAAAGAAAAGCAATCCGGTGATCCGGAACTCCAAAAGGTGCGGGGTGCTATCGAGAGCAGGCGCGCCGGTGATTATCATGTAGATTCGATGGGCGCAATTCGATTTCGAAATCGATTGTGCGTGCCGAAAGTTGAGGACATTCGTAGGGAAATCTTGAAAGAAGCTCACACTTCTCCCTATGCGATTCACCCGGGCGGCACCAAAATGTATAAGGACCTCAAATTGCATTATTGGTGGCCGGGGATGAAACTTGATGTTGGACACTTTGTGGCACGATGCTTAGTATGCCAACAAGTGAAAGCCGAGCGTCGCTTTCCGGCGGGAAAATTGCAAGGATTGCCCATTCCGGTTTGGAAGTGGGAGAATATCGCAATGGACTTTGTTGTGGGCTTACCTCGATCATTAGGTGGCCACGACGCGATTTGGGTGGTGGTGGATCGTTTGTCAAAGTCGGCACACTTTTTGCCAATCCACACCACTTGGTTGGGGGACAAGTTAGCACAAGTCTACCTGGACGAGATTGTGTGGTTGCACGGGGTCCCGACCTCGATAGTTTCAGATCGAGATTCCCGTTTCACATCGCATTTTTGGAAAAGCTTGCAAGAAGCTTTGGGTACACGGCTCGATTTCAGTTCAGCATTTCATCCTCAGACCGACGGTCAATCGGAAAGAACAATTCAGATTTTGGAGGATATGCTTCGAGCGTGTGTGTTGGACTTCAAAGGTGCATGGCCTACACATTTGCCGATGGCTGAGTTCGCTTATAATAATAGCTATCAGTCTAGCATCGGAATGGCACCTTTTGAGGCCTTGTATGGAAGTAAATGCAGCTCTCCTATTCATTGGAGCGAAGTCGGCGAGAAAAGGGTCTTAGGACCGGACGTGTTGCGTGAAGCGGAGGAAAAGGTCCGCTTGGCACGCGAACGCTTATCGACGGCGCAATCTCGACAAAAGAGTTATGCGGATCGACGTCGACGAGATTTGGAATTCGCGGTAGGAGACCGCGTCTTCTTGAAAGTATCACCCATGAGAGGGGTGAAGCGATTCGGTGTTCGGGGTAAGTTGAGTCCCCGTTACATTGGACCTTATGAGGTTTTGGAGCGTGTGGGATCCGTGGCATATCGGCTAGCTTTGCCGCCAAAACTTGCGGGGATACACAATGTGTTCCATGTATCGACCCTCCGCAAGTATATGTATGATCCGGCGCACGTCCTCGAGTATGTGCCTATGGAACTTCATGAGGATATGACTTATGAGGAGTTTCCCTTGTGTATCATAGATCGCGAGGTGAAAGGCTTGAGGAACCGTGAGATTCCTTATGTAAAAGTACAATGGACGAATCACGGTGAGCGCGAAGCTACGTGGGAATTGGAAAGCTCGATGAAGGAGCGGTTTCCTTACCTCTTCGCTGAGTCCAGCTGAGGTATGATTTTAGTTTCGCATTCGAAACTCTCTTTAAGGGGGGTGGAATGTAGTACACTGAATTTCAGTGCATCGTACCGAATTTTTGCAAATTGTAGAGTTCTGGTGGAAAAATAGCATGAGAGGCTATATGTGTAGTACCCCTGGGACCTAACTGACGGAATGACTGTAGTATTCTAGACTGTCCGACACTTCTGGAGAAGGTCGAGACAAGTCGGAGTCGTTTCGGCGTCAAATAGACGCGAAAACGGACTCGGAGCACCGAAACGAGCCAAAACTGAAGTTTTGGGCTTTTGGAGTTTCGGGCGCCCGGATGCTCTGTTTTGGGCGCCCAGTTGTTCTGTGCCCCTTTTCTGAAAATTACTAAGTCATTTCGGATCCATGTTTCGGGCGCCCGGAAAGTGAGTCCGGTAATCCTGCCTCGTGAGTATCGAACGGCTCGACACGTGTTGATCGGTTGGTGAGATCCGTCGGACCAGGTTTGGGCGCACCGGACCGCGGCGGAGAGTCCGATGGTCGAGTTGATGCAGGCTGAAGAACTGGGCGCCCACTTCATGAGTTTCGGGCGCCCGAATCTGAGAATTTTCTGCTGAGTACAGGTTAGATGTATTCTGTTCTTGAGGCTCACTGCACCTTTACCCCTTGTCTATAAAAGATGTGGACGACCTCCCCTGAGGCTCTTTTCTCCCCTCTTCAAGGTGAACTCGGATCTTGCAAGGAAACCCTCTCTTCTCTCCCAATTTCATCTTCCTCCATTGATGAACTTGGTTTCCTGCTGAAACTGCAACATCGACCTGGAGTGTTCGTGCTCGTGTGCAGTGTGGGAGTATCCAAATCCAACGAAACTTGGTTTGTTGGATAGAGGACTCGCAGAGGAAGAAGTGGAATCTTTCCAATCGCGATTTGGACAGGTATGTAAGCTACAGTTGATGTTTTACTGGACCCCTTGTGTTCTTGAGCTGAAACTTGGGTTTTTCCTTTGATCTTTTGGATCCAATCTCTTGGGAGCTGGAATTACGAAGTGAAGATTGATCCTTCCACTTTCCTTGCTGGTTTGGAGGTCCTTCCCACTTGAATTGAGGATTCAAAGGTGAGTTCTAGCTCAGATTTTGAGTAATTGCTTAAGTGCTGAATTTTTGGATCATTGATGGAATTTCTTGGATTTTTAGATCCAGATCTTTGTGAGGACCTTTGGAGAGGTTTTGGATTGTTCCATCACTGTTTTTGAGAGGTTTGTGACCCCTTTCTATGAGCTAGATTCGTTGGAATCCCTGAATTCTTGCTGTTTTTGAGTTTTGCTTAAGTGCTGGAACTTCTGGATCCATGTGCAGGAGGGTCCAGAAGTGAATCCGGTTCAGTGTGTGGACCTTTTGGACATCGAGTCGAACTCCGATTTGGCTGAAATTTGGAGGGTTTGTTCTTGAACTTCTGCTGGTGAGTTGAGCCAAATTTCACCGCATTTGGACTTAGGATTTGGATTTTATCGCATGTTGATCACATGTGGGTTGTGCTGCCTGGCTGCAGTTCTAGGCTGATGTTCTGGGCGCCCAGAACAGTGAGCAGGTGGGTCCGAATCTCGAGGTTGCAGATTTGAGCTCGATTTCGGCCGGTGTTGCTTGGAGGCCTTCCTCTCGACTCCTAGCCGTTGTTGGATAGCTTTCGAGGTGGGTTGATGTTACCGAAATCGCCGGATTTCCTCCTAAGTGTAGAGAGTGCAGCATGCTGTTTTATTATCTGTTTAATCATGTTAGTAGCTCGAATTCGTGAATTTGCATGTGTTTATATGAAATCTGAATTTGGAGCATAAATTGATAATTTATCGACATGACTTTACATGCTGAACTGGGAATTGACTTAGGAGAAAACTCGCGAACATACAACCGTCACTTTTCGAACTGTTATCAGATTTAGCTCTAGGAGCCGTTTCTGTTCTTGTATCACCGCTGTTAGTGCGAGGTGGATACTTAGTTCGTTATAGGACGAGTTTACGCTCGTGCTGGGATGCCGAGCTTGTATTTACAGCAGGATTAGACTGTTCTGTATTACCGGGTGCCGTCGGGGTTGACGGTGGACCCAGACTCTTGTTTTAGCTTCTGGTTGTGCTGAGGGCACGTGAGCTTAGAGTCTTTGACCCCTTTTGACCCTTTGTTCTTTGACTATAGCCTGCCGGAGCCTGTTTGTGCTCGACAGAGATACGCGTACTAACTCGGCTGGGTAGCTCCCCCGAGTGCCGCTCCGGAGTGAGGCCTCTTTTGCGTTGATGTCGCTACAGATTGTGGATCTGTTTTGGACCGGCTACCCATTTTGGTAGTGTGCGGTGTGGCTAGGCAGTTGGCTGGACGAGCCCGTTTGGGCGGTTCCGATAGATTGGGTCAGGGATGATTTCTCACTTTGGTGGTGCTTACTTGAGAGTTGACTTGGATAGTGGTAGGGTAGTGGCATGATAGCTGTAGAGTTTATTCCAGCTTACTTTGTTGTTCTTTACCTACCAGCTATACTGTTAGTCTCGTAGACTTAGTGGGTGGACCGTAGAGGTCGGTATCGGTACCCACTGAGGACTACTTCTTTTGATAGTAGTTCTCACACCCTTTGTTGCCACCTTTTGCAGAGCCTTCTTCTGTTGCGGCTACTGCGCCTGTTTCCGCGGATCGAGGTAAGGGAGTCGCGAGCTAGATCCCTACCTGCCCCTGTTGTCCCTAGAGGAGGACCCTACTGGAGATAGTTTATTTTGAGTTGTGCCATGTACATATACTGTGGATTTGTACCTATTTTGGTTGTGGTGGACCTGTTGTATTTTGGACAATATATGTACAGGTGGCTTTTGTTATTAGTATGCTTTATTTCAGCTCTAAATATCTCTTGTAGTGGCTTGTATGTTTGTTTACAGGTTAGCTATCGCTTCGTATACATAGAAAAATCTATGTATACGGCGGATCTGTTGGCGAGCCCGGGGAAACGAGTAATCCGGGGCGTGACAATATGTGAGGCTTCGGCCAAGTTTGGGACTTGTGTGAAGAGTTTTCGGCGCAAGCGAGGCGCGAAAAGGACTTCGACAAGTTGAAAACTGCAGAAATTGTAAACTCTGCATTGGATTCCGGTATGTGCATATGGAATACCGGAATGCCGTGATTGAACCGAAAACCCAGCTCTCGGGTTTTGCGGAATTCTCCGGGAAATATCGGATTGTCGCTGTATACCGGTATGTGAAAGAGGATACCGGTATGCGATGGCCGAAACAGTAAAACCAGCTCTCGGGATTCTGCGGGATTTCTGAGGTATACCGGTATGCATATGCGCATACCGGTATACAATGCCCAGTTTTGGCTGGTTGTTGTGTTGTTTGTGGAGAGGGGCAAAATAGTCTTTTCACATGACTTAGGGGTATATGAATGGCTGAGACCTTCTCCCCTTCTCATTTGTTTTCCTCTCTACTTCTCCTCTCCCTCTCCCTCACTTTCTCTCTCTAGAGATCTCTCCAAAGCTTGGAGAAGTGGTGGATTGGAGCTTGGAAAAGGCTTCCAAAGGAGAAAGGAAGCTTCTTGGTGTAAGAAAGAGCTTGGGGATTTCGTGATTAAGGTTAGTACCTCACGTTTTGGGTTCAAACCTTGGATTTAATCCTTTGAAATGAGGTTTTTGGGAACCCTTGGCAATCTAAAGCATAAAATGTGGGAGATTGGCCATGAAATCTAGGGTTTGGCTTGCATGCATGCAAACCCTAGGTAGAATTGGGGTTTTTGCAATGAGAGGTTCTAAAAATATTTGGACCTTCAGGAATTGCAATTGAGGCATAGGAAATCATGTTAGAACACTTGATTTCACATGTTGAGTTGAATTTAGGGTTCGTAATGAGTAACGAACCGTTTTCTTGTAGAAGCTTGGGTTGAAGCAAGAACTCAAAGCTTGGACACTTAGGAGCTTGAAGAATACAAGGATTTGAAAGCTCTTGAGGTGGGTTTGTGTTTACCGAAGTGATTAGGTCACTTCCATGTCTAGGGTAAATATCCATTTAAAGATAAAATGGTATATGTTGTGAACCCTAGAATTTGCATGTTGGCAAAAGTAAAAATCATGATAGGTTGAACAATGAGATCCTATTGCATGATGTATATTTCAAGTATAATTCAAATATTAATACTTGTTGCATGGTTGCATGTGTGGGTAAACCTAGTGTTATTGAACATAGGTTGAACATGAGGCTAAACCTAGTGTTATTGAACATAGGTTGGACATGTGAGATTGAAACCTAGTGTTATTGAACATAGGTTGGAACATGTGAGATTGAAATCTAGTGTCATTGAACATAGGTTTGACATGAGATTGGAACCTAGGTTGATAATGAGAAAGTAAGCCTAGTGTTATTGAACATAGGCGAGACTTAGTGACTTGAACCTAAGGTCATGAGACTTAGGTTGGCAAGTGAAAAACGTGAACAACGGGATGTGCGACGATTTTTGCTATCCCGGGTAGGCGACGATTTCGCTACCATGCCATGTGTTGGCCGTATTGAGACGGGATGTGCGACGATTTTGCTATCCCGGGTAGGCGACGATTTCGCTACCATGCCATGAGTTGGCCGTACCGACACGGGATGTGTGACGAGTTTGCAATCCCGGGTAGGCGACGATTTCGCTACCTCGCCTTGAGTTGGCGGTGTCGAGAGGGGATGTGCGACGAGGTTGCTATCCCGGGTATGTGACGAGTTCGCTACCCATGCCATGCGGTGGCCGTGTTGAGACGGGGTATGCGACGATTTTGCTATCCCGAGTATGCGACGAGTTCGCTACTCGAACTAGGAGGTGACGAGTTCACTCCTCGAATGTTGGAATAATTATGGTGAGACGGCGATTTCGAAACCATAAGTAAATGACAAGTAAATGAACTTAGTCATTGTGAGACATAGGATGAACCTAGGAGAGAATGATAAATTATATTTCATTTGGTTGCATCCTTTATGTTTATTTACAAGCATGTAAGTAATTGTTGCATAGTTATATGTGATCTAACTTATGCATATGGTGTTTCTTTGGACCTGGTGGGTCGTGCTCCTCTCTTGGGTGGCCTTACCCACTGGGAACTATGTTTATAGTTCTCACCCCACATTTTCCAGGTCCTTCCGCGAGTGAGGCTGCGGAGCGAGGCAAGGGTTTGGCTCTTTAGATAGCGGCCCTTCCATTTTGGTTGTATGTAGAGTTGTACCCCTATTTTTGGAATGTGATAGTATAGGGAATTTACATTCTTGTATGAATGTTGTATATTCCATAGTTTTGGAACATAATGTATGGAATGGAAAAGAAAAAATTTGGGACATGTATATTGTGCCATGTGATGTAATAGAAGTAGAACTTCTTTATGTTGATGCTTTCCTTGTGCAACTCTTGTACTCCGTTCCTAGTTGGAACATTGTGGATAAGCTTGTGTTGTGACGCCTTGGGCGGATAGGAAAGACTTTATCCGTTCGGCGGGTCTGGTGCATGCGCTCGTGCGGTTATCCTTTCCACCTAGTTGGTGTTTAAGGACCCGGCGGGGCGTGACATAAAATTTAATTTGATCCACTGTAATTAAAATTTGTTAATTGTTAAATCAAATTTGATATCCAAAATTAAATTGAATTCACAATTTAAACTTAAATTTTATAGGCCTATACAATTATTGTCGGCAATAACTATTTAAATATGAGTTAGAATATAGCAGTTAATTTCTACTAAAATATAATATATTTATTTTTTAAAATTTTAACTTTTTATCGTTGTTTGTAAACTTTTTGAACAAATATAATCAAAAAATTTATGTTAATTTGAGATAACTATTAAAATAATTTTTACGTGCATTTGCACGTACACTCAACTAGTGTATATATATATATATATATATATATATATATATATATATATATATATATATATATATATATATATATATATATATATATATATATATATATATATATATATACATTACATATATATATATATATATACACATATATATAAAAAAATAATATATATATATATACATATATAGATATATATACATATATATATATATATATATATACATTACATATATATATATATATATACACATATATATACATATATATATATACATATATAGATATATATACATATATATATATATATATATATATATATATATATACATATATATATATATATATACATATATATATATATATACATATATATATATATACATATATATATATATATACATACGTACATACATACATACATATACACACATGCATTTATGGTGGATACCCTAACCCTAGGCCGCGCCCCTCTCCCCTCTCTGCAGTGCCCGCCGCGTCGACCCGCCCCGCCATCGGCGACCTCCCCGGCTGGCAGGGAGGCCGTGTGAAGAGCTCTCTCTCTCTCTCTCTCTCTCTCTCTCTCTCTCTCTCTCTCTCTCTCTCAACCTCTCGGCCTACACTCTCCTTCTTGAGGGCTCAGCCGCGGCCGGCGCCATCGCCGCCACCTCCACCGGCCTCTGAAGGCTCTGATGACCCTAGCCTGCCGTCGTCGCGCCACCCCAGTGCTCCTGGTGCTCGGGTTCCAAATTGGAACACGAGTTGGGATCTCGTGGCCGCAGCTCCTCTCCGACGTCGTCGTCGCCGCCGCTGCGCCCCCGCTGCCAGCCACCTCACCTCGGGGTCCCCTTCGGTCGGGTCCCACGCTGCTTGGCCATGCTTGCCACCTCTGGCCGCACAATTGCCGGAGGGTGTCTCTGATGCTTAATGCTCCAAATGTTGGGCTCGGGTTGGGAGGTCTCAAATGGCTGAGGTTGTTTTTTTTACTAATCTAGCCACCGACGATGTTCCGACTATGGAGTACGGCTCTCGTCTGCATGAGTACATCATCATGCTCACCTTAGTTGCTGTCATGGGGCCTCCGGTTGCGGTATTTGCAACGTCGCTCCCCGAGGACCTTTGGTCTCGATGGACAACTTGCTTTGGATTCTCCCTCGGTGCTCGGATCCGCTCCGAACAGCGAGCATGGTGTCCGGGACCTCGAAACCTTCTGGAAGGCACTTGGCTGGGATTCCAAAGTCAAGGAATCAATGGCAAATTCTTAAGCATTGTATTATTGTATATAATATCGTGCACTAGGTGTTCGGGGATATGCCGCTTTGACACTTTTTGTATTGTGGCTGTCCCGGACAGCAAGGGTTTGGCTTTAGAGTGTTCGATCATGTTGTTCAAAGCCCGATGATCCCTTGGTCTGGGTCTCGCGGTGATCGGCACACAGAACAGCATTTTAGTACATATTTTGTATGCTTTTTGGCTCCGTTTCTGCGGAACAGGTGGTCGCTGCTGGTTGCAGCAGTAGACAGGCATTATTTGCTGGTTGGGGAATCGCTGGTGCCAAGCACGGACTAGCGAGCTACCCTAGATGGGTTCCAGAACTGAAAACGGCGACTTTTGGGAACCCGCTATGGCGGATTTTGGGGATTTCGCATCCAGATCGCACCACTTGGTGTGCGGCTGTACCAACACCCAAAAGTGAGTGTTTTGGGTCAGCGGAGGTGGTCAAATGCCTTTCAGAGTGTTTCGAAACAACTCAGGGCTAAACTAGACCCCAAAACATGGAAATCGAGCGGTTTCGGGCACAGTTTTGCGTCGCGCGAGTCGCTATTGTTCACAGTAGGGTTTTAGCCTTATAGCCTTATTGGCGAGTTGCCATTGTCCACACCTCCGATTGCAGCAAGAGGTGTCACGCCCCGGGGTTCTTTTTGAAAATCTTTTTTAGAAAAACTAGCGGAAAACATGTAGATTTTTATTTTAGTCCTTTAAAGGCACCCCCCGCGAACGCGCCCAGACCCGCCACATGGACAAGGGATCCCCTGAACGAACGGACAGAGTCTCTCTTGTACATGCAAGGCGTAGCACCTTTATACAAACATCAACCACACAACAACCACACAGATAGATATTCACAGAAATACTTAAAATCCACAACTAGGAAACAACTAAACCAATAACTAAATCCACAGTTAACAGCCATTAATAAAAAAAAGTAACAAACTAAACTAAGCCAAGTGGATCTGAAACATGAAACCAATCTAATTAAACGGAGATACATGGTAATAAAAGTCAACGGCAGATAGCTCTGCGCACAACTATCTAGTACCGTCCTCACGCATCGTCCCGACTCTCACCGCCCGTGTCATCAAAAAAATGGTGGGGGGTGAGAACATGTAAACACATCTTCCCTCCCAGTGGGTATCGCAAGCCGACGAAGGCGAGCTGTACTCACCGACAAACGAGGATATAATAATCGACAATAAAAAATAGTTATACTAACTACAAGAGCAATGATAACAAGACAAGATTAACAGCTATCAAAGATGCCTAAATATCGCTACTGTAATATAAGGCAGAAAGCCGACACACAATAACAATGAACACGTATATTGATATAGTAGTGATAACAAGCTGAAAAGGAAGTAGTCAACTATAAGGAGGAATACATCTAACGCTACTGTACTATACAACCAAATGTAAGTATGCATCAACCAGACAGATCGTCCAAAATACCCAATCAAATCCGTCGTGTTGGTCTAAAGACCTCATGCAATTGCCACGCCCTCTCTACCTGGCATATAACCCTAGCAATAGGCCGTTGGGCTCACGGGTCGGAAGTACGACCACTTTTTCGGAAAAGAACACCCTCCTGCGGTGGATCAGACCGCTGGTGTATGTGAAATGCACATGAATTGTGGCAATCGATGCAATATGCTCAATAGCCAACTGTCGGCAAATAGCCGAGAAAAAACCCACAAGAAGTCACCAACCAATCAGGTTAATCTCTATCTAAGAGTGTCACCGACTATAAGGTCAACTAATGTCAAGTCATGCGATATACCACTAGAAGTGTCACCGACCACAAGGTCAACTAATGTCAAATCATGCAATATACAAATAGGAGTGTTACCGACCACAAGGTCAACTAATGCCATATCATGCAAGGTACAACTAGGAGTGTCACCGATCACAAGATCAACTAATGTCATATCATGTAATATACATCTAGGAGTGCCACCGACCACAAGGTCAACTATATCTCACGGTCATCTATCGTAATCATGCAATAGCTAATGCAATCATAGAAGAACACCGCTTTGCAATAAATCATGATAATATAAAATAAAAGCCAGTGTAGAGCAACTAGCTATGAAATCAAGGGGTGTACGAAAGCTCAACATGCAACAAAGAATCAAAAGGAGATAATAGGGAAGAAAGTCACTGAGTTGACACAACTGTACCGACTTCGGATCGAAGTACCCACCTCTACTGTAGAATAAAGCCGGGTCGTCAACCCCTCCCCCACCATTGATGCCTCTCGCTACAATCCGAACTTATGCAAAGTCCCATCTAGAATTGTAATTAGCCCAAACCTGCTAATTACAAAAGCCTATGATTCCACGTGAAATCAAATAGGCGAACAATTAGGTTTTCAGATCCCGTTCAATGGTCTCCAAAAGATCACCCAATTATTTCACCGACTCGTCAGAATGTCACCCCAACCGACGGGGTGTCCCGAAACGAGCCCCACACATAATCTAGCTTGCTCTGTCCCAACCCATCATTTCAATGCTGTTGGGGCAGCCGCACAAAAAGTGCGCCAAACCGGATAATTGAAACCCCGAAAATCACCGGTTTGGGTCCCGGGAAGCCTACTTCGGCACCGGAACCACTCGAGCCCTCTTGCTGCAACCAGAGGCGTAAACATCATCTCAAAACTAGCCACTAAGGCTAAAACCCCGCAGTGAGCAGCAGCAACTCACGCGACGCTAAACAATGCCTGAAATTGCTCGATTTCCATGATTTGGGACCCAATTTAATCCCGAAGTGTTTCGAAACACTCCAATAGTTAGTCAACCATCCTTACTGTCCCAAAATACTCACTTTTGGGTGTCGGGATAGCGGCACGCTAAGTCGTGGGATCCGGGTGCGCAACCCCAAATCCCGCCATACCGAATTCCCGAAAATGCCGTTTTCAGCTCCGGAACCTATCTAGGGTCGCTCGCTGGTCCGTGCTTCACACTAGCAAGACCCCTACTAGCCCACGAAGCTTCCCAACCATTGCAACCAGCGGCAAAATCCGTTCCGCAAAAACGGAGCCAAAAATCGCCTATATTATACACATAACCCACCGTTTTATATGGCAATCACCATGAAATCCCAATTGAGGGATTCCTGGACCTCAAACATTAAGTTTGAACCATTCATGCATAAACCCATGCTGTCCGGGATAGCAACGACGCAAAAAGGGTCAGTGCGGCATTTCATCGAACACCCGATGCGCGAAATTATAAACATTAAAGCAATGCTTACGGATTACACGTTGATTCTGTGACTTTGGAATCCCAACCAAGGTACCATCCAAAAGGTTCGAGGAAGCAGACACCCTGCTCGCTGTCCGGAGCAGGTACGAGCTCACCGAGGTGAAAGTTATGGCAACTCGTCCATCGACTCGACAAGTCCCCGCGGAGCGACATTGCTAATACGGCAACCGGAGGCCCCCGACAAAAACTAGGCAAGCACGACACTGTAAAGGCCCTCAGGATGCCCGTGCTCCCCTGCAGCAAAGTCCCTAGTTTCCGATCGACCAGATCCACGACCCGTCCAAATGGATCACCCAGCCCGAGCCATCTCTAGAGCATCGATGGTGCAGTCGGCTTCCGCTAACCACCCACGCGGTCGTGGGTGGCTGGCGCCAATCCTGCGAGGTTGGCCTCGATAGGATAGGGGCCCCGATAGGATAGGGGCCCAGGATGTGGCGGCCAGCAGCGTGGGAAGTGGGCTCAGGCCAGAGGAGGTCTGGAGTGGCGGCGGCGCCAGCGCCAGCGGCCGGGCCTCAAGAGGTAGAGGAGGAAGCCAAAGAGAAAGAGGAAAGAATAAAAGTGAGAGTGAGAAAGAGAAAGGGAAAGGAAAGAAGAGAACACCTTGCGTAGGGGGTTTGCCTGTTGGCCAGGGGTCGTCGGCGGCGGGGCAGGGGCAGCGCGATGGCTTGGGTAGAGGGGCCTCGTGTTAGGAAACCCTAACCCTAAAAACATACATACATACATACATACACATATACATATACATATACATATACATATACATATACATATACATATACATATATATGTATATGTATATGTATATGTATATGTATATGTATATGTATATGTATATGTATATGTATATGTATATGTATATGTATATGTATATGTATATGTATATGTATATGTATATGTGTATATGTATATGTATATGTGTATATGTATATGTATATGTGTATGTGTATATGTATATGGAATGAGGCTACTATACTATCTATAGTACCGGGGCTCCGGTACTATAGTTGCTTTTTCGATCTTAGGGTGTTCAAATCAACGATCCACACCGTTGAAACTGATCTAGGGTTTGTGAAGTTCTTAGGAATAAAATTTTAGTTTTTTTCGATATCGTTTACTTAGTAAATAAATCATGTCAAAATGAACGGTAGAAATTGAATAATTCTTAAAATTTGAGTATAGGAGTTTCGAATTCAAGATCAAGGATGTTGACCTTCATCTATGTAGTTTAAAGTATTTTCTATCAACATTTGAATAAATTTAGATTCTTCTCCACCGTTAAACTACAAACTCGTCATAATAACCATTGAAATTTGACAATTTTGAAACGGTTTGATCACAAAGTAAACTACGTCGAAAAATTATAAAATTTTATTCCTAAGAACTTCAAATATCCTAGATTAGTTTCAACGGTGTGGATCGTTGATTTGAACACCCTAAAATCAAAAAAACGACTATAGTACCGGAGCCCCGGTACTATAGATAGTATAGGAGACTAGCTCTATGTATATGTATATATATATATATATATATATACATATACATATACATATACATATACATATACATATACATATATATACAAATGTATATATATGTATATATATGTATATGTATATGTATATGTATATGTATATGTATATGTATATGTATATGTATATGTATATGTATATGTATATGTATATGTATATGTACATACATATGTATATATATATATGTATATGTATATGTATATGTATATGTATATGTATATGTGTATGTGTATGTGTATATGTATATGTATATGTATATGTATATGTATATGTATATGTATATGTGTATGTGTATGTGTATATGTATATGTATATGTATATGTATATGTATATACATATATATATATATGTATACATATATATGTATATATGTATATGTATATACATATATATGTATATATGTATATGTATACATATATATGTATATATGTATATGTATACATATATATGTATATATGTATATGTATACATATATACATATTTATATATATATATATATATATATATATATATATGTATATGTATTTATATACATATACATATATACATATACATATATATATGTATATATACATATATTTGTTATGTTACTTATACATGTATATATATACATACATATGTAAATGCCACATAAACCCCTTAAACTTCACTATTTGCATTGTAGCCTTTCCCCCCAGCGTACAAGTTTCGCGCACTTCTCCCTTGCCACACTGTTTCGAGCGACCTTGTACACGAAGTATTATGTTTCGTACCGAAATTCCCTTCAATTACAAAACTCTCTCACAACTTCAATATTTCAATGCCATTTCGCAGAGATGACCTTGAATTTCGCGAAACGTGAGTCACAAGATCCCCTCCGAATCTACTTTCATGTAGCTCCTTCCGCCCACCAAAACTGTGAAATTTCTCACATAAAATGATAGCTCCTTCACACATTCACATGTTTGCAAAAATTGCAATTCAACCCGCTAAACTTGGAGTTTTCCACCAAGAACTCACCAGTGCGTGTACTTCGCCTAGTGACACCTTTTCCTGGAGTTTCACGAAATGGCGCATAAAATGCCACACATTTTGCTGAAAAGCTCAATCTTTCAAATTCGGCCACCTTCCGAATTTCACTTAATTCAAAGCCCTAGACTCGCAAAAATCGAAAACGGACTTCACCACGACCTCCGGCACGGCCGGACCAACAAAGTGGTGATCCCAATATGTCAGACACGGTTCCAATTTGCTAAGATACTGTATCCCTTTTCCAAACTCCCCATTTGGGTCTGGGAAGTCAAATTAATCTTTGAATTTAAATTTTCAAATATAAATTTTCGAAATTTGAAATTTCGGTTTCCTACATCACTCCCCCTTAAAGGAAGTTTCGTCCTCGAAACTTAATTGCACATTCACCATAAGAAACTAAAACACTGTTCTCATCATAGTTTAACTCCCGAGTAGCCTCGTGCTACTCCCAACGCATCGTCCTAACGTCTACGCACAATGCAAAGCAATTCCGTAACGGAGCTTCCAAGGAGCTCAGATCCTCCCAAAAATGAAATGTGATAAATTTACCATCTAAGACGGGTCAGTAATCAACCTATGAGGAAACGAGAGAAACATACCATTCACATGGCGTGATTAGAAGGATATCCTCATCCCTATACCTACGGACCACCACACACCGGGATCGCCAACAGCCCACTCTACCGCGGACTAAACCTGTTCCGCAATATGGACCACTCGATCCCACACGTCAGCGGACCTCTGAGCAATATATGCTCACCAACAGAAACTCAAGGTCAAAACCAACACAGATCCGCGTTACTGCATAGCCAACTCGGCTAAGTATAGAGTTGATGTTTCGCACTGCGAAACATGACCACGGAGTCCCCCACTGTGATCATTCTAGACACCAGGCGCTCACTAACGTTAACTCAGGTGGATCGTGAATCAACATCAACGCCCAAACAACACCTCTTGAACCGCCATACCGATGTTTCACAGACAGCCATCGGCATAAGCCAATTCCATCAAGAGTGAATTTTGAACTACCCTTCACCCTACTCCAATACAAACCAGGAGTATTTCCTTGGGGCCCGGATCAAAAGCTCCAACTACCCAACTTCGTCAACTTAGCTCACCACGAGATAGAACATCTCGTCGCCCTACAACAATTGAGGCAACTTGATGAAATCTATTGTGAAACCCTTCAACTTCTACTCCGGTACAAAAGGGTTGCAACAAGCTAGCTAATCACCAACACTTAGCTTATATTTGCTAACACCTCAAGTATGATCCATTCATCTTGCAACTCACACCGGTGCAAACTCGACTGCTCCCCAAGCCTAAACCTGATCACCAATATGGCGCTACCACTAAGGCCATCAGCTGAGCAATCAACACCGAGGCACTATTTCCAACTCTATCCACAAGAAACTTCTCGATTATCGATCTTAAATGGTGGTTAAGGTCAATAACCCGACTAGATGCACTTCTAACTCAAAGTGTCGTCCACCATGTTCGCCTTTTCCAAGGAATACCAAACAAATAGTCATAATCCCCCGAGAGCTTAATTTCGGCTCAACACTTTCGTGCTAGCAACTAGCGTTAACAATACTCACCTCGGAGGTCATAGCCTCCCACCAGCCTACATTAAAGGCTACTAAATTTGACACTCACCGTCGAAATCTGCCGATGGCATTCAACTCACTATCAGGTCCAAAACCTAAGCTTCCGCCTGGGCCAAAAGGTCCAAGGCTACCTCTACCAATTGAGCTTATCAAATTAACATGTTCAACTCTACCATTTGAGTACATCCGACCCATTAATTTCCTTCACATGTCCGTCACTAGGTTACCAAGGCTGCCAATCGTAACATGCGACTACACCCAACAGTGATGCCCAACACCCGTCTCTACAAGACCCTGCCGCACCTGTCCCCAAAGGAAACTAAGCGAACCATATCCCTGGGCAACACTACATACCTATCTCCATGAGACCCTGGCATGCCTGTCACCAAGTGACTAGATTAGTGATTAAGTCGCAACGGGTTCCTAAGCGTCCATGCCATCAATACTTAAGATAAGACATATCGAAAACCGTGTACGTTCAGCGTGCCACATCGCTTGAAACAACGATCAGATTCAATCCATTACCATCCGTGGATTCAACCGTCTCGGTAGCTCGACCAAAACTGTCCCATCTATCAAACCATCCATCTGCGCAATGCACAACAACGAGGCTGGTACATAACCAAGCCAAGAATGGATACATAAACAAGTTGTAGTGACAATTAGCCCACTATGCACATACCACCTAGGGCTTGCCCAAGGCTCAACACGTGAATGGAAACGACCATGCGTTACCCTTTCCACAAGACAATCTATAAAGGTTGACTTGTGTGGAACACACACACAGACCAAATCAGCATATTCCCATTCAGGGCAGATTGTTTCATCCCAACTTTTGACATTACGTCGTCTGCAGCCAACGTACTTATGAAAAGAAAAGTGAAATACCTATTGATCTATCGCCAACAACTTGTTAGACACACGACACACTTCCAAGCTCGACTGAAGAGCACAAAACAAATACTCCTCAACATAAGAACCCATGAGATCAACACAACTACCCGACCCCAGTCGCCCGATAATTACCTCGGGGAGCTAACACAACATCACTAACTCATTACAGAAGATAGAGTGTGATACTCGAATACGTGCTGGCACTCTATACCTTAAAGAAACACTGAAGCTATAGTAGGAACTGCAGCAACAGCCATATTATGAGCGACACTCGCAGGGTATCCTCGTCCACTCCCGCACCTAGCCCAAGTAATGGGACCTGGCTAGTAACCCGCTGCACCCTACTACCATACGACTTGCTAGACAAATCTGGACAGCGCAGTCACCTGGTCCACGAGCCACCGAAGGCGGTCTGCATGCCCTAACGCCTCGGCACAAGCGCACTATCCACCACTGCCTCGGCAGTAGACCTCATACACCTCATAACTCGAGGTATATAATGGGGTTACCATCAAGTAAGGTTACAATTGCACTGACTGGACACACCGGAATTCAATCCCAAACCAACCCCGCACTCTCATGTGCCTAGACACCTTAAGTCATCCTACAATTCATCCTAAACCATGGTTGATTGTGGTTGACATTTCGCTATGATACCATCTTAATCTGTCACGCCCCGGGGTTCTTTTTGAAAATCCTTTTTAGAAAAATTCGCGAAAAATGTGTAATTTTTTTTAAAACACCTTCAAAAGCACCCCGCGAACGCGTCCAGACCTGCCACGTGGATAAGGGATCCCCTGAACGAACAGATAGAGTCTCCCCTGTACATGCACGCCGTAGCACCTTTATACAAACATCAACCACACATATAGATATTCACAGAAATACTTAAAATCCACAACTAGGAAACAACTAAACCAATAACTAAATTCACAATTAACAGTCATTAATAAACAAAAGTAACAAACTAAACTAAACCACGTGGATCTGAAACATAAAACCAATCTGACTAAACTGAGATACATGGTAATAAAAGTCAACGACGGATAGCTCTGGGCACAACTATCTAGTACCATCCTCATGCATCGTCCCGACCCTCACCGATCGCATCACCTAAAAAATGGTGGGGGGGTGAGAACATGTAAACACGTCTCCCCTCCCAGTGGGTATCGCAAGCCGACGAAGGCGAGCTGTACCCACCGACAAACGAGGGATATAATAATCGACAATAAGAAACAGTTATACTAACTACAGTAGCAATGATAACAAGACAAGATTAACAGCTATCAAAGATGCATGAAAGCCGCTACTGTAAGATAAGGTAGAAAGCCAACACACAATAACAATAAACATGTATAATGATACAGTAGTAATAACGAGCTGAAAGGAAGTAGTCAACTGTAAGGAGGAATACATCTAACCACTATTGTACTATACAACCAAATGTAAGTATGCATCAACCAGACAGATCGTCCAAAATACCCAATCAAATCCACCGTGTTGGTCTAAAGACCTCAGGCAACTACCACGCCTACTCTACCTGGCATATAACCCTAGCAATAGGCCGCTGGGCTCACGGGTCGGAAGGACGATCACTTTTTCGAAAAGGAACAACCTCCTGCGGTGGATCAGACCACTATACACATAAACTGTGGCGATCGATGCAATATGCTCAATAGCCAACCGTCGGCAAATAGCCGAGGGAAAATCCACAAGAAGTCACCGACCAATCTGGTCAATCTCTATCTAAGAGTGTCATCGACCATAAGGTCAACTAATGTCAAGTCATGCGATATACCACTAGAAGTGTCACCGACTACAAGGTCAACTAATGTCAAATCATGCAATATACAAATAGGAGTGTCACCGACCACAAGGTCAACTAATGCCATATCATGTAAGGTACAACTGGGAGTGTCGCCGACCACAAGGTCAACTAATGTCACATCATGCAATATACATGTAGGAGTGTCATCGACCACAAGGTCAACTATATCTAAAGGTCATCTATCGTAATCATACAATAGCTAACGCAATCATAGAAAAACACCGCTCTATAATAAATCATGATAATATAAAATAAAAGCCAGTGTAGAGCAACTAGCTATGAGATCAAGGGGTGTACAAAAGTTCAACATGCAATAAGGAATCAAAAAGAGATAATAGGGAAGAAAGTCACCAAGTAGGCACAACTTTACCGACTTCGGATCGAAGCACTCGCCTCTACCGTAGAATAAAGCTGGGTCGTCAACCTCCCCTCCCCCTATTGATGCCTCTTGCTAATATCCGGACCTAAGCAAAGTCCCATCCGGAACTGTAATTAGCCCAAACTTGCTAATTACAAAAGCCTATGATTCTACGTGAAATCAAATAGGTGAACAATTAGGTTTCCGGATCCCGTTCAATGGTCGACGAAAGATCACCCAATTATCTCACCGACTCGTCGGAATGTCACCCCAACCGACGGGTGGTTCCGAAATGAGCCCCACACATAATCTAGCTTGCTCGCTGTCCCAACCCATCATTTTAATGTTGTTGGGGCAGCCGCACGAAAAGTGCGCCAAACCAGATAATTGGAACCCCGAAAATACTAGTTTGGCTCCCGAGATGCCCACTTCGGCACCGGAACCACTCACAGCCCTTTTGATGCAACCAGAGGCATCAAACCTCATCCCATGACTGGCCACTAAGGCTAAAACCCCGCTGCGAGCAGCAGCAACTCACACGACGCTAAACCATGCCCGAAACCGCTCGATTTCCACGATTTGGGACCCAGTTTAACCCCGAAGTGTTCCAAAACACTCCAAAAGTTATTCAACCATCCTTGCTATCGCAAAACACTCACTTTTGAGTGTGGGGACAGCGGCACGCTAAGTCGTGCGATCCGGGTGCGAAACCCCAAATCCCGCCTTACTGTATTCCCAAAAATGCTGTTTTCGGTTCCAGAACCTATCTAGGGTCGCTCGCTGGTCCGTACTTCACACCAACAAGACCCCTACCTTCCCACGAGGCTTCCCAACCACTACAACCAGCAGGAAAACCCGTTCCCTGAAAACAGAGCCAAAAATCGCCTATATTATACACATAACCCACCGTTTTACATGCCGATCACCATGAAATCCCAATTGAGGGATTCCTCGACCTCGAACATCAAGTTTGAACCATTCATGCATGAACCCATGCTGTCCGGGACAGCAACGACACAAAAAGGGTCATTGCGGCATTTCATCGAACACCCGACGCGTGAAATTATAAACATTAAAGCAATGCTTACGGACTACCACTGATTCTGTGACATTAGAATCCCAACCAAGGTGCCATCCAGAAGGTTTTGAGATTTTGGACGCCATGCTTGCTGTCCGGAGTAGATCTGAGCACCGAGGAGAATGTTATGGCAACTCGTCCATCGACCCGACAAGTCCCCGGGGAGCGACATTGCTAATACGGCAACCGAAGGCCCCTCGATAGAAACTAGGGCGAGCACAACACTGTAAAGGCCCTCGAGATGCCCGTGCTCCCCTGCGGCAAAGTTCCCAGTGTCTCGATCGACCAGATCCACGACCTCGTCCAAATGGATCACCCAACTCTAGCCATCTCTAGAGCAACGATGGTGTAGTCGGCTTTCGCTGATCCCCCATGCAGTCGTGGGTGGCCGGCGCCAATCCTGCGAGGTCGAACCCGACAAGATGGGGGGGCCCAGGATGCGACGGCCAGCAGCGTCGGAAGTGGTGGCGGCGATGGTGATGCAAGTTTGGTCGGGCTTGGGTTTGGGCTCGTGCTCGAGCTCGGGCTTGTGCTCAAGCTCGGGCTTGGGCTCGGGCTCGGGCTAGAGGAGGTCTGGGGCGGCGGCGGTGGCAGCAGCAGCAACGGTCGGGCCTCAAGAGGGAGAGGAGGAAGCCAAAGAGAAAGAGGAAAGAATAAAAGTAGGAGAAAGAAAGAAAAAGAGAAAGGGAAGGGAAGAAGATAATAACTTGCATAGGGGGTTCGCCTACCGGCCAGCGATCGTCGTCGGTGGGACAGGGGCAGCGCGATGGCTTGGGTAGAGGGGCCTCGTGTTAGGAAACCCTAACTGTTACGGCTTTTATGTTGCCCAATTTCATGGAGTCGTATGGAGTCTTGAAGGGTTGAAGAATAAGACATCTAGGTCGAAGGCTCAACCGCTCGTTTATGAAGCTCACGACCCCCTGGTATGATTACATCTAGTTAATGGTAGTTTATGCACATGTTATAAGTGTTTGGAAAACACTAGAATAGGTTCAATACACTGAAACTTACAAAACTGGGGTTTTTCAAGTTTTAGGGTTCGGACCCTGGTGCAAGGTCCAGACCTGGTAAGCATTTCTGACTGTCACGCAGGGAGGGTCCAAACCCCGAGGCAAAGTCCCGACTTTAACACGCTTGGAAACATCAAAGTTCGGACCCTGATGTAAGGTCCGGACCCTGAACCCGTCGCGAGTTTTCGAAAATGTGTTTTTTCAATTCTACTCTAATTCTAATGTCTCCTAAGCCTATAAATAAGATATGGGGGTCTTTCTAAAACGTGGCTAAGATATAATACCTTACGGAAACCCTAGAACTTATTTTGGTGCTTTCCGTTCATCTTTCGAGAGAAAGTTACTTTCTTTCTTTCATCAATTTGATTCTTAGGGTTTTAATCCTGATATTTTTTTAAAAATCAAGTTGATGATTGCTTAGAAGGTTTTTCCTCGTATCTTATGAATATCTAAGCATTGAAATCACCAACAACAATCCTTCTATGGTCTCCGAACAGAGCGATCGCGCGTGGACTTCGCTTGAGGGTCGAGGATTCGGTGGACACTCGAGGATTTAGGGCATTGTTGCTACGAGGCATCGTAGCGTGATCGATTGGAGGAGTTCAATCGATTGGGGACCAACGAAGGAGATCTACTTCGAGTCTAGGGTAAAGATTGAGTCGAGGATTCGCTAAATCATCTTGTACCTTATTTTTTCTTTGTGGATGGACTTTTTTACTACCCTTGGAGTTTTCCCACGTAAAAATATCGATGTGTTGATTTTACTATTTTCGCACTTAATTTTATTGCATTGAGTTGATTGTTTTTATTGTTTACATCTATTCACCCATCTCTAGGTGTACTTATACCTTTTAGATCCTTGGGTCGTCATAACTTACAAGTGATATCAGAGCGGGTACAGATTGTATACTATGGATGAGGGTGGTAACATTAATCGACCTCCGTTTTTCGATGGCACAAACTATGCTTATTGGAAGGTTCGCATGAGAACTTTTCTAATTGCCATTCATCAGCGGATTTGGCAATCCGTTGAATTTGGATGGAAACATCCTACCGAAACGGTCGATAATGTTAACCTCCCAAACCTCGGACTAAGTGGACTAAGGAAGAAATTGATTTATCTTCTTACAACGGTAGAGGGATAAATGCCTTATTTAATGCTTTAAATAAAACCGAGTTTTCACGTGTCTCGGCGTGTGAAACAGCTAAGGAGATTTGGGATACTCTCCAAGTTATGCATGAAGGAACTAGCTTGGTAAAGGTTCAAAATTCTAAATGCTTACATACAAATTTGATTCAATTCGCATGGAGGAACATGAATCCTTTACTGAGTATTATACTCGTCTTCAAGACATAGAGAATACATGTGCGAACTTGGGAGAGAAAATCTCGGAACCCAAAGTTGTAAGAAAATTTTTGAGAACTCTTCCTGAAAGATTTCGTCCGAAGGTTGCGGCCATAGAAACAATAAAACATCCAAACGAGTTAAAATTAGAAGAATAGTTGGTGCTCTACAAAGTTATGAGATGACCTTCCCTACTAATTCATCTTCTGCCAAGTCTTCTTCTAAAGGTGCAGGTATGGCTCTTAAATCTACGAAAGAAGAAGACTCGAACACTTCATCTTCAGACACGGATAACGATACATCCTTGAAAGAATTTGAAAAACAGTTGGCCCTTTTAACAAAGAAGTTTCGTCGGAACTTTAGAAAGAAACAAGCCAAGAAACCTTCTTTATCCTCGAAGTAGTCCAAGAATAAAGGGAGTAATTCATTTAAATCGAGAATATATGAGGGTTCTTCTAAGGAGAAGAAGAACTCGAATGGACAAATCCAATGTTATAAATGCAGGGGCTTTGGCCACATTACATCGGATTGTCCTAATAAGAGGTCTTCAAAAAAGAAGGCTATGCAAGCCATCACTTGGGATGATTCATCTTCCGAGGAGTAGACCTCTAGTGATGAGTACATGAATAACATTTCTTTACTTGCATCTACCTCTCATTTTATGTCTTTAGCTTCTACTTCTACTGACTCAATTTTTTTATCTCCTTTGTATGAAAAATCTACGTCGGAGATTGATTCGGGTGATGAAGAGTCGAAAAAAGATGACATTGTCGTCGCCTACCATCAACTATTGATTGAATCGAAGAAGATGGCGAAACACAATAAGAAGTTGCGGCGAAGACTTCTTGAACTCGAAGAAGAAACTAAAAGATTGGCTACCTTATCAAAGAACTTTGAAAAAGAGAGAGATAGTTTGATCATGTCCAATGATACTTTACTAGATAAGTGTAAATTGCTTGAAAAGGAAAAGAAATCTCACTTAGATAAAATCAACTTCCTTTTCAAGCAGTACACTGAATCTAGAGAGTCCAACATGGAATTGACTAAGACGATTTTTCAACATAAATCCGATGTCAACAAATTTTCGTCAGATACTAGCAAACTTGATAAATGTTGGGACTTGGTCAAACTAATAAATTTGAACTTGGTTATGAATGAACATATTTTGATCGTGTCAAGAAAACCGTTGACGAAAACCCTAAACAAGCTCCACCAATGATTCAAGGTACGTCTACTTCTCATGAAAATAAATTTGCTAACAAGATTTGTTATCGGTGTGGTGTCATAGGGCATATTAAAAGGACGTGCAAGCAAGAAGTGAAGCAAGCTAAAACATCATCTACTTCAAGGAGACAAGTTTCAAATGCAAAAGTCCAATCACCGCCTAGACAAACTCAAAAGATGGAGAAGAAAATTGCAAAACCTAATCGGGAGCGACAAGCCGACAACGTGCAAACATTCAACAAAAAGCATCTCCCAAAATGAAGCAAGCGTGGAAACTGAAGAAGGATGATCCAAAGAAGCACATTCCCACTAAAGTCTCCAAGCAACAAATCTCGAACTCTAGTAGGCCGAGGCAACCCAAAACGCGTAAGGTTTGGGTGCGCATGTGACGCCCCGGACTTCCCAGGGGTCACCCATCCTAGGACTACTCTCGTCCTAGCACGCTCAACTCTCACAACCTCTTGGGCCTAGCCACCACCCAAAATGCTTAAGCCGGGTTGAGAGGTTAGCCCTATTATATCTTTTATATAGGACTATCTGGGGTGTCACAATCTCTCCCCCTTTAAGCCCTGAAGTCCACGTCAGGCTCCGACTCACAAGTACCAGGCGGTGTGAGACTCATCTCGCTAGCCTAAATCGGGGGAGCCGCGCTCTACCCATAAACCCTAGGGAGCCATGCTCTACCCATAATTACACCTGGCTCAGCCGAGACTCATCTCACACTTCCGGCTGGTAATTGGCTCTGATACCAACTGTGACGCCCCGAACTTCCTAGGGGTCACCCATCCTAGGACTACTCTCGCCCTAGCATGCTCAACTCTCACAACCTCTTGGGCCTAGCCACCACCCAAAATGCTTAAGCCGGGTTGAGAGGTTAGCCCTATTATATCTTTTATATAGGACTATCTGGGGTGTCACAGCGCAAAGGTGAACTCTTTCCTTGCCTAGTCATACACACTTCTCTACATACTTATAATAATTCACCTTGGTATCTAGATAGTGGATGTTCCCGATATATGACCGGAGATAAAAATTATTTCACTACTTTAAATAAAATTTTCTGAGGACTTGTTGTCTTCGGAGATGATCGGTCTTCACAAGTTTATTGAGCGACTACCGGATACCCTCCAGTTCCGTAACAATTCTTTGTGACAACACTAGTGCCATAAATATTTCTAAAAACTCTATTTTACATTGTCTTATGAAACACAATGAACTTCGGTATCATTTTTTACGAGAACTAGTTGAATCAAATACTATTCATCTTAAATATATTTCAACTGATGATTAATTAACTAGCTGATATTTTAACAAAGCCTTTAGATCAAAAACATTTTCTGCACTTACGAAAGGCGATTGGTATGAACCCCTCCATCTAGAAAAGTTTTTCGGGACATAATAATGTATGAATCTGTTTTTAATGCATATCATCATGATTTATTACATTGTTCTTATTATTGAAGTTTTGCTTCTTGTGTTTTTGCTTCTAGCAACATTAACAAGTATGTGAAACACTTGAGATAACTTTAATTATTTCATGATACATTTACTTTGTTTAATTGCTATTTTTATATTACTATATGTCATGATTTTGAGATAACTATCTATCCAAATTCTATTTATTTATACTAGTTAAATTCAACACCTCCTATTATGAACTTAAGATACTGTTACTATCTCGCTTGATTGTCGACGAAGGTCTGAATAGCGATTTCATTATTGCTTGGATACTCGATAATCTTTCGAATTGGAGGTTGCACACTTTAGGGGGAGTTTTCTAGGATTTAAAAGCATAAAAGATGTGGAAAGAGTTACATCATGTAAAGGGAGTGTGAAAACTACCACCACTTGGAGGAAAAAGCTACCACCCCGGTCGTTCGGATAGTGTGTGCAGCTACCACATGTTTAAATGCATCCATTAAAAAAGAAGGGGGGAAGAATTATATATGATTATATAAATTGTGGATGAAATGGAGATAAAAATTATGGTTATAAAATATGATAATCTCCAGTTTGTTATAAGGTGGGATTTTAAAATATGCTCAAAGAGCCACTCCATGATTTTTTGGGTGCATAACTCAATTTGGTTGTGTTATTTTGAGTCTTTCCATCTTTATGACTTTTCTATTCAAGATTTTTCTGAAAACATGATGACTTGATAGTCGCATTAAGCTTTAGATCATATTTGATGCGTTAAAGTTAACAAATTTAAGCATTTGGAATTTCTATGGATTTTTGTCTCAATTTTCTCTGAAAAACCTAGATATACTTGTTTTTGGTTATTTAGGTTGCGATTTCTTCGTAGCAACTCGTTTAAACCGAAATTTTTACTTACACTTGATTTTAAATGTGTTTATTAATGTTTCTACATCTTTCTACACGATTTAGACCTACTCATTTTCTCAAATTTGTGTCGACTGTGGAATTTAGGGTCGTTTTGCTGTTTTTCTGAAATTTCGAATTTATGCATTTTTTATCATAATTTCTTTTGTAACTACTGATGCGTATTTGATTTCTCTCTTTTGCTTCCTCGGTATTACTACATTCAAATTCAAAGAATCATGGTATTAACGCAATATTTGTCAAGAATTTATTTTTTGCAGAAAGTATAAGACTTCAAGACTCTTAATCGCGTCTAAGTCATAGAGTTTGTATTAGGAGTTTTGTGAATGTATTTTGATTTTTCTTGGATCGGTCATGCGAGGAGGTTGTCTTTTGGTGATTGCGACAAACTCCGTTTATTTTTTCTTTTGTCGTTAGGTGAGCTTTATGTATTTTTATTTTGTCACGAAATCGCCAAAGGGGGAGATTATTACAACTTTTATGTTGACGAATTTCGTGGAGTCGTATGGAGTCTTGAAGAGTTGAAGAAGGAGACATCTAGGTTGAAGACTCAATGGCTCATTTATGAAGATCACAACCCCCTGGTATGATTACATATAGTTAATAGTGGTTTATGCACATGTTATAAGTGTTTGGAAGACATTAGAAAAGGTTCAATATGCTGAAACTTACAAAACTGGAGTTTTTCAAGTTTCAAGGTCCGGACCCTGGTGCAAGGTCTGGATGTCGTAAGCCTTCCTGACTGTCATACAGGGAGGGTCCGGACCCTGAGGCAAAGTCCGAACTTTGACATGCTTGGAAACATCAAAGTTCGGACCCTGATGTAAGGTCCGGACCTTGAACCCGTCACGAGTTTTCGAATATGTGTTTTTTTTTCAATTCTACTCTGATTCTAATGTCATCTATGTCTATAAATAAGATATAGGGGTCTTTCTAAAACGTGGCTAAGATAGAATACCTTAGGAAACCCTAGAAACTTGTTTTGGTGTTTTCCATTCATCTTTCGAGAGGAAGTTTCATTCTTTCTTTCATCAATTTTATTCTTAGGGTTTTAATCCTGATATTCTTTTAAGAATCAAGTTGATGATTGCTTAGAAGGTTTTTTCTCATATCTTATGAATATCAAAGCATTGCAATCACCACCAACTATCCTTCTACGGGCTCCGGACGGAGCGATCGCTTGCGGACTTCGCGTGAGGGCCGAGGATTCGGTGGACGCTCGAGGATTCAGGGCGTTGTTGCTGCGAGGCGTCGTAGCGTGATCAATTGGAGGAGTTCAATCGATTGGGGACCAACGAAGGAGATCTATTTCGAGTCTAGGGTAAAGGTTGAGTCGAGAATTCGGTAAATCACCTTGTACTCTATTTTTCCTTAGTGAATTTTTTCGTGTGATCGGTCCCGTGGGTTTTTTACTCCTCTTGGAGTTTTCCACGTAAAAATCTCGGTGTGTTGACTTTACTTTTTTCGCACTTAATTTTATTGCATCGAGTTGGTTGTTTTTATTGTTTACACCTATTCACGCCCCCTCTAGGTATTGTTATACCTTTTATATCCTTGGGTCGTCATAACTTACACTAACCCTAAAAACATATATGTGCATACATATATATATGTTATGTTACTTATACATATAGATATATATGTATACATACATATGTAAATGCCACATAAACCCCTTAAACTTCACTATTTGCACTGTAGCCTTCCCCCCAACGAACATGTTTTGCGCACTTGTCCCTTGCTGCACTGTTTCGAGCGACCTTGTACACGACGTATGGTGTTTCATACCGAAATTCCCTTCAATTACAAACTCTCTCACAACTTCAATTCAATTCCATTTCGCACAGATGACCTTGAATTTTGTGAAACTTGAGCCACAAGATCCCCTCCGAGTCTACTTTCATGTAGCTCCTTCCGCCCACCAAAACTATGAAATTTCTCACATAAAATGATAGCTCCTTCGCATAGTGCTCTACTTTCACATGTTCCAAAAATTGCAATTCAACCCTCTAAACATGGAGTTTCCTACCAAGAACTCACCAGTACGTGTACTTCGCTTAGTGACACCTTTTCTTGGAGTTTCACGTGGCGCATAAAATGTCATACATTTTGCTGAAAAGCTCAATCTTTCAAATTCGGCCACCTTCCGAATTTCACTGAATTCGATGCCCTAGACTAGCGAAAATCAAAAACAGACTTCACCACGACCTCCAGCACGGCCGAACCAACAAAGTGGTGATCCCAATTCGTCAGACATGGTTCTGATTTGCTAAGATAATGTATCCCTTTTCCAAACTTCCTATTTGGGTCCGGGAAGTCAAATTAATATTTGAATTTAAATTTTTAAATATAAATTTCCAAAATTTTGGATTTCGATTTCCTACAAGATGGCTGTTCCGGTGCCAAAATAGGCATCCCGAGAGCCAAACCGGTGATTTTTGGGGTTCCAATTTTTTCGTTTCGGCGCACTTTTCGTGTGGCTGCCCCAACAGCAAAACGTTGGAATTCTTGGATGGAAGATAAGGTAAGTTAGGTTTTTGACATGGTTTGGGACACCCCGTAGGCTTGGATGGTGTTCCGTCAAGCCGATATGGCAATCGGGTGAGTTTTCGATGACTCAAGTCAGTTTGGTTCGTGACTTGAGTCACAAGTATGGAAAATTAGCAGGTTGAGCTAATTACAGGTTGGGTTGGACTGTATATAGGTCCAAGCAGTAGCGTGAGGCATCGGTAAAGGGTCGACGACCCAGGATTGTTCTATGGTAGAAGTTGGTATTTCGATCCAAAGTCGGTTCAGCGATACCTGCTTGGTGACTTCTTTTCTTTCATCTCCTCTTGATTTGCCTAGTATATTCATACTTATCTACTGAGCTTTTGCACCTTACTTGTTTCTTGTTTGTGTACTCTACTATTTATTTTTTATCTATGTTATCATAATCCAGCTGTAGAGTAGCGTGGATTATGATTAGTCGTCATGATTTTGATTACGGTGGTTAGTGATATGTCGTACATGTTGCATGGTGACTTTTCATATCTCATATATGGTGACTTCATAATATAGACCTGATAGGTCAGTGACACGGTGACATTCCTTCGGGAATAGTAGACCTGATTGGTCGGACATTATTGTGGATTACTCTTTCGGCTATTTGCCGTCGTTGGCCATTGAGTATATTGCATTGATTACCACAGCTCGTGAGTATTTTCACGTACACCAGCAGTCTGATCCACCGCAATAAGGTGTTCTTTTTCGAAAAAGTGGTCGTATTTTTGACCCGTGAGCCCTACGAGCTGCATGTTAGGGTTATAAGCCGGGTGGGCAAGTAGGACGTAGCATAGCATGAGGTCGTTAGACCAATATGGCAGTCGATTTGGTTATTTGTATTATCCATTCATTTGACGCATTGGTGTATCCCATTGTCTTTACAGTAGAGGATATTTATGCACTGATTGGTAGTTGTAGTTCTTTCTTAGCTATTATTGCTATTATTCCAGTACACCTGTTGATTATGCATGTTTAACGATTTCTACCTTTCTTGCAGTAGCGATTACTTTTGCATTTATTGCTAGTTGTTATTTCATTGCTACTGCACCTGATTTACCTGTTCACTATTGTTGATTTTCTCTTTCCTCTGTCGGTGAGTACGGCTTGCCTTCGTCAGCTTGCACTACCCACTGGGAGGGGGAGACTTATTTAGATGTTCTCACCCCCACCATTTTTTAGGTGTCGCGAGCGGTGAGGGTCAGGGCGATGCATGAGAACGGTATTAGATAGTTGTGCCTAGATCTGTCCGTCGACGACTTTTATTATCCTGTACATCAGTTCAATCAGATTTGTTTTATGATTCGGAACCATGCGATTTAGTTTAGTTCATTACTTGTTGTTTATCAATGATTAATAACTGGGGATTTAGTTATTAGTTTAGTTGATTCCTAATTATGGATTTTAGTATTCTGTGATCATCTATCTATTTGTTATTGTTCTGTGTGGTTGTTGTATGGTTGATACTTGTATTCGGTGCTACGCCGTGCATGTACAAGGGAGACTCTGTTCGCGTCTTCAGGTGATCCTTTGTCCATGTAGCGGGTCTGTGCGCGTTCCCGGGGTGTCTTCAAAGGTGTTTAAAAAAAATTCACACGTTTGTTCGCTGACTTTATTAAAAAGAATTTTAAAAAGAACCCGACGCGTGACAGATTAAGATGGTATCAGAGCAAAATTTCAACCACAAGCAACCACGGTTTAGGATGACCTGTAAGATGACCTAATGTATCGAGGCACATGAGAGTGCGGGGTTGGTTTGGGATTGAGTCCCACTGTGTGTCGAGTTGAGTCGGTCATAACCTCACTGGACGGTAACCCCTTTATATACCTCGGGTCATGAGGTGTATAGGATCCACTGCCAGGTGCAGTGGTGGACAGTGCATTGGTGCCGGGGAGCCGAAGGTTGCAGATTGCTTACGGCGGCTCGTGGACTAAGTGACTGCGCTGTCGGGTCTTGTTTAGTTGATCGTACGGTAGTAGGTTGTAGCGGGTTATAGCCAGGTTTCATTACTTGGGCAAGGAGCAGGAGTGAATGAGGATACTCCTGCGGTTGTTGCTCATGTTACGGCTATTGCTGCAGTTCCTACTACATTGTCATTGATCTTCAAGACATAGGGTCCTAACATGTATCGGAGTATCACGTTCCTCTTTCTGTGTGAAGTTAGAGATGTCATGTAGGTCCTCGAAGTAATTGTCGAGTGGCTGATATCGGGTAGTTGTTTAAGCACATGGGTTCTTATGTTGAGGAGTACTCGGTTTGTGCTTTTCAGTCGAGCTTGGATGTGTGTCGTGTCTCCAACGAGTGGTTGGCGATAGATTGACGGGTACTTCACCTTCCTTTTGATAAGTACGTTGGCTGCAGATAACGTAGTGTGAAAAGTTGGGACGAAATACTCTACCCCATATAGGGATATGCTGATTAGCTCTGTGTGTGTTTCATGCTAGTCAACCTTTATACATTGTCTTGTGGAAAGGGTAATGCATGTTCGTCTCCATTCATGTGGTGAGCCTTGGGCAAGTCCCAGGTGGTATGCGTGTGGTAGACTTATTATCACTGCAACTTGTGTATGTATCCATTCTTGGCTTTGTTGCATACTAGCCTCATTGTTGTGCGTTGCGCAGATGGATTGTTTCACGGGTGGGACAGTTTCGGCTGAGCTACCGTGACGTTTGTATTCACGGCTGACGGCGGCCTAAATCTGATCGTAGGTTCATGCAAGGTGGCATGCAAGAATATACATGGTTTCTGATATACCTTATCTTGGGTATCGATGACGTGAACGCTTAGGAATCTGTTGTGATTTAATCGCCGTTCTGGTCACCTGGTGATAGGCACGCCAGGGCCTCATTGAGACAGGTATTTAGTGTTGTCCTAGGATATTGATTGCTTAGGTTCCTTTAGGGACGGGAGCGGCAGGGTCTCGTAGAAGACAGGTGTTGGGCATCACTGGTGGTTGTGGTCGCATGTTGCGATGGCAAACCTAGTTACTTAGTGACAGACGTGCGAGGGAATTGTCGTGTCGGATGTACTCGAATGGTGTAGATGATCGGATGAAATTGAGTGGGTAGTTTTGAGAAGCTCAATTTTAGTGGCAACCTTGGACCTTTTGGCCCAGGCGGAAAGATAGGTCTTGGACATGATAGTAGTCGAATGCCATCGGCAGATTTCGACAGTGAGTGTCGAGTTTGGTAGCCTTTGATGCAGGTTAGTGGGAGGTTGTAACCTCCGAGGTGAGTATTGTTAACGCTAGATGCTAGCACGGAAGTGTCGAGCCAGAATTAAGCTCTTGGGGGATTACGACTATTTGTTTGGTATCCCTAGAAAAGGCGAATATGGTTGCCGACGCCTTGAATCGGAAGTGCATCTAGTCGGATTATTGACCTTAAGTACCTTTTAAGAACGATTAGTCGAGAAGTTTCTTTTGGTTAGAGTTGGAGATAGTGCCTCGATGTCGACTGCTCAGTTGATGGCCTTAGTAGTGTCACCACATTGGTGATCAGGTTTAGGGTTGGAGAGGAGTCGAGTTTGCACCTACATGAGTTGCGGGATGTATGGAGCATACAAAGGTAGGGAATTTTTGTTCTCTACTCTGACGGTCCTCTCCATTACCGAGATTGATTATGTAGCCCTACGAAATGATGTGAAAGAAAGGGATCATACTTGAGGTGTTAGCAAATAAAAGCTGAGTGTTAGTGATTAGCAAGTACGTTGCAACCCTCTTCTACTGATGTGGAGGTTCTTTGGATTCACGTTAGATTTCGTCAGGTTGCCTAGATTGCCGCAAGGCGATAAGATGTTCTAGCTCATGGTGAGCTAAACTGACGAAGGCGTGCAGTTGGAGCTTCTGTTCCGGTCCTCAAGGACATACCCCTGGTTAGTATTGGAGTAGGGCGAAGGGTCACCGTGGTGAAATTTTCTTATGTCGATGCCGTCTGACAAACATCAAAATGACGGTTTAAAAGGTGCTGTGTAGCCGTTGACGTCGATTCATGATCCATTGAGTTGACGTCGGTGAGCGCCTGGTGTCTAGGACAGTCACGGTGGAGGACTCCTTGGTCAAGTTCACATTGTGAGACATAGACTCTGGACTTTCGAGTTAGCGATAGAGTTACATAGACTTGCGTCGGCTTTGACCTGGAGTTACAGGTCGGTGAGCATATGTTGCTCAGGGTTTTGCCAATGTGCGGGATCTGGTGGTCCAAGTTGCAGTACAGGTTTGGCCCACGGTATATTGGATGGTTTGTGATCCTAGTGCATGTGGTCTGCAAATATAGAGATTGGTATGTCATCCTCGTCACGCCGTGTTAATAGTGTATTCCTTGTCTCGTTGCTACAGAGGTAGATCATTAATCCGTCCCCAGTGATCAACTTATCACGTATCAATTTCTCGGATGATCTGAGCTTTTAGAGAGCTCCGAAGCTGATCCTGGAAGCTTTCTTATGGAATTCCGTTATTCCAAGTGTAAATGTTCGGATGATGCGTCGGGAGTAGCATGAGACTACTCGAAAGTTGAACCGTAATAAGAGAACAGTGTTCAGGTTTAATTCGGTGGGTGTGTGATAAAGTTTAGAGGACGAAACTTTCTTTAAGGGGGAGTGATGTAGGAAACCGAAATCTCATATTCGGGAAATTAATATTTGAAATTTAAAATTTAAATATTAATTTGATTTCCTAAGTTCTATTAGGAGATCTGGAAAGCAGTGCTGGAGGTCATGGTGAAGTCTGTTTCTGGATTCTGCGAGGTATAGTTGCCGCATTAAGCAAAAGTTGAAAGTGGCCAAAATTGGAAGATTTGATTTTTACAAAAAAACCACGATATTTTATGTGCCGAATCGCGTGAAACTTTAGGGGAAGGTGCAACTATGCGAATTACATGCACTGTTGAGTTCTCGATAAGAAATTTTGATCTTGAGGGCTCAATTGCAATTTTTACAACCTAAAGAAAAAGTCAAAGTCTCTTCCCCAGAAAGAGTGGAAAAAGGAAGCACCTCGCGAAAAGGCTATCATTTCATATGAGAAATTTCACAATTTTTGCGAGCAGAGGGAACTACATGAAAGTAGACTCAGAGAGGAACATGCGGATTAAATTTCTCGAGATTCAGGGATTTACGCGCGAAATGGCGCGGAGATGAATTAGAGAGAAGACTTTCAATAGAGGGTTTGTCGCGAAGAAATGCGATTCATTATTGATAATCCTATAAAGTTTTACCACGGGAGGGGCCACTATGTGAAGCACGTAGTGCGTTAGGGCTGCGTGCAACAAGGTTGAGGCTATAAGGGATTAAATTGCAAATTTGCAACTTGTGCAGGTATGTATGTGTACATATATATATATACACACACACACACACACTTGCATTTATGGCGGATACCCTAACCCTAGGCCGCACCCCTCTCTCCTCTCTACAGCGCCGCCGTGCCGCCCCGCCCCACCGTAGTACATCATCATGCTAATCTTAGTTGCTGTCGTGGGGCCTCCGGTTGTGGTAGATGCAACGTCGCTCCCCAAGGACCTTTGGGCTCGATGGATAACTTGCTCTGGATTCGCCCACGGTACTTGGATCTGCTTCGGACAGCAAGCACGGTGTCCGGGACCTTGAAACCTTCTAGAAGGCACCTTGGCTGGGATTCCAAAGTTGCAGAATCAGCAGTAAATTCTTAAGCATTGCATTATTGTATATAATATCGCACGCCGGGTGTTCGGCGAAATGCCGCTTTCACGCTTTTTGTGTCGTGGCTGTCCCGGACAGCATGGGTTTGGCTTTAGAGTGTCCGATCATGTTGTTCGAAGCCCGATGATCCCTTGGCTTGGGTCACGCGGCGATCGGCACACAAAACGACGTTTTGCTATATATTTTATATGCTTTTTAGCTCCGTTTCCGCGGAGCGAGTGGTTGCTACTGGTTGCAGCAGTAGGAAGGCATTATTTGCTGGCTGGGGACTCGTTGGTGCGAAGCATGGACGAGCGAGCTACCCTAGATGGGTTCTAGAGTAAAAAACGGCGACTTTCGAGAACCTGGTATGGTGAATTTTTGGGATTTCGCACCTGGATCGGACCACTTGGTGTGCGGCTGTCCCAACATCCAAAAGTAAGTGTTTTGGGACAGCGGGGATGTTCGAATGCCTTACAGAGTGTTTCGGAACACCTCAGGGCTAAACCAGACCCCAAAACATAGAAATTAAGCGGTTTTGAGCACAGTTTCTCGTCGCGCGAGTTGCCGCTATTCACAGCAGGGTTTTAGCCATATTGGCTGGTTGTAGGATGAGGTTTGACACCTCTGATTGCAGCAAGAGGGCAGGGGTGGTTTTGGTGCTGAAATAGGCATCCCGGGAGCCAAACTGATGATTTTCAGGGTTCCAATTTTTTCGTTTCGGCGCACTTTTCGTGCGGCCGCCCCAACGGCAAAAGATTGGAATTTTGGGACAGCAGATATGGTAAGTTAGGTTTTTGATATGGTTCGGGACATCCTGTAGGCTGGGGTGGTGTTCCGTCAAGCCGACACAGCGACCAGGAGAGTTTTCGGTGACCGTTTATCGGGATCTAGAAATCCGATCGTACATCAGTTTGGTTCATGACATGAGTCACAGGTATGGAAAACTGGTGGGTTGAGCTAATTACAGGTTGCATTGGACTGTATATAGGTCCAGGCAGTAGCATGAGGCATCGACAGGGGGTCGACGACCCGAGATTGTTCTATGCTAGAGGTGGGTACTTCGATTCGAACTCAGTTCAGCTGTGCCTGCTTGGTGACTTCTTTCCTTTCATCTCCTCATGATTTGCCTAGTATATTCATGCTTATCTACTGAGCTTTTGCACCTTACTTGTTTTCCGTTTGTCCACTCTACTGCTTAATTTTCATCTATGTTATCATAATCCAGCTGTGGAGTAACGTTGATTATGATCAGTTGTCATGATTTGATTACGGTGGTTAGGGATATGTCGTACATGTTACATGGTGACTTTCCATATCTTATATATGGTGACTTGATTATATAGACCTGATAGGTCAGTGACACAGTGACATTCCTTCGGGAATAGTAGACCAGATTGGTCGGACATTATTGTGGATTACTCTTTCGGCTATTTGCCATTGTTGGCTATTGTGTATATTGCATCGATTGCCACAGCTCGTGAGCATTTTCACGTACACCAGCGGTCTGATCCACCATAAGAGCGTGTTCTTTTCCGGAAAAGTGGTCGTATTTTCGACCCGTGAGCCCTACGAGGTGCCTGTTAGGGTTATATGCCGGGTGGGGTGAGCAGGACGTAGCATAGCATGAGGTCGTTAGACCAATATGGCAGTCGATTTGGTTATTTGTATTATTCGTTCATTTGACGCATTGGTGTATCCCGTTATCTTTACAGTGGCGGATATTTATGAACTGATTGGTAAGTTGTAGTTCTTTTTTAGCTATTATTGCTACTGTTCTGGTACATCTGTTGATTATGCATGTTTAATGATTTCTACCTTATCTTGCAGTAGCGATTACTTTTGCATTTATTGCAGTTGTTATTTTATTGCTATTGTACCTTATTTACCTGTTCACTACTGTTGATTATCTATTCTGTCTGTCGGTGAGTACGGCTTGCCTTCGTTGGCTTGCAGTACCCACTGGGAGGGGGAGACTTGTTTATATGTTCTCACCCCACCATTTTCCAGTTGTCGCGAGCGGTGAGGGTTGAGGCGATGCGTTAGGACGATACTAGATAGTTGTGCCTAGATCTGTCTGTCGATGACTTTTATTATCATGTACATCAATTTAGTCAGATTAGTTTATTGATTTGGAACCATGCGATTTATTTTAGTTCATTACTTGTTGTTTATCAATGATTAATAATTGTGGATTTAGTTATTGGTTTAGTTGATTCCTAATTATGGATTTTCAGTATTCTGTGATCATCTATCTATTTGTTGTTGTTCTCTGTGGTTGTTGTGTGGTTGCTACTTGTATTCGTGCTACACCGTGCATGTGCAATGGAGACTCTGTTCGGTTGTTCGGGGGATCCTTTGTCCGTGTGGGGGGTCTGTGCGCGTTCTCGGGTGTCTTCAAAGGTGTTTAAAAAGTATTCACATATTTTTTCGCTGACTTTCCTAAAAAGAATTTTTAAAGGGACCCTGGGGCGTGACAACTACTGCCCGAATGGTCCATAAATCAAGCAGCTGGACCTTATAGTAGATGCCTAATCAAAGGCCTTGCTCGAAGCACCGAGCCTTGTCCATCTCATCCCGTACCACAAATAGCGTGCAACTCATGATACAAGAGAAATCCTTCTCGTACTCCTACACCATGCGGTTCTGGCAGAGGTTCCTAAGATCCTCCTCCATTTGTTGTTTGGTGTTGTCGGGGACGTATGATGTGAGGAGTCCCCGAAACTCCTCCCAAGTCGGAGTTGGTAAAGTTGCAGCATCTGCCCACGTGCTTTTCTCCTTCTGCCCAGGCTCCTAAAAAGTGATGACTCGACTCTTACAATTGATAGTAGCATAATATTGCAAGAGCCAGTCTATCCCTATCAGGATGTCAAAGCCCTCTATCTGCCTCAACATCAAGAAGCCCACCAGCATGATCCAATCGCCTTATCGATAACATAAAATGCGTGGTTCGAAACATGAACCCACTTTGTGCTTGTGGCCTCTCCATGGGGCAAATGTCCTACTGATGAATGAATATGATGCACCTGTATCGTACAATGCCCTGCGTCATACATTATTAAGTAAAATTGTACCTGCCACGATGTCATCGGGTGCCAGCTCGTCCTCCACCTGAGTGGCAAAAACTTGCCCACTCGGTGCCTATTGCGGTTCCTCATGCTGCAGCGAAGCAGAGGGTCATTCGTTCGAAGGAGCAACAAATGCTCACAAATATTGTCTCCGGGTAGATGGAACTGAAACTACAGACGAGGCCGATGATGAGTCCCTGTAGCAGTCGACCGCCACGTGGCCCTTTCGACCATAACTATAGTATCTCCACTCCTGCTCCTTGCACCGCTTTTCCCGATGCGCTCCTCCACAAATCACACATCGGTCACGACTGTGGATGCAAGTGCTCAGGGGACGCTTAGATCTAGACTGGCTCCCAGAGCCACTCGAGAATCGCTTCTTGTCCTTCTCCTTCCCTCTCTCGAAGGCCTCGTACTCCTAATACACGATGACGTCGCCTCGCTTGACCAATCGGGTGCAATCCACCTGTAATACTTGGTATTTTTGTTCTGCTATATTTTACGAGGGAAAAGCTGTTTCGGTGCGAAGTAGGCCCGAAAACAAGCTAAGTTGAGTTTGGCACATTCGGGCGCCCGAATCTGGGGAATGGACGCCCGAAAGATTTGGAGCCATTTGATTGTTTTGGATGGATCCGAAAGTTTTTGGACATTTTGGGATCTAGACGCAGGTTCCGGACGCCCGAAATGTGGATCCGAATTTGGGGTTTGACGTGGACTAACACGTGTCGACTGCCGGAGAAGCGCCGCCCCACCGCCTGCCAACCACCGCCGAACCGCCTGGCCGCCAGCTGACACCTGGCTTAGGTGATTTCCGGACACCCGGAAGAGGAAATTCAGGCGCCCGAAAGTGGAGTTTTGGAGCCTATAAATAGGTGTGCTTCCTGATCATTTTGAGACCACTTACCATTTCGTATTCCACCTTTTTAGAGAGAGAAAGCTAGAGTAAGGGTCATGTGTTGGCATTAGTGATGATCTAGCTTGCTCTCTTCTACTGTGTTGTTCTGATCTGGTTCTGATCATTCGTTCTGTTGGAGGTGGTAGTCCATTCGGTGGTATTTTCATATTGGAGTACTGTTTGAGCCTAGTGTATGCTCTGGAGGATTGGATCTGAGATTGTATTTGATTTCCACCGTGGTTGGATTAGTATTTGAGGTGGGTTGATGTTTACCAGATTCAGTGGATTTCCTCCTAAGTGCTTATTCTCATGTTAGCATGACATGATATCGTTGAGATTGTGTTAGTTATGACATGCTTTAGTTGAGACTGATTAGCTGCTTGCATATGTATGATATGATCATTAATGAGGTAGTGATACCTGATAGCAAGCATGATTTCATTATGTTCTTGATGCATGATTCAGCCTACACCTATCATGTTGCGTTGATATCTATTGTACCAGTTGTTGTACATACTAGTGTAGGTGATCTTATTGTGGCTCGTGCTTTGTTGATTATACCTCCTCTTTGTGGTAGAGTTGAGTTTTTTGTGAGCACTGGAGCATTGATCAGTTGACATGGGTCATACTTGTTGTTTATGCATTTGAGGTGCCGAGTGCACGTGAATTTCTTGTGTAAGATCAGATTGACCCATCTTGTTGATCATATACCTGTGGGTGCTTGGCGATGATATGTGTTGTGACATTACTCGGTTGGGTCGCTCCCACGAGTACCACTCCGGAGTTGGGTTATGTGTTGCACAGAGGGTTCATGTTTGTACTAGTTGGCTCCCTACGGGTAGAGCGTGATGTTCAGGCCGCAGGTATGATGTTGTGGATTCATGATAGTCCTCGTTTGATGTGTTATGATCAGATCAGTGATATTCATATTGACACTTGAGCATTGTGCATAGTAGTGGTAGTTTATCTCCTACTTTCTTTATTGCTCTCTATTTATCTTGAGATCGAGGACTTAGTGGAAAGACCGCTGACGCTGGTGGCGGTACCCACTGAGGACTACTTGTTTGATAGTAGTTCTCACACCTGTTGTTGACACATTTTTACAGAGTCTTCTTCTCCGGTTGTGCATTCTGATCGCGGAAAGAAGACCGTCGGGTAGATCTGATCCCCGGACAGTTGGATAGAGGTATATCCCATTTTGGTAGATGATCCCATGAGTCTGTACATACAGTGGTTCTGTTGGAGATTGACAGTTATGTATATTTTTGGTTGTTGGATTGATGATGTATGTATGTACAGTGAACTTATTGTTTATATAGTACTTAACAGCTCTGTTACTTTTGATACCTTTAGCTGTTAGTTGATATTGATTTTGCTTCGTATGCTCGGTAGGAATACTGTGTATACGGCGGATCTGTTAATGTGCCAGGAAAGAGGTAACCCGGGGCGTGACCGATTAAGTTGCTATCAGAGCTTAGGAATAGGTCAAGAGGGCCTAGGAAACCTAAGATGATAGACTTTAGGATGTTATGACGTGAGACACGTGATTGATCGCGAAAGTCAAAGATTGAGTTTTGAATCCTTCCTTGTGTAGGAAGAGTGATTGAGGGATTGAAGCCTTTTCTTATCAGATGAATTATGTTGGCTGCAGATGACATAATAATTTGAAAAGAAAAGACGTGTCCTTCTAGACTTTCGCTAGATTGGGTCGAGAGATTGTTTGTTGTCTAAGTGGGTATTCTGATGTAGGTTATTACAATGCCTCCTCAACGTCGTGATCGACCATCGACGCGAGCACATCCGACGCCTTCGGAGATGCCAGAGCAGTCGGGACCTAGTGTACGGCCCTATTTGCAGGAGCAGCTAGCTGATATAGCTGCAGTGGGTAGGCAGCAGAGTGTCTTATTGTAAAAGATGTGCGATGCTTTTGCACAGCAGCAGAGTACTACGTCTCGAACTGCGGAGCCTCTGGCCGCGACCATTCCATGCGCAGCCAAGTCGAGTGCTTCTGAGGAAGAGCAAGAGAGGATGGCGGAAAGATTGGCTCGCTTCTGTAGATTTGATCCACCACGATTTAATGGTAGTAGTATAGAACCGTGGGTGGTAGAAGCTTGGATATGAAAGATGGAAAAATTATTTGAGGATCTTTTCGTGCCAGCACGGGAGCAGGTGCATATGGCAATTCATTGTCTGGCTGGTGATGCTCATGTTTGGTGGAGGAGGACTCGTGATCATAGGTCCTTGAATCCTCTACAGATGTCTTGGAGCGAGTTTCGTGGGATTATGTATGGAGCTTATTTTCTAAGTAGTGTGAAGGTGAAGATAGAGGAAGATCTGAAGAATCTGAAGCAAGAAAATCGCTCGGTGCAGGAGTATGCTAGAGAGCTTACAAGATTGCTTAATTGTGTACCTACTGCTGCAAGAGATGAAATACAGAAGGTCTATCTCTATGAGAAGGGTTTGAGACCAGAGATTTTTCCATTTGTTCACTCTCAGAGACTTCAAACTTTGGATACGACTATTGAGCAGTCTCTGTGGGTAGAGCGAGGGACATTTGTGACTAAGGGGTAGCTTGTAGACCCAGCTTTGGGTCAGGAGAGGAAGTGCCCAGCACCTGATGATGGAGGACAGTCGAGTGGAAGACGGCCGCCAAAACATCCACCGCGATCGCGCTTTCAGGGTCGTGGATCTTTTAGCCGACAACAGTCTGGAGGATTTCGCCAGCAGCGACAACAACATAAGGGATCTCCCAGGTGTGTGATTTGTGGAGGACCTCATTTGGTTAGTCTTTGTGATCGGTGTGAAGGTCGATGTTTTGACTGTGGACAGCCGAGACATATGAGGAGGACTTGTCCTAGATTAGTAACGGTAGCTCCATGAATGGCGTATGTTCCTTTCTCCCCACCGCGAGTATCTGGAGCTTTCCCGGTGTTTAGTCAAGCGGACCGATCCTCTATGCCACGACAGCCAGATCGACTCCATCAGCAGGCGAGCGGTCGAGTCTATGCCGCGCAGATTGAGGATGCCTCGATAGCTGATCATGTGGTGGCGGGTATTATTTTAATTTCTGGCATTAGATCGCGCACTTTATTTGATACCGGTGCATCGCATTCCTTTGTTAGTAGAGCATTTGCATTGCATCATGGTTTTGAGATAGGGTCGTTACCATAGACACAGGAGGTGCGGGTACCCGACCATAGCTTGCAGGTGACGGAGGTTGTTGGTCATGTCCTGTCCAGTTAGGGCCTTGGATCATGCCTGCCGATTTATTGGTATTAAAGCAGTTGCAGGATTTTGATGTTATCCTTGGCATGGATTGGTTGTCTCGTTATTTTGCGACAATCGATTGTGGAACCAAGACGGTGATCTTTCGTAAGCCTGGACAGGAGGAGTTTAATTTTAAAGGATGTAGAAGTTCGCTGTTCGCAATGACGATATCTTCATCTAAGGCCAGACAGATGATGAGTAGTGGATGCATGGCCTATTTAGCGACAGTGACTGAGGTGCCTACTTTTGTACCGGGACTCGAGGATATCCCTATTGTCTGTGAGTTTTCGGATATTTTTTCTTCTGAGTTATCTTCAATGCCTCCTGATAGGGAGATTGAATTCGTGATTGACGTGATATCAGGAACCGCGCCAATCTCAAAGACACCCTATAGAATGGCACCAGCTGAATTGTGAGAGTTGAAGGCGCAACTGCAGGATCTTATGGATAAAGGATTTATTCGACCCAGTGTGTCGCCTTGGGGAGTGCCAGTGTTGTTTGTTAAGAAGAAGGATGGTTCACTTAGGTTATGTGTGGATTATCGGGAATTGAACAAAGTGACCATCAAGAATAGATATCCCCTCCCACGTATCGATGATTTGTTTGATCAATTACAAGGTGCGAGTGTCTTTTCAAAGATTGATCTTCAGTCCGGTTACCACCAGTTGAAGGTGAAGGCCGAAGATATCTCTAAGACAGCTTTTAGAACTCGGTATGGGCATTATGAGTTTACAGTCATGCCTTTTGATTTGACGAATGCTCCTGCTGCATTTATGGATATGATGAACCGAGTCTTCAAGTCCTTCCTGGATAAGTTTGTTGTAGTCTTTATTGATGATATCTTAATTTACTCCCGTAATGATGCGGAACATGAAGAGCATCTGAGACTAGTGCTGCAACTCTTGCAAGAAAAGAAGTTGTATGCAAAGTTGAAGAAATGTGAGTTTTGGTTAAGAGAAGTAGCCTTTTTATGCCATGTGATTTCTGCTTCAGGAGTAGCTGTTGATCCAAAGAAGATTGAGGCAATTCGAGACTGGCCTAGGCCGACGACGATTTTTGAAGTACGGAGTTTTCTTGGCTTAGCCGGGTATTATCGACGATTTGTGGAGAATTTTGCGAAACTCTCTACACCTCTTACTCGATTAACTAGAAAAGGGGTTAAATTTATTTGGAGTAATGATTGCCAGGGATGCTTTGAAGAGTTAAAACAGAAGTTGATGACAGCTCCCATTCTTGCGCCACTAGTAATGGTCGAAGGATTTGTAATCTATAGTGATGCTTCACATAGTGGCTTGGGTTGCGTGCTGATGCAGCATGGTAGAGTAATTGCATATGCTTCGAGACAATGAAAGGAATACGAGAAAAATTACCCTACCCATGACTTAGAACTGGCAGCGGTAGTTTTTGCTCTGAAGTTATGGCGCCACTATCTCTATGGAGAACATTGTGAGGTTTATACTGATCACAAGAGCCTTAAGTATCTGTTTACACAGAAGGAGTTAAATTTACGGCAACGAAGATGGTTGGTGTTACTAAAGGATTACGACATCTCTATTCAGTACCATCCCGGCAAGGCAAATGTTGTAGCCGATGCACTGAGTAGGAAGGCTGTGGCAACATTAAGTATGAGTATCACATAGCAGCCTGTCCTAGTGGAAGAGATGCGGAGATTATCACTTGAAGTGGTTACTCTTGGAACCACTGCAAGACTTATGACTATGGTCTTACAGCCCACTCTGTTGGATAGGATTCGAGAAAAACAGAGTGTAGATCCCCACTTGATGAAAATTAGAGATCAACTGAGGAATGGCGATCTCGAAGATTTTAGTTGTGATGATTCAGAAGTTCTCCGTTACAGAGGTCGTTTATGTGTACCAGCAGATTCGGAGATTCGAGAGGAGATATTGAAGGAAGCACATTATTCTCCATATTCTGTTCATCCTGGTGGGACTAAGATGTACCAAGATCTAAAGACTCATTTCTGGTGGAATGGTATGAAGAGAGACATTAGAAGAGCTGTAGTCCAATGTTTAACATGTCAGCAAGTAAAGGCTGAGCATCGAGTGCCGGCTGGCAAGCTACAAAGCCTTCCGGTACCTGAGTGGAAGTGGAACCACATTACGATGGATTTTGTCGTAGGATTGCTAAGGACTTCGAGCAGCAACGATGCGATATGAGTAATTGTGGATAGGTTGACAAAGTCTGCTCATTTTCTACCTACGCAGATTACCTGGTCTCGTGAGCGGCTTGCACAGCTTTATATGGATGAAATATTGAGATTGCATGGAGTACCAATCTCGATAGTGTCTGATAGAGACCCGAGGTTTGTCTCACACTTCTAGAGAAGTTTACAAACGGCTTTGGGGACTCAGCTTCGTTTTATATGGCCGCTTGCTTTTCTCCGACTTCCACCACATGTGGGCCATTTTGTCCAAGCAGTGGACCGCCAAGTGGACCTTGTCCTGATCCGATATCAGAAGGTCCTCAAACAACTTTTCCATTGTGTCGACCCATGACTTGACCACTAGTGGGTCGCCGCCGGTCACGCCGTTGAAAATTGGCAGGTTGAACTTTCTAAAGGCGCTCCTGCTCTACCCGCTGAGCAATGTGCTCGACGGCGGAAACATCGTAAATACATCTTGGAGGGCTCCACCCACGCCGCCCCTGATGGCGCAGGGCGCGCCGACACGGGCACCGCTGGCATCGCAATGCCCTCCACCCCCGTCCGTGTAGGAGGAGAAGGGTTTGGTTCCTGGCTCACATGTGCAGCCCCAGCTTGCTATGCATTGAGGTCATGGTGCCTCTTAAGCTACTCCTACTAACGCTGCGAGGTCTCAACCTGCTGCTAGACCACGACAATTAGTGCAGCCATTTGGTCACGTAGATTTCGTACTTTGCTCGACCCGAGCGCTGTGATGCCTCGAGTCGCATCGATGTGGACCTCATCCTCGGTCGACCACATGGTGCCATTGTTATTCCTGTACACAATAGCATCAATAAAAGTATAGTTCGAGCCTTCTACTTAGACCTTTTAACAACATACAAAAAGAAGTAATAGACTCAATTAAGTGAAAGTTCTTAAGGGACACTTCCTTTCATTCTCGACATTACGTTGTCAGCCGCCAACATAATCATCAAAAGAATGAAAAGATCATCTCCCTCGATTTGTTCCAAACATCTACTTTGGGAATACTACAAAACCTAATTGCACACTTTCGCCAAAGTTCATGCACCACTCACGTTTCTAAGTCCCTAGGGTCCTCCTAAGGCTTATTGTTTACCAAAACTACCTAGGACTCTTCCTAGGCTCTAATACCACTCTTATTTGTCATGGCCCGAGACCACCAGTTGGGCCCACCCGGACACGAGCAACAACCCTGCCGAATGGGTAAGGCTTTCCCTACTCGCACGAAGCAGAATCATATACCAATATCAGAGTACAACTACTTCTTTAAACCATTCAACTTTAACGGTTTCAAAGTCTACAATTATTGAAACCATTTCACAAAAATTTAACTACATTACAGTTTATATGTTTTGACCTCAAAATGTTACAATATTTGATCGTCCAAAATATAGCGTACATCTAGACCTCTCTAGGTTCACTAGTACGTGACACCCTTGCGCCATCACGCTCCTCAAGGGCGATCGTAGGCTCTGAAAAAGGGATAAATAATAAAGGGGTGAGAACTACAGTTAGTTCCCAGTGGGTGCAACCGCCGACAATAGCACTCTACACTCACAAGGTCCAAAGGAGGCATTAATAGATACATAACGATAACAAAAGATATTTCTATACTAAAAATGGAATAATTAACTTTACAACTACAATGCCTCAAATATAAAAGATGCCACTACATCCTTGTTACATGTTTACTCAACCTGTTCATGTCTCAACAGTCTCATTTATGCCTTTCATTTAATTACTTGGTAGCTTAGTTTCTCTTCTTGTTAGATCTCATGGAGAGTCGATTGCTTGCAACCTCTTCTAATCGGTAGGTAAATGGGGTCAGTTGCTGTCGGACCACCCCCAAGTAACTCATAGGTAGTCGATTGCTCGCACACCTCCTTTTTCACTTTGACACTTTCAGAAGGTCGTTCTTGTTTTACCATTACACCCTAAGTCCATAAATTCTAGGGTTATCAATATGTTCCATGCACACAACTTGTTCTCTATTTCATATTTAACCTAGAGTTCACATGTCACTATGTTTCATTTTAGGTTTTGAGCTAAATTAAATGCCACATATGTTTAACCTATATTCTACTGTCACATTTTACCGACATGCATAAGTGCACTATTTCGTTCACATGTAAGGGTTAAGATCCTATTTCCTAGCATGCAAGTAAAATCCCATTTAGTGCAATTATCTCACATAATGCATGCAAATAAATCCAAAAAATAATGGACGAAGGAGAGATCATATCCTTTCCGGTAATATTCCCCACCTTTGTTAGATCTTGCACAAGGAGATGGATTTGATCTTCGAGAACACGAAGAAAATTCCTAACAATGTTTCTAGCACAATTAGAACCTTGAAAATCCCCATTTGGGAATACCGGAAAATCCAAATCTCTAATTACCCACTCACCTTTTCTCTTTTGTAAGCCAAACGTGGAAGAGAAGAGCCTTCTCCTTTCTCTTAGAGCTTTCTCTTGAAGCTCTCCACCTATTCCAGGCTTTGGAGAAGATGGATCCGAGCTCCGAGCTCCGAGCTCCGAGCTCCGAGCTCCAACAATGGTGGATCGGTGATTTTCCCTTCTAGAGATAAAAAGAGAAGAGAGAGTGAGGAGAAGAGAGAGTGTCTATGGTTAGGGTTATAGTGAAAAACCATTTTATAGGGTTGCTACAATAGCAACTTAACCCCTCAACAAATTTTATTTGCGACAGACAAATCACATATGTGCGCCGTGTTTCAGGTGCTCGCTCGATCTTTTAGGCATCCGAATAGAAGGTGTACAGTGGCGTTTCAGCTACAAAAGTCGAGTGCCCGCTCTACCGCCTATGTCACAATTCAGGCACTCGAAACGACATTTGGGCATCCAAATATTTAGTCTGTTGTGTGGGGGGAAGCTTCGAACAAATAGATCCGAAACCCATTTGGGGGTCCATTTTGGACTGTCTAAAAGCAGTTTTGGGCACCCGTAGGACATTTCGGGCGCCGAAACATTTATCTCCAATGCGACCCAAGCTCTTGGGTTCGGAGTCCAAAAGTTCTTCTGGGCCCCGCAGAGAGGATCTGGATTGAAATTTTGGCACCCAAATGACAAACCAGGCACTCGAAGTTCGGATCTTGTAATTCCAGCTCTTCACAAGAGCGTTTGAATGATCCGAGCGCTGCAATAGACCCTCCAAAACCATTTCAGGGGGCCCAATTTCGAGCGTCCAAACTGGTTTGGCACTCAGATTTCTGAGTTTTGAAGTTCTATTCTGATCCAAATTAATTTTAATTCGATCCAAACTTATTTTAAACTTCTCAAAATCCATTTTAATTACATCTAACATGATTTAATCCGTACTCTCTCAATTTAGCCAAAGTCCACTGCATTACAGTGCTGGATTCCTTATTGCGCATTAATATACCTCCCTGCATAAACCACTACAATCAATCAATACTGAATATAAACCCATGACTAGAGTCTAAGTATTCGTATAGTCAAACGGTAGCAACCTATACGTAATGCAACCATGATGCCTCAGGTCTGAGGAGTACTTCACACAACTGTAGTAATGAACTAGTTACCGGTGAGTACGGAACTATCGCTTAGTATACCTATTTTCTATTAAGAACCTGTATGCTTACTCTAATGTCTCTACACTAGTGACTTGAGACCCGTCACCTCAATAGAAACATACATACACCGGCCTATCCGGAAAATTACCGCCCTATAATATTCTTCCGACTAGGAGCATTTAAAGAGTCTTGTATAGAAAAGTAAATATCTAAAATATTTCTAACTTAGGAATATGTCTTCTCAAATAAAGATCCTATGAATGATTCATGTCAATATTGCACTGCTAGACAATAGACATGAATAGAATATTTACCTATACATTATGAGTTATAAATGATTAATACATAAATACTCTTAAGCTAATGTCACCAGGTTGGCTTTCGAGCATAACTAGAAGCTACCCCTCCTCTGTAAGAATTTATCCGGCACAAAAATTAAAAATCAAATCGCTGCGGAAAAATTAATATTGCACTTCTAATTTTCAAAAACCCAAAATTCATATTGCATATGAATAAAACCGAAAAACAAAATCAATCCAGTGCCGGCAGATCATTCTCATGTTACAGTGTAAAAATAATCTAAACAAGACAGATCTAAAGTTCAGATTACCTCACCTTGGACCAGTTAAGATCTCTTGATCTACTGTACGGTTGAAACTGAATATGACGAACTGAGGTTCCGATTAGCCGCGCACGTTCTCGGTCTCTACGCGTATCCACACGAAATTGATGTAGATCCAACGTCTTCCGTCGCAGGGAACAGATGAGTTGTAGATTACGAAGACGGTGCTAGCAGTCTTCTGATATCTATGTTTTCTTTTTAATGAGATACTGTAAACTTCATGAAAGATAATATATATAGAGAGAGAAAGAGAGAGAGAGAGAGAGAGAGAGAGAGAGAGAGAGAGAGAGAGAGAGAGAAGAATAATCTAATTACTCCTCAAGGGGCTAAATAATATATTCTTCACTGGGAAGAAGATCCTAATATACATATATATATATAAATATATATATATATATATATATATATATAGAGAGAGAGAGAGAGAGAGAGAGAGAGAGAGAGAGTTGAGCTAGAATACTATCGATAGCAAACGGGCACTTTTGTCACCCATTTGTTTTCGATGATGGAGCTTCCAAATCGACGATCGGCACCGTTGAACATGATCTAGAGCATTTAAAGTATCTAGAAACCAAATTTCATACTTTTTCGACATCATTGGCCTAATGATCAAAGGGTTTCAAATTTTGTAATTTTAATGGTCGATATGAGACGTTTTCTTGTTTAACGGTGTAAAGATATCCAAATCAATTGAATTTTTATTAAAAAAATTTTTAAACTATTTAAAACAAGATCTATACTCTTGATCTTGATTACAAAACTCCTATCATCACTTTTTAAAGGATATTTATTTTCAACCATTCATTTTTGTGTCCACTTGATGGACAAGAAAACAATATCGAAAAAGTATGAAATTTGGTTTCTAGATACTTTAAATACTCTAGATCATGTTCAACGGTACCGATCGTCGATTTGGAAGCTCCATCATCGAAAACAAATGGGTGGCAAAAGTGCCGGTTTGCTATCGATAGTATTCCAGCTCAACTCTATATTATATATATATATATATATATATATAGACCTTCACGCTGCCAACTTAATTAACCTCTTGTAACCGTACGGCCATCAAGAGCACATTAATATCTCATCGAGTTTGGCCGGAATGTAACTAATTAAGCCTTAAGATAAGCATCAATCTAGCAACTAATTAAATCTTAGAATAATTATCAATTTAGCAACTAATTGAAGCTTATCCGATATATCATAATAGAATTAATTCTTATCTCTCTCTCATGAATTCAATTTAATTGGATCTTATCCATTAAATCATAATTAAATATTCATATTCAAATCTAATCTAATTAGAATATTATCTCATAATAGTCTATGAATATTTAATTATTCTCTAATCTAATTAGAGATTAAATCTTTCATAAATAATATTCAAATTCAAATTATTATGATTTCTCATTTTTTTCCACTAAACTGTTTAGTGTACTAGACTCATCTTGTCATATTGCACGCAATTCCTTTTGTGTGTGACCGCATAGGTCCATTACTATTCGGCAGTGAAGTCCGATATCAAACTCTTCAATATTGAATTAGAACTCTTCTAATCTATAAAATAATTTATTTAAATTATTTTTACTTCTCTCACTGTCCGTGAGTGACATCTAGCAGTATATCACGGCAAGCCATAATGGTGATGAAGAACGAACCTTTCCGCTTATAGTTACCGTGTGATTAATTCCTTCCAACACAAAACGCCCTGATCGAACCAAATCTTATTATTCGATCATATGACTAGAATATCTGAAATCAACTCAATATGGTAACACAGCTGGAAACTCTTTCCACACTCTACGTACCCTGGCCAGGAGTTTTTCTAGTCGAGTCTGATAGTCTACATAGGACGTTCTCTCTCAACATTGAGAGTGTTGAATCCCTTATTCCGCACTCACATGCCTCCCCATATAAAGTACTATAGCCAATCAGCACCAGACGTAGACCAATGATTAGAGTCTAAGTATTAGTACAGTCAAACGACAGCAATCTATATGTGAAGCAACCATAATGCCTCAGGTCCGAGGAATACTTCACACAACTGTTAGCAAAGAACTAGTTACTGGCGAGTATAGAACCATGTGATTGTTCAACTAAATGGTCACGCTCAGTGTACTTGTTCACTAACAAGCACCTGTATGCTTACTTTAGTGTCCTTACACTAGTGACTTGAGATTCGTCACCTCAACTTAGAAGTATAGCATACATGGCCTATCCGGAAATATCATCGCTCTTATGATATTCCTATGGCTAGGAGCGTTTAAGAATCTTGTACAAAGAAATATATATCTCAAATTCCTAACTCTTAGGAATATATTTTCTTAACAAAGATTCAACGGACGATTCATGTAAATATATTGCACTGCTAACAATAAACATGAATAAACTTGCCCTTTATTAATTAAGAAAAATACATAATATGTCCACAAGCCTATGTCACCGATTGGCTTTAGGGTATATCACTAACAATCTCCCACTAACACTAATGCCAATCGCTCATGTATCTCTTACCCATTCTTTCTAAATGCACAATCAGCTTTTGAAGTGTGAGCGGCTTAGACAGGGGATCCGCTATATTGTCCACGGATGCTACTTTTTGCACAACAATCTTACGCTCATCCACAAATTATCGGATGATGTGGTAGCATCGATCTATATATTTGGACTTCTGATGAGACCTCGGTTCTTTAGCTTGCGCTATAGCTTCATTATTGTCACAGTAAAGTGGGCATTGGCTCCTCAATAGAGGGCACTACTCCTAGCTTCGTGACGAACTTTCGAAGCCAAACTGCCTCCTTTGACGCCTCAGATGCTGCAATATACTCTGCCTAAGTGGTGGAATCTTCTGTTGTATTTTGTTTGGAACTCTTCCAAATGATAGCCCCACTATTCAATATGAAGACATGCCCTGATGTTGACTTTCTATCATCAACATCCGACATGAATTCTGAATCTGTGAAGCCCTCTAACTTTAGTTCATTTCCACCATACACTTAACACAAATCCTTAGTTCTTCTCAAGTACTTAAGGATATTTTTCACAGCAGTCCAGTATCCTTCACTTGGGTTGGACTGATACCTACTCATAACACTTACGGCATGTGCGATATCTGGTCTTGTACATAGCGTAGCGTACATGAGACTCCCTATTGTGGAAGCATAGGAAATTCTACTCATGCGCTCTCTTTCCTCAGGTGTTTTAGGACACATCATCTTGGAAAGATTAATTCCATGTCTAAAAGGGAGAAGACCTCTTTTCGAATTTTCCATGTTGAACCTTTTCAACACATCTTCTATGTACATCTGCTGTGACAAACCGATCAACCTCTTAGATCTATCTCTATAGACCTTAATTCCGAGGATATAGGCTACCTCTTCTAGATCTTTCATCAAGAAATTCGAGGACAACCAAACCTTGACAGAGGTCATCAAACCTGCATCATTTCCAATTAAAAGAATGTCGTCCACGTACAATACGAGAAAGACAAGCCGGCTCCCACTAGTCTTCTTGTAAACACAAGGTTCATCTTGATTTCTCACGAAGCCAAACATTTTGACTGCGTCATTGAACCGTATGTTCCAACTCCTCGAAGCTTGCTTCAATCCATAAATGGACCTTTGAAGCTTGCATACTTTATGCTTTTGGCTATTAGACACAAATCCCTCAGGTTGTTGTATATATATGTCCTCCTCTATGATCCATTGAGGAAAGCAGTTTTTACGTCCATTTGCCAGATCTCATAGTCATAGTATGCGGCTATGGCAAGTAATGTTCGAATGGATTTAAGCATGACTATAGGAGAAAAAGTTACCTTATAGTTGAGACCTTCTCGCTGACTGTAACCTTTTGCCATAAGTCTCGCCTTGTATGTCTCTATCTTTCCATCCGCACCAATCTTTCTCTTAAGAATCCATTTGCAACCAACCGGTACTATACCTTCTGGTGGATCAACAAGAGTCCATACATGATTGGTATGCATAGAGTCCATCTCGGACTTCATAGCTTCTTGCCATTTTATTGAATCGATGTCTGACATCGCCTCTTCATAACTGGTAGGATCATCCCTGCGATCACTATCGCCAATGAGGAACATTTCCTTTGCGCATTCCATAACGAAATCTCGATATTTCTCTGGAGGTTGGGATATTCTACCAGACCTTCGAGGTAATTGTGTAATAGTGGGTTCAGTTTGAATAGTTTGTTCAGATTGTTCTAGAGAAATTGTTTGCTCATTTGAGACCATCTCTTTGAGCACTATCTCCTTTCCGGCACCACCTTCTTGGACAAACTCTTTTTCCAAAATATTGCATGTCAGCTAACAATCATGTTTTGTTCGCTTTGAAGATAAAATAGTATCCCATAGACTCCTTGGGATAACCAATAAATCTTCCTTTATCCGACCTAGCTTCCAATTTATCTGTTTTAAGCTTTTTAACATAAGCTGGGCATCCCCAAATCCTTAAATGATTGAGACCCGGCTTTTTGCCAAACCACATCTCATGCGGAGTGCATGGAACAGATTTTGAAGGCACCCTATTCAAAATGTAGGCTGCAGTTAATAGGGCATAACCCCAAAGAAATAAAGGTAAGCCTGTGAAGCTCATCATTGATCATACCATATCTAATAAAGTACGATTCCTTCTTTCTGAAACTCCATTCAATTATGGAGTTCTATGAGGTGTCCATTGCGAGAAAATACCGTTTTCTTTGAGATAATTTAGAAATTCGGCATTAAGGTATTCGCCTCCTCGATCTAATCGAAGAGCTTTAATATTTTTTCATGTCTGCTTCTCTACTTCATACCTGAACTCTTTGAACTTTTCAAAGGTTTCAGACTTGTGTTTCAAAAGGAATACAGACCCATACCGTGGATAATCATCAGTAAAGGTCACAAAGTAAAGATAACCTCCCCGAGCTGTTTCACTAAACGGTCCACACATGTCTGAGTGCACAAGGGCAAGTAACTCTGTGGCTCGCTCACGTTGTCCAACAACGGGTGACTTGGTCATTTTGCCTTGCAAACAAGACTCACAAACTGGATAGGATTCTAAAGCACAAGTTCCCAAGTGCCCATCCTTGGCCAGTCGATTTATCCTATCTTCTGCAATATGACCTAGTCGAAGGTGCCATAGATACTTTTGGTTCAGATTATTATCTCTAGATCTCTTGGTTTGAGAATTATTCTCTTTATGTTCAATATTAGCAACATTTCCATCCAGATCTAGAAAGTGGAGATTGTTAACTAAACTACCATTAGCTATCAATTTATTTTGTAAATAAATAAAACAATCATTAGTTTCAAAAATAAAACTTTAACCAGTTCGTACTAAAGCCGTAATAGAAATCAAATTTCTAACAACTAAAGAAGAATAATAACAATTCTCTAATTCTAAAATATGTCCAGATGGAAGTCTCAAAGAACAGCTCCCTACGGCTAACACAGCAATGCTTGCTCCATTTCCCACACGTAGGGTCACCTCGCCATCTTTCAATGTTCTACTTCCCTTTAGATCCTGCAATGAATTACAAAGGTGTAAGGTACATACAGAATCTAATACCCAAGAAGAAGTAGAGCCAATCATATTGGCCTCAACGATGAGCATTTGGTTCGTACCTTCAGAAGGCCCGTCCTTTAAATTTTCTTTTAGGGTAAAAAGATATTCTTTACAGTTTCTCTTTCCATGTCCTTCTTTTCCGCAATGGAAACATTTTCCTTTAGCCTTGCCTTTGTCGGATTTCTTAAAATTGGCTTTCTTCACTCCACCCGATGACTTGAGCTTGGAAAACTTTTTCTTTTCTTTGAACTTTTTTTTGGAAGATGAAGTTTTCTCAATAGTCATCACCATCCCGTTTGTTTTCAACGTGTGATTAACATATTCATAAGCTCGGACATAGTGACATGAATCTTATTCGTGTTGAAGTTCATGATGAAATGAGAGAACGATTCTGGCAAAGACTGTAGAACTAGATCAATCTGCAAGTCTGCATCTAGGTTCAAGCCGAGGTTTCTCAGCTGCTCCATATCGTCAATCATTTTGAGACAATGTTCGCTGACTGACGTGCCTGGAGTCATCTGAGCCCTAAACAACCGCTTTGATATCTCATATCTTGCGGTTCGGCTTTACGCACCATACAACTCTTGTAAGTACGTAAGCATCTCATATGCACGAACGTAGTTCTCATGCTGCCGTTGCAGCTCATTCGACATAGAGGCCAGCATGTAATATTTGACAAGCTGGTCATCATCTACCCACTTGTCTCTCTCCTAAATTTCCTCAGGTGTGGCCTCAGCAGTAAGCTCGGGAATTGGAGCTTGAAGAACATAACCAAGCTTTTCAATACCTAAAACAATTTTTAGGTTATGAAGCCAGCCTTGGAAATTAGGGCCGGTTAATCGGTTATATTCCATTATGCGAGAAAAAGGGTTAGAGGCATTCATTTTGTCTGCAGAAAGTACAGATTTTAGTTAGAATAGTATTTTTCATTTTAACCTATTAAACTAGGGTCTTTTAGTTCAAAAGGTTCCTCCCACTAATTTTATCAAATTTCTACACTCCCTAAGTAGAAAGACGGAAATCCTCATCCGTTAGATTTCTTAGTGGTGATTGGGGTTTCATAAATTACGACTTACCTCACCGGACAGTTTCTTAGAAAGCCGCAATTTAATGAATGGGTAACATCTTACCTCGACACATCTATTGTGCAATTCAATCATCCTTCGGCCTCTAAGGTTTTTACGCCTCACCGGACCGTTTCTTGGCGCAACACCCTTAGTTAAGTCAAATCCACCTCTCCTACAAATATGGAATTATCAAAAGACCCTCACCGGACGGTTTCTTGGATCCATTGGTAATACCATATTGTAGCATCCTATTGACAAGATGTTCGCATAATCCAAACACAAGCAGCCCCATGGGACCATGCGTGACTACTCAATGCTGAAACAATACTATCATCTTGTAATCGGTGGAAGGCCACGATAGAGAATCAAATGCCCCTTTGTTTCAACTTAATATTTTATAGGGAGTTTAAAGTCTTTAATATTATATCGGTCTCATCATCACAAAATCATTCACATGTTACATCTCATATAACATAAATTACAAGTATCACATACACAAAAATAACTACATAGTTTAGGGATGATCATGGACTTTTCTGATTCGACTCGAGCTGATGAGTCAAATCAGTCTATGGGGTAATACACACATATTCTCAACTTTTGAGAATTGCTTCCCCAGCAATTATTCAACCATCTTCTTCTTTTGGGTTCGATACATCCTTTGATGCCGTTATGATTTGCGACGCCAATCCATCAACGCTTGATGTCACTACAAGAAAACTGTAATTTAGAGACATTTATAAATATTGCTATAAGGGCTAGAAATGTTGCTAAAGCTATTAGTAACATTTGATATTTTGTGTTGCCTATGCTCGCGTTGGTGATTCTTTTAGCAACATTTAGATTGAGTGCCCCTAATATGGAGTCATTAGAGACATTCCACATATGCCACTAATAGATAATGTGGCATGCCTAATTAACCATTTCCATCATTCATTAGATGCCGCTAATTATTTTTGTTAATCTAGTATTGAAAAGATTATTATATTGTTAAGCTTTTAATTAATTTGAAATATTAATTGGTAATTAAATATTGTTTTTTTTATATATAGAAACCCATTGCTATGATATTACAATCACAGCCAATATTCATAATACAAAACAAATCACAATCTCAAATTTTATTAACATACAAATCTATTAAACATCTCATACATTGATACAGAAAATCACACTATTTAATCTTCAATATCTAAAAAATTATATCAAACTACAATTCAATATCCATAATACATGAGTGTCTAAATATGATGATTATTAAAATGATCCTAAAAAAATTAGTGCAAAGACGTGTTTCACTTCTCCTCAATTCCAATCTCCTGAAGATGCATCCTGAGGAAGCATGTTTGCATCTCGTGTTAGTCCCAACCTGTAAGAAGAATAAAGTAAAATTATATTAAATATGTTATATGATATATTTATAATAATTTGAAAAAAAAGGATGAATGATAAGAAATGAACTACTTTTACTGTGGCATTTCAAAAATTCAAAATTTCAAATTTTACCTTACTGTGACATTTCGTCGAACACTTGTTGAGCGAAGTCAAGAAAGGATCGTCAGTAGCATAAATCATAAAAAAAAAAAAAGGAATAACAAATCTGTTTAATAACCAGTATGATAATAGCCATACAAAAAACCCCAAAAAAAAAAGAGAGAAAAGGATAATCAATCAAATCTATATATAAGTTGCAATACAACCTAATTCATTGTTATCCCACCAATGAGTGCTGCCATACCTCAAAATTCAAATAGAGTATACCTCGAGTAAGTGCTGACCCTTTATCCTTTCCAATTATACAAAATATAAATATTTCTTAAAATAGAAGAAAATAAATTTAAATCAAACAAAATGAAGCAAAATAGAGAGATTTGTGTACTAAAAAGATATAGTGATATCAAACTGTAGAGAGAAAAAAAGTGAAAATAGGATCTCGACCTCTTGGTACTTGTCAGTCGATGAGGACAAGGACACCGGCCATGGTTGGCAAGGCGGAATTTGGCAAAGGATTGTGCTATCCCATTATGTAGTTGGGTAGTATTTTAACTCTTTTCTTCTACTTGATAAAAAACTGAAAACCAACCTTACCATGCATCTATTATAAACCAATATAAGGTATATATATATATATTTATATTTAAGAAAGCTACACAAATATTGGAGGGAAAACTGAAAAGATGGAGGGAATTAATTTTCAAACAAAATAATGACAATGCTTTAATCGTTTTAACTTCAAAATGCAAGGAAGTGTTGTGGGATATAAAAATAAATGCTACTAAAACTTTTCTTCAGCAACACTAAATTTGAAGTGTTGCTAAATAGATGCATTTACCAACACTTTTCTAACTCTGTTGCTAAATAAGATAATTAGCATTATTTGGATATATGTTGTTAAGTAAATGTTGTTGATTCTCCTTTTTGCTGTAGTGTGTGCATCCTCCTCCAGGTAGCCCTTGTCACATCTAATCAAATTACAGGGATTCACAGATCCCAACTAAAAATAAAGATGGCACGCAGGCCTTATTTAATCTTACAAAAATATACCAATAATTATAAAAATATAACATCACATATACATCCATAATCACATCACAGATGTCTAAGGTCCATGATCATCTCCCACTCAAAAACTAGGCAGAAACTAATAACCAAATCGATCTAAACATCGATTAAAATTTTTGGAACTTAATAATATATTTTTTTCAAGTCTCCACGTATTTATATCATGGTTTAAAACTAATAAATCACAATACGTGCAATTTAAGAAAAACAATATCGATCTAATCAAAAAATATTCCAAAATTTCAATCGAACCGTACAAATCATTAATATTTTTACATAGAACATGAGAATCGGCTCTGATACCACTGTAAGAATTTATCTGGCACAAAAACTAAAACTCAAATCGCAGCGGAAAAATTAATATTGCAGTTCTAATTTTCGAAAACCCAAAATTCATATCGCATATGAATAAAACTGAAAAACAAAATCAATCCAGTGCCGGCGGATCATTCTCATGTTATAGTGTAAAAATTATCTAAACCAGACAGATCTAAAGTTCAGATTACATCACCTTGGACCAGTTAAGATTTTTTGATCCATTGTACGGTTGAAACTGAATATGACGAACTGAGGTTCCGATTAGCCGCGCACGTGCCCGGCCTCTCTACGCGTATCCACACGGAATTGATGTAGATCCAACGTCTTCCATCGCACGGAACAGATGAGTTGTAGATTATGAAGACGGTGCTAGCAGTCCTCTGATATCTACGTTCTTTTTTTAATGAGATACTGTAAACTTCACGGAAGATAATATAGAGAGAGAGAAGAATAATCGAATTACTCCTCAGGGGCTAATTAATATATTCTTCACTGAGAAGATCCTATATACATATATATATATATATATAGAGAGAGAGAGAGAGTCCGGCTACTATGCTATCAATAGCACCAAGCACTTAGTGCTACCAAGTTTGCCACCGTTAAATCTACCTCTTTGACTATTTCCACCCGTTAGATCATACTATTCAACCAACCACCCACTCAACCCTAGGGGGCCCACATTATCCTAACCGCACATCCCTTAATCCAAGAGCCAAAAACCTAATAGCACTAATGACTTGGTGCTATTAATAGTATAGTAGCCTAGTTCTATATATATATATATAGACCTTCATGCGGCCAACTTAATTAAACTCTTGTAACCGTACGGCCATTAAGAGCAAATTAATATCTCATCGAGTTTGGCATGTAACTAATTAAGCCTTAAGATAAGCATCAATTTAGCAACTAATTAAATCTTAGAATAATTATCAATTTAGTAACTAATTGAAGCTTATCCGATATATCATAATAGAATTAATTCTTATCTCTCTCTGATGAATTCAATTTAATTGGATCTTATCCATTAAATCATAATTAAATATTCATATTCAAATCTAATCTAATTAGAATATTATCTCATAATAATCTATGAATATTTAATTATTCTCTAATCTAATTAGAGATTAAATCTTTCATAAATAATATTCAAATTCAAATTATTTTGATTTCTCATCATTTCCACTGGACTGTTTAGTGTATTAGACTCATTGTGAGAATCCGAATTTTGGGAATTTGAAATTCTCAGTGTTCCTCTCCCCCATTACTGTGTTTTTGATCAGTATACGTATATATATACCGGTATTTATATATATATATATGTATATAAGTGATTTTAGTGGATTTTAATAGTTGTTGGTTTTTCGTCGCGGAGAGCGAACGGCTTAACGGCGCGATCCGGAGTCCGAATCTGACGAACCAAAATGGTGAGTTCGATGTCTCGGCAGTGCTGAACGCGATGGCGCGATCCGCGTCGTCGTGCGACGAGCAGATGAAAAGTTATTCCATCTTGATCGCCGAGAGGTCGTAAGTCGCATTTTGTAATTTCGCGATTTGGACCCTGTTCTCGCACCGTTTCGCGTGAGATTGCTTGTGGAGGGGTGTTTGGGCATCTTGTGCTGGCTGAGAGGGACCTTGGGGTGTTTTGCTGCTGAGTTTGGAGGGGTTTTTCTGTAATTTGGTTGGTGGAGGGGGTGGGTGAAACATCCCCCTCACACTCTCTCTCTCTCTCTCTCCTCCCTCTCTCACTCCCTTCTCTCCCCTGCTCCCAGGGGGGGGTGAGCACGAGGCTCCCCTGCCCCTCAGCCTCCTCCCCGAGCCCTGCCGGTCGCCGCCGGCCACCGCCTGGCCGGAGCTACCCCCCCGGTCACCTCTCTCTCCCTTTTCTTCTTCTTCTCCTTCTTCTTCTTCCCGGAGGTGTGCGCCCAGGGGAAACCCACGCCAGAGCTCCCCTGAGGTGGCACGACTGCTCGAGTCCTGCGCCGCCGCCGGTGACCGCCGCCGTGGGCCGCCGAGCTGCCGCAGCTGCTGCCAGGGCAGCTGCGGGCAGGGGGTTGGTGGCCCGAGCCGCCGCCGGTTCGCGCCGCCTTGGGGGGGTGAGCGCCCTCACCCTCAGGTCCTCCGGCGCCGCCCCTTTCTTCCCCGGCCGCCGCCGCCCCTTGCCGCCGGTGCGCCGCCGCGCCGCCTGCGGCTCCTGCGTGCAAGCTGCAGGCAGGAGCAGCTGGAGGCCGCGCCCCGCCGCCTCCCGCCGCCTCGGAGGGTGAGCGCCGCCACCCTCGGGACCTCCGCCGCCGGTCTTCTCCTTCCCGGCCATCGCCGTGCTGCCGGAGCGCCGCCGCAGCCGCCGCGGCTGCCGCCTGTGCTCCTAAGGCACCCGCGGCTGTGAACTTCCGACCGCCGCCGCCGTTGCCCGGAGTTGTCGCGGTCGCCCCTTCCCCGACGTCCGGCGGGTCCCTCTTGCCGGTGCTCGCGTCGCCGTCGGCTGCCGACGCCGTTCCTTGCCGGAGTAGGTGTGGCCGAGCCTTCCCGGAGCTAGGGCTCTTCCCCGCGCCGCCGCCGCCACTTCCCACCGCCGGCTGAGGTGAGCCCCCTCTTCCTTGCGACCTCCTCTGCCGACCCTGGCCGCCGCTGGCCGTGCATGCCGGCCGGCAGCCGGCCGGAGCTGGTTGCTCCGGCCGGGGTCTTGCTTTGTTGGATTTTGGCCGTACCTTGGTGTTTGAGCTCCCCGTTGCCTCCCGGAGCTCGGAAAGGTGAGCACGATGATCGCGGCGATGCGCTGATCATCATGCTCACCTTAGTTTCTGTTTTGGGTGAGCCGTTTTACCGTTCGGCCTTCGTCGAGCATTTTCGCCTTGTGGATGCACTGTTTTTATGGGTTTTCCCGGACTGCGACTGTTCCCGTCGCAGTGAGGCTGTGAGCATGGCCTCCGTTACATCGTTGCCTATCCGCTGGTGCTTGCGGAAGGTCGTGCGGATGTACGGTTTGCTCACACGGCCTTAGTTACGCTCGCTTTTGTGCTTGAGCTCGCTGTTTTTATGGGATTTCCCGGCTTGCGACTGGTCCTGTCGCAGTGGGACAGTGAGCACGGTCTCCGTGACGTCGCTACCTATCCGCTGGTGCTTGCGGAAGGTCGAGCGGACGTACGGTTTGCTCTAGCGGCTTAATTTAGTGATTGTATGTATGTGTATGTTGCATGTTTGGGGACTTTGGCGTTTGTGACAGCGTAGCGACGCTGTGGGCTGCAAGGGTAAGGTCTTGGAGACCCTGTGGACTGGTTGTCCAACCCCCTCGCCCTTCGTGTAGTTTTCGGATTCGTTTCCGACGTGTTTTTCGATGAAATAATCGGCGAAACGCACGTTTCTAGTTGTGCGACTCACTCGCTGTTTTCGCGAGCGACTTGGCTTCATCGTGTAGCCTCGTTGGCTGTTCCTCATCGCTGTCCCGAAGTTCCGAGGACAGCGGATGAGTGATGTGGGGTTCCGGTGCCAAATTGGCACTTTTCGGGAACCCGGGAAGCCTTTACGGGTGCGTTTGATGTTCGTGGCACCCCGAGCTTGTGCTCGCTGTCCCGTCACTTGGTTTCGTGTGTTCGGGGACAGCGAGGGACCATGTTGGCTGTTTGGTACCCCTCGGGGGCTTTGTGTGGTTTCGGGATCGTCCCGGTGGGTTTCCCGGGCGATCCGCCGGTTTCGGGATGTGAGAGCTTTGTGTTTAGCGTCGACTTGGTGGACCTTGACCCTGTGAGTCTTTCGTAGGTCCTGTCGCGGTTCCCGAGAGCCGTCGGTGTTAGATTGGATCTTACCTACAGGTGGGTACTTCGACCCGGAGTCGGTTCAGTGGACTACGGTGATACCTTTCTATCCCTTCCTTTGCATTTCAGTTAGTAGTTCACTTGACTCCCGTAGACTCTACTCATATGCGTGCTTGGATAGTAGAGTAGTGTGGTTTGCATGTTCTTTGAGACGACCCAGTCGGTCGGTGGGGATCGCTTGTCATTCTGAGCGATCCTAGTGTGGCTTGCATGTTCCTTGAGACGACCCAGTTGGTCGGAGGTGATCGCCTGTTGTTCCGAGCGATCCTAGTTGTGGTTTATTGGTTGCTTCTCGGCTCGTTGCCGTTCTGTGGATTGAGCATTTGCATCGATCGTCACAGCTCTTCTAGCACTTCACGTACACCGCGGTCTGATCCACCGTTTGGAGGTGTTCTTTTCCGGAAAAGGGTCGTTGAGTTTGTGCCGACCCGTGAGCCTTGATGCAGTGCGTCCAGAAGGTTTATGTGCTTATAGATGAGCAGGTGACAGTGCATGGGATACGTCCCGGTAGTTTCAGATTGGGTTTACTTCGTGGTTTTCCCTTTGATGCATACTAGTTGCTTACAGTAGCATAGTTATTTCAGTTGTATGTTAGCCTCATACTTACTTGTGCTACTGTATACCATATCTATCTTTTGTTGACCCTCGTGCCGGTGTGTACACCTCGCCTTCGTCGGCTTGCGGTACCCACTGGGAGGGGAGACATGCGTGCATGTTCTCACCCCCCACCCCCATTACAGGTTTCAGGTGAGCAGGGTGGTGAGTGTCGGGACGCTGCGAGGCACGCCTAGATAGTAGCTCTAGAGGTTCCGACTCGTGAGGCTACATCTCCAGATTTGGTTATTCCCCCCCCTACCTCTATTTGATAGATGTAATGTGTGGTTCAGTTACCCCGTTGTAAATTCTAGCATGCTTATGTTGTGGATTCATTCTATATGCTTGTGTGATGACTGCATGCTTGGACTAGTTGATTGTATCCTTGTTTTTCAATCGTTTCGTTATCTAGCATTTCGGTTTTCTACCCCTCGTGGTAGCGTCGTAAAACAAGGTTTCCGTGTGGGAAACGGTTTTCAAATGGATTTCTGATTGCTCGGTTTTGTGATTTCAAAAAGAGAGTTCTCGTGTGGAGAACAGTTTTCAAAGGCTTTTTCAATGATTGAGATTAGGGTTTCAAACTAAAGCTTCTGGGTAAGGAGCAGCTTTCTAGAATGATTGTTGCTTGTGCATTGCATCATCCTTCGCTTAAGGATTTGCTTAGATTCATACAGGTTAAGGACTGTTAGCTGTATGAATCTCTCGTTGTGTTGATGTGCTGTTGGGATGAATGAATGGTGGTTGTGATCCTGTTGTTTGTTTTTGGACGCCGTGCAAATACAGGGGAGGCTCTGTCCGTGTGTACAGTGGACCCTGTATTTGTGGCGGGTCTGTACGTGGCGCGGGCTAGGCTTTTCAAAAAAAAATTAATTAGCACGTTTTTCCGCATCTTGAACTAGCCCGGGGCGTGACACTCATCTTGTCACATTGGATGCACGCAATTCTTGTTGTGTGTGGCCGCATTGGTCCATTACCATTCGGCAGTGAAGTCCGATATCAAACTCTTCAATATTGAATTAGAACTCTTTCAATCTATAAAATAATTTATTGAAATTATTTTTACTTCTCTCACTGTCCGTGAGTGACACCTAGCAATATATCACGGCAATCCATAATGGTGATGAAGAACGAACCTTTTCGCTTACAATTATCGTGTGATTAATTCCTTCCAACACACAACGCTCCGATCGAACCAAAGTTATGGTAACTCGCCAAATCTTATTATTCGATCATATGACTAGAATATCTAAAATCGACTCAATATGATAACACAGCTGGAAACTCTTTCCACACACTACGTACCCTGGCCAGGAATTTTTCGAGTCGAGTCTGATAGTCTACATAGGATGTTCTCTCTCAACATTGAGAGTGTTGAATCCTTACACTCAATGACTGTTCAACTAAATGGTCACGCTCAATGTACTTGTTCGCTAACAAGCATCTGTATGCTTACTTTAGTGTCCTTACACTAGTGACTTAAGATTCGTCACCTCAACTTAGAAGTATAGCACACACCGGCCTAGCCGGAAATATCATCGCCCTTATGATATTCCTATGGCTAGAAGCGTTTAAGAATCTTGTATAAAGAAATATATATCTCAAATTTCTAACTCTTAGGAATATATTTTCTTAACAAAGATTCAACGGACGATTCATGTAAATATATTGCACTGCTAACAATAAACATGAATAAACTTGCCCTTTATTAATTAAGAAAAATACATAATATGTCCACAAGCCTATGTCACCGATTGGCTTTAGGGTATATCACTAACATACTCACGGGTTGTGCATCCGGAAGGGGATTTAGGAGCCCGCAAAAGCAGTCCGGGAGGTGTTCGGGCGCTTGTCCGGATGAGCCGAAAGGTTTCGGGTGCCCGAAATGCTTTTTTGGGCGCCCGAAATGCTTTTTCGAGCGCCCGAAATCTCTGGAATGAAGATTTCAACTTCTTTCGGAACTCCATTTCAATTCAAATTGATTCCAACTTGTTCCAAATTTTCTCATCTGTACGAGATGTAAAATTTAATTCAATAATAATTATTAAATTTAAAATAATAACTATTTAAATTTAGATATATAGAGTCCGGCTACTATAGACTTATGAGTACGATTGTCTTCGTATTCATAAGTTATTTTCAATTATAGAGCTTCCGAATCGACGGTCCATACCGTTCAATATGATTTAGAGCATTTGAAACTTTAAGAAATCAGATTTCATAATTTTTCGACATTATTTACCTTACGATCAAAAAATCTCAAAATTGATTACTTTTAATGGTTGGTATGAGATAATTGCTAGTTTAACGGTGTAAAAGTATCAAAATTAGTTGAATTTTTGATAGAAAATTTTATTCACTATCTAGATAAAGATCAATAACTCCAATCTTAAATTGAAGGATCCGATCATCCATTTTTAGGATGTTGTTCAATTTTGACCATTCATTTTATGCCCGCTTGATGGATTTTATTATAACTTCAAAAAATTACGAAATTTATTTTCTAAAAGTTTCAAAAACTCTAGATCGTATTCAACGGTGTGGATCGTTGATTTGAAAGCTCCATCATTGAAAATAACTTATGAGTATAAAGAACTCTATATTCATAAGAGCATAGTAGCCCTACTCTAGATAGATATATATAGAGTCCGGCTAAAATACTATCAATAGCACCAAGCACTTGGTGCTACCAAGTTTTTCGCCGTTAGATCTACACATTTGACCATTTTCATCCGTTAGATCATACTATTCAACCAACCACTCACTCAACCCTAGGAGACTGCTATCATCCTAACCGCACATCCCTTCATCCAAAAGACGAAAACTTGGTAGCATCAATGAGTTGGTGCTATTAATAATATTCTAGCCTAATTCGATATATATATATATGTATATACATATACATATGTATATATGTATATGTATATACATATGTATATGTATATGTATATACATATGTATATGTATATGTATATACATATGTATATGTATATGTATATACATATGTATATGTATATGTATATACATATGTATATGTATATGTATATACATATGTATATGTATATACATATATATATATATAATTAATTAATTTAGATTAAATTAAAATTATAAATTTGAATTTGAAATATAAATTTAGAATTGATTGCTTTTCATAGGAAAATAGAAGGGATATCAATATATTTTGTAGGGGAATACGGTGATTTATTGTACTTTTCGTTTATTTTATTATAAGTTTCATACTAAAATTGTATTTTATGTTTACTAAATGTTAGATATTGTTCAATAAAATATAGGTACATAAAAATTTAAATACGAATGTAAAATTTTAGTTGTATTGTTACTAATTCTATTTTATATTCATGTGTGCAAATTAGCATATATTATTATCTAAATAATATTCAAAGTATATATAAATCCGATTCATATTCTAATCCGATTAAATATCTGGTTATATTCGAATCCGCTTTTAGCGAATATAGTAATAAAAATTTAGCGTCTGACATATATCCGTATTAAAATTCGCATCTGAAAAAAATATGGATGCAAATATATATGATTTCGTCAAATATCCAATCGTATTCGACGGTTTTCACCCCTAGCAGTCTGTCACTTTTATTGACAGTCATTTGTCCTCGGAATACGAAGGTCTATGTAATAAAGGGTTCAATTTGTATAATTTGCATGTATTTGGACAGAGAGGTAATCTTGCCAGATTTCCAAGAATTGACCGAATCAACAAAATCCAAACAAGTGGACTGAGTGCAAAATCCTAAAACCCAGTGAACTTTTTATACAAAATGGTATAAATTATTTGGTTATCTTAACTCATATCTTCAAATTATATAATTTAAGAATACTAACTTATACCGACAGTCCCTAACGCAAGTGACAAAGGGCTTGGTGGTTGGTACCCGAGGTCCCGAGTTCGAATTCTAGTTGATTCACATATTTAGCTAAATTTATTTCTAAAAAGAAATAAACGAAGAGGGTAGCGTGCTACCTTTCTCTCTAAAAAAAAAAAGAGAATATTAACTTATAAATTTTTAAATTTTGAGTATATTGCATAGCTAGGTTGTAGGAAAACAATATATTTTTTGGCAAAAGAATCCCATCCATTAGATGGATGGGTGTAAATCGTTTATTTATAGCTTGAGTTTTTATTTTCAGTTAACATTTCTTTAACTTTTAATATTTATTTATAACTTGAGTTTTACAGTTAATTAATATAATTCTTTTTTGAATGTAAGAACTTTATTATTTGTTAGTTTGTTTTAATTTTATTAGCTAGAAAGTGATCACAATCATTAAATATATAAAATCATTCATAAATTTAATAAAATCTTTAATTCAGTTGGCAAAAATTTTCTAATTATAAAAAAAATAGATTGATGGATATGCCAAAAGGGTAAAAGAGAATAGATAATAGAATGCAGGATCGTAAGGATTCCGAGAAAGACGAATTAAGTCCCCCATTTTGATCCTAGGGGCCGGCACTCGTTCTCTTTACTAGAAAGGTAGTTTCTTGCATGCAGAGGGGATTGAGAGGGAATTATGTGATGGAGGCTTCAATCACGGAGCAAATTAGCTAGTGGGAGCACGGGACGACAGCGATTGCGGAAGAAAAGCATCTCCGTGGAGAAAACTGTATTTTGGCCCTTGTACTTACTTTACTATATTTGCCAGTATAGTGGTTCGCACATTCCGGCGAATAGATGAGCTGAAAGTAAAAAAAAATTATAGAATAAAATATCAGCAAATAAAATACAGAAATAACGTATAAATACCATATTATAAACGAAAATACTTTTTCTAAAAATAACCTATATTATGATTGAAAAGATAAATCATTCAGAACTAATCAACCGTGTTGAAAAGAAATCGCATATATATTATGCAAAACTCTGCTATTATAATAGCTTGCATAGCACAATCATCAAAAAGAAATGGTATAGCAATTATAGCACGTCAAAAGAGCGTCAAACTATATGAGCTTATGGGCGGTAAAGCAAAATTTATCACAAATAACAAAGAAGAAAGACAAATTAAGAAGTTAAAAAGAATATTAATTAAGCATGCACATAAAAAAAGTCTTTATTATCTACCATAAAGCTACTTAGATTCAAAACAAGCACAAAATTTAAACGGGTCCCCTTCAACTTTTCAACATTTGCTTAATAGTCTATAGATAACAAAGAATTACAAAATATAATTTGATTACAAAATAATTTTTAACAAGTCTCATATATGCATGACTATCTTCTGAAAAAGTCCTTGGTGCCAACAAAGACCCCTCTCTCTCCTTATTTATTTTATAGATGAAAATGTACTAGTAATCTTTTAGTTATAAAGCATTTTGAAATAAGTCCCTCAACTTCTAACTATTTTTTAATGATTTCTTAATTACTAATTATTCTGGATGAGTTATTTTGTTTAATTGAATTGAATTATATGTTAATATTAATGGTTTTGATAGCTAATAGTCATTGACTGTTATAAATTTAGGTCAAGAAACAGGTTCAGATCAAGTTCCCAATTTTTAATCTTAATTAACCTCAATAGATTCATTAAAAAAAGAATAGTATCATTAGAAGCATACTATATTTGGTGAGATGAGAAATAGTATCCATAAATTCGTAAGGAACAACAGATGTAAATTTCATAATAAAGAAGAAGGGTGATCTAAAGATCCAACCCAAATTTCAATCTATTCGTCATCCAAAGATATTTTTTTGTTTTTCAGTGTAAAATCATCATCAAGTGAATCATCCTAATCTAATTCAAATCAAAGATGATAAAAGTCATAGAAAACCATTTCTACCAACAACAAAGAAATTAAATACAAACTAACTTCACCAATATAATACTTACATGAATCTAAAAGCTCCACTACTGAATAAATCGAACAAGTATAAATCATTATGAGTGATAAAAAAACTCCCTTTTTTGTCAAATTTTCGAAACGAATAGCTAACGCGTATGTATCCCAAATTGATACCTACAAAGTTTAAAAGAAAAAAAGGTTTTCATAGCTTAACTAAATCAAAACCATAGCTAATCGATATAGATAACCTGAAAAAGAAGTAATTATATGTGTGTAAACAGCAAATAAGTATCAAAAAGGGTAGCAAAAAGCATGTTTTTAAATTGACTGTGGATTAGGATACCAACATCTAATTCAGCATATTTTGGTATCTCATTCCTACAAATGTGATAAAATTAATGAAAAATGTTAAATTTTTATGTTTCTAGATTAACAAAATAGAGGATTGGATCATTCAAAATGTGATCTTTTGATGAAACAACCAAAACCCCACATAAAATAACTTGGAGAAAAAAGAATAAATTTGAATGAGAAAAATCGGATTTGATGAAATAAAACCTTTTGCATTTGAGGTTGAAAAAGAGCTGAGAGATGAGCAAATTAAGCAGCAGCAGCCACTGCAGGTCTATTACAACAAACGCCACAATCTGCATTCTATAAGACAATCATCAAATAAAAATATAGTTGACCTGTCGTAAAAAAATAGCTTTAATTAACAAATGTTATATATATCCTTCTTAATCAATCTACTAACTCTAAATATGAAATTCGCAAAAGATTTTCCGCATTGCAAACATTTTCTAGAAATTTGTTAAACTATATTGTTGGACAGAATGAACTAATTCATGATAAAAAAATCACATAGAGATTTTCCGCATCTCATATAGATTTTGCATATCTTTTCGCTGCAGAAATAATGTTGCAATTACTAAGATCTAAACTCGTCGTGTTTTACAAACTTCTCGATCCGTCTTATGCTATCTTGATCTTTGGCACATTGTTCTTCTTCAGAGTTGTTCTTTCTCGTCGAAAACTAGCCACCAGAGTCGATCGCAGCACACTGCCCAAATCCTTAGAGTTTTTGAGGGTGCCCTAGAGTGAACCCAAAAGAGAATTTTTCTGTAGAAGGCACCTTCAAGATCGATAACGGGCGGCATGAGCGGAAGGTTCTTAGGAAATTCATGGTTCTTCGTGGGAGCTTACAGGAAGACATATATGCGACTGTCGTGGAGCCACATCATCTGCCCCTCATCGAGAGCACCATTTTCGCGAACATCCTATATTTTTCCGACATCACCTCGGATAGGCTCATGCTAGAGTTCACCTTGCGGCATTGAAGAGAGGATGTGGAGTTTGAAATTAGCCCACAGAGGATACGCTTCATGCCCCAGGAGGTCGCAGTTCTTCTGAGATTACCCCTAGACGACCAGGTAATAATCCTTGACGTGAAGGTCTATTCCGATATTCAGAAGAGATACCTTAAGGGGAAGAAAGTTGATTGCAGGAACCTAGAGTTGGTATTGAAGGAGATGTCCCCAAAGAAGGATGAAAACAACATCCGTGACTTTGTCAAATTGTTTATTCTCTACTTTTTTGTTGCATTCTTTTTACTAATACCAATAATATTTGCCCCAAAGGCCTTCTGGCTCTTGTTGATGATCTCCCCTGGTTGGGACACTATAATTGGTCGGATGCAGTTCATCAACTAAACATCAACAACCTATATTTAGCCGCCATAAGATTACAAAATAATGTGAAGAGGGTGAAAAACGTTCTCGAATGCACCCCTATTCTCCCTGTAAGTGTAAATTGTGCAAAAATGATTCCATAATTTTCAACTTTTTGTTGTTATACCCTATAACTATCTATTTAATGGTCAAATTTATACAGATATGCAGTTGTTATACGCTATAACTATTTATTTAGTGATCAAATTTATAAAGAAATGCAGAAACTAATTATAAAATAGCGCAAGTTCCTGTATAAATAGTGCAACATTTTTATCAGTAATCATGCAAATTGTGTAGGAGTTGCTATATTTTGATTAGTAGTGCAGCATATTGCAATATATTGTAATCCCCTGCTATTTAGTTCAACATTTTGGTTAATAGTATAATTTTTTGATGTTGAATTTATTATAACAGGTGTGGATGTACGAGCATACAGCGTCTAGATGTCCGCAATCTTCCCAGCGCACAATATTCCCACGTGTTCAGAGGTGGGACACAATTAGATGAACGAGGCGTTCACGGGCTAAAGTAAAGGAGGACTTTACATTTACGAGGTGCCAGCACAGACTCGACCTCTCCCCGTAGGAGCAACAACTAATAGGGATCTGAGCTGTTGTTCCATGATTTTGCGAGGAAGAGAAGGGAGCTATAAACAGGTCATGACGGCAATTTGCCATTTGGAGAGCATCGTCTACGGTCTGGTTCGCTCTGTAGTCGTGATTTTGCGCCCTCATCCTGTACCATCACCAAAGTCCTCGTCATTGCGTACTATACAGAAAAAGACCAATGGTCGACTCTCCTCACAACCTTCGAAAAACAAAAGTTATTAACACAAGTTTTTGTGATGCCGGCAACAATCTCAGTTGTCAAGATCAAGCACGAAAGCATGCGAGTTCCAACTCTGTGATCGTCTGTCTCTAATAAGGAACGGTTGTGTTTGAAATGACCATACTTTCCCCGAGTTCCCAGTGAGGCTCGAAAAAAGTGCACTCTTGGAAAGAGAACAAAGTATAGGAGTTTGTACTTCCTCCAACAACGCATGGTCGGAAAGGCAAAGGAGACGACATGATTGTCCATGTGTGTAACGCACTTATTTCTTAAATTTGCAATAATTTTCTATGTAAAATAATACAGTTGTTATTGTACCATTCTTACTTTAATAACAGTATCTTTTCATTTACTGCGGTATATCAATCGTGCAAATATAGTCGTAATAGTGCATGATTGTATAAAGTAGTATAACATGTTCTGGCATCGTGCAAGCAGAATGCATAGTAAAGAGAGATCGAAGCATCTGGAGCACCAAGAGAACCTCCTGCGTAATCCCAAAGAGAAGTTGATGAGAAAAGTGAAGATGATGATGTTGCAGAGGGAGACTTGTTCGTCGGTGCCGATGCACTAGAAGGGAAAAATATATGTAATCGTGTAATTTTCTCCTGATTGGTGCAACATAGCTACAAATAGATCAATGACCCTCACTATTTTACACCAAATAGCTACACAACATCATCGTCCAGCTATGTGAGGAGGATGTGCAACCAATAACTTCACTACCTACAGCAGAGTATGTACATATGGCCGCCGAGCTAGTACTGAAGGCCGTCGATCATGTACGTGCAGCCGCCGAGCCAGAACCGAAGCCCGCTGACCATGTATATACACCCGCCGAGCCCGTACCAACGGCTGCCGACCATGTACATACGCCTGCCGAGATAAGAAGTGATGTGAGTCATGTAATTGGTGTGGGTAAGGTATATACTTGTTGCAACGTTATACGTAAATAATGCAACATTTTGTCTACTCGTATTAAATTCTTCACAATTTTGCCTTCTTTTGAAAAATGTTGCACTATTTTATATCTCTTAATATAGGCCCCAATAGTGATCGATATATTCCCTTGAAAGAAGTGACAAAGATAATGAAACTGCCGATCGCAAAGAAGAGCAGTGGAAAGAGCAGTAGAAAGGCATTTAAATATTTATGCCAAGGGTGTACTGCCAAGGGAAGACCAAGATTTAATAGAGAAATTCCTTACAAGCAACACAAATTTAATCAAAGTCCCCTTGAAGAACATCAATATTTCTCAAAAGGACTTAATCAACCTGCTCTGCTATATGGCCTTCGTCAGCTGCGATATTATTGTGTAGTACACTAAATTTCAGTGCACCGTACCGAACTTCTACAAATTGTGGAGTTTCGGTGGAAAAATAGCATGTGAGGCTATGGGTGAGGCTTCGGCCCTGTTTGAGACTTGTGCGAAGTATTTTCGGCGCAAAAGAGGCGTGAAAACGGACTTCGATAAGTTAAAACTGCAGATGTTGTAAATTCTGCATTTGGATTCCGGTATGTGAAGCTCATACCGGTACTGAAGTGATTAGTACCGGTATGTGATGAGTATACCGGAATGCCATGTTGAAACCGAAAACCCAGCTCTCGGGTTTTGCGAAACTTTCCGGAGAATACCGGTATGTGAAGAGGGATACCGGTATGCGATGTTCGAAACAGTGAATCCAGCTCTCGGGTTCTGCGGAATCTCCGAGGTATACCGGAACCAACACCCGTATACCGGTATGCATATGCACATACCGGTATACAATGTCCAATTTTGGCTGGTTGAGAGTGTTAAGTGTGGAGAAGGGCAATTTGGTCTTTTCACACTCGTGGGGGTGTTAGAAAGGCAGGGAACATCCCCCCTTTCTCAGTCACCTTCTTCTCCATTTCTCCTCTTCATCTCCTCTCACTTTCTCTCACTAGAGATCCCTCCAAAGCTTGGAGAAGTGGTGGATTGGAGCTTGGAAAAGGCTTCCAAAGGAGAAAAGAAGCTTCTTGGTGCAAGAAGGAGCTTGGGAATTTCGTGATTAAGGTTAGTACCTCACGTTTTGGGTTCAAACCTTGGATTTAATCCTTTGTTATGAGGTTTTTGGGAACCCTTGACAATCTAGAGCACAAATGGTGGGAGATTGGCCATGAAATCTAGGGTTTGGCTTGCATACATGCAAACCCTAGGTAGAATTAGGGCTTGTGCCATGAGAGGTTCTAAAAATATTTGGACCTTCGGGAATTGCAATTGAGGCATAGGAAATTATGTTAGAACACTGATTTCACACATTGAGTTGATTTAAGGGTTCGTAACGAGTAACGAACCGTTTTCTTGTAGAAGCTTGGGTTGAAACAAGAACTCAAGGCTTGGACACTTAGGAGCTTGAAGAATACAAGGATTTGAAAGCTCTTGAGATGGGTTTGTGTTTACCGAAGTGATTAGGTCACTTCCATGTCTAGGGTAATTATCCATTTAAAAATAAAATGGTATGTGTTGTGAACCCTAGAAATTGCATGTTGGCAAAGATAAAATCATGATAGGTAGAACGATGAGCTCCTATTGCATGATGTATATTTCAAGTATATTTCAATTATTGATACTTGTTGCATAGTTGCATGTATGATTAAACCTAGAGTCATGGAACCTAGGTTGAGAATGAGAAAGTAAACCTAGTGTCATTGAACATAGGTGAGACTTAGTGACTTGAATCTAGGGTCATGAGACTTAGGTTGACAAGTGAAAAGGTGATGATTGGGATGTGCGACGATTTTGCTATCCCGGGTATGCGACGATTTCGCTACCTATGCCATGAGTTGGCGGTGATGATTGGGATGTGCGACGATTTTGCTATCCCGGGTATGCGACGATTTCGCTACCTATGCCATGAGTTGGCGGTGATGATTGGGATGTGCGACGATTTTGCTATCCCGGGTATGCGACGACTTCGCTACCTATGCCATGAGTTGGCGGTGATGATTGGGATGTGCGATGATTTTGCTATCCCAGGTATACGACGATTTCGCTACCTATGCCATGTCACGCCCCGGGCTAGTTCAAGATGCAGAAAAACGTGCTAATTAATTTTTTTTTGAAAAGCCTAGCCCGCGCCACGTACAGACCCGCCACAAATACAGGGTCCACTGTACACACGGACAGAGCCTCCCCTGTATTTGCACGGCGTCCAAAAACAAACAACAGGATCACAACCACCATTCATTCATCCCAACAGCACATCAACACAACGAGAGATTCATACAGCTAACAGTCCTTAACCTGTATGAATCTAAGCAAATCCTTAAGCGAAGGATGATGCAATGCACAAGCAACAATCATTCTAGAAAGCTGCTCCTTACCCAGAAGCTTTAGTTTGAAACCCTAATCTCAATCATTGAAGAAGCCTTTGAAAACTGTTCTCCACACGAGAACTCTCTTTTTGAAATCACAAAACCGAGCAATCAGAAATCCATTTGAAAACCGTTTCCCACACGGAAACCTTGTTTTACGACGCTACCACGAGGGGTAGAAAACCGAAATGCTAGATAACGAAACGATTGAAAAACAAGGATACAATCAACTAGTCCAAGCATGCAGTCATCACACAAGCATATAGAATGAATCTACAACATAAGCATGCTAGAATTTACAACGGGGTAACTGAACCACACATTACATCTATCAAATAGAGGTAGGGGAATAACCAAATCTGGGGATGTAGCCTCACGAGTCGGAACCTCTAGAGCTACTATCTAGGCGTGCCTCGCAGCGTCCCGACACTCACCACCCTGCTCACTTGAAACCTGTAATGGGGGTGGGGGGTGAGAACATGCACGCATGTCTCCCCTCCCAGTGGGTACCGCAAGCCGACGAAGGCGAGGTGTACACACCGGCACGAGGGTCAACAAAAGATAGATATGGTATACAGTAGCACAAGTAAATATGAGGCTGAACCTATAACAGAAATAACAATGCTACTGTAAGCAACTAGTATGCATCAAAGGGGATAACCACAAAGTGAACCCAATCTATAGCCACCAGGGGGTGGCCCTGGCACTGTCACCCTGCTCAATCCAACGGCACCATCCATCCCGACGCAATGCTCGGGGCCACGGGTCGGTAGAAATTCACGACCCTTTTCCGGAAAAGAACACCTCTAAACGGTGGATCAGACCGCGGTGTACGTGAAGTGCGGGAAGAGCTGTGACGATCGATGCATATGCTCAATCCACAGAACGGCAACAAGCCGAGAAGCAACCAATAAACCACAACTAGGATCGCTCGGAACAACAGGCGATCACCTCCGACCAACTGGGTCGTCTCAAGGAATATGCAAGCCACACTAGGATCGCTCAGACTGACAAGCGATCCCACACCGACCGACTGGGTCGTCTCAAGAACATGCAAACCACACTAGGATCGCTCAGAATGACAAGCGATCCCCACCGACCGACTGGGTCGTCTCAAAGAACATGCAAACCACACTACTCTACTATCCAAGCACGCATATGAGTAGAGTCTACGGGAGTCAAGTGAACTACTAACAGAAATGCAAAGGAAGGGATAGAAAGGTATCACCGTAGTCCACTGAACCGACTCCGGGTCGAAGTACCCACCTGTAGGTAAGATCCAATCTAACACCGACGGCTCTCGGGAACCGCGACAGGACCTACGAAAGACTCACAGGGTCAAGGTCCACCAAGTCGACGCTAAACACAAAGCTCTCACATCCCGAAACCGGCGGATCGCCCGGGAAACCCACCGGGACGATCCCCCGAAAAACCACACAAAGCCCCCGAGGGGTACCAAACAGCCAACATGGTCCCTCGCTGTCCCCGAACACACGAAACCAAGTGACGGGACAGCGAGCACAAGCTGGGGGGTGCCACGAACATCAAATGCACCCGTAAAGGCTTCCCGGGTTCCCGAAAAGTGCCAATTTGGCACCGGAACCCCACATCACTCATCCGCTGTCCTCGGAACTTCGGGACAGCGATGAGGAACAGCCAACGAGGCTACACGATGAAGCCAAGTCGCTCGCGAAAACAGCGAGTGAGTCGCACAACTAGAAACGTGCGTTTCGCCGATTATTTCATCGAAAAACACGTCGGAAACGAATCCGAAACTACACGAAGGGCGAGGGGGTTGGACAACCAGTCCACAGGGTCTCCAAGACCTTACCCTTGTAGCCCACAGCGTCGCTACGCTGTCACAAACGCCAAAGTCCCCAAACATGCAACATACACATACATACAATCACTAAATTAAGCCGCTAGAGCAAACCGTACGTCCGCTCGACCTTCCGCAAGCACCAGCGGATAGGTAGCGACGTCACGGAGACCGTGCTCACTGTCCCGCTGCGACAGGACCAGTCGCAAGCCGGAAAATCCCATAAAAACAGCGAGCTCAAGCACAAAAGCGAGCGTAACTAAGGCCGTGTGAGCAAACCGTACATCCGCACGACCTTCCGCAAGCACCAGCGGATAGGCAACGATGTAACGGAGGCCATGCTCACAGCCTCACTGTGACGGGAACAGTCGCAGTCCGGGAAAACCCATAAAAACAGTGCATCCACAAGGCGAAAATGCTCGACGAAGGCCGAACGGTAAAACGGCTCACCCAAAACAGAAACTAAGGTGAGCATGATGATCAGCGCATCGCCGCGATCATCGTGCTCACCTTTCCGAGCTCCGGGAGGCAACGGGGAGCTCAAACACCAAGGTACGGCCAAAATCCAACAAAGCAAGACCCCGGCCGGAGCAACCAGCTCCGGCCGGCTGCCGCCGGCCGGCATGCACGGCCAGCGGCGGCCAGGGTCGGCAGAGGAGGTGGCAAGGAAGAGGGGGCTCACCTCAGCCGGCGGCGGGAAGTGGCGGCGGCGGCGCGGGGAAGAGCCCTAGCTCCGGGAAGGCTCGGCCACACCTACTCCGGCAAGGAACGGCGTCGGCAGCCGACGGCGACGCGAGCACCGGCAAGAGGGACCCGCCGGACGTCGGGGAAGGGGCGACCGCGACAACTCCGGGCAACGGCGGCGGCGGTCGGAAGTTCACAGCCGCGGGTGCCTTAGGAGCACAGGCGGCAGCCGCGGCGGCTGCGGCGGCGCTCCGGCAGCACGGCGATGGCCGGGGGAAGGAGAAGACCGGCGGCGGAGGTCCCGAGGGTGGCGGCGCTCACCCTCCGAGGCGGCGGGAGGCGGCGGGGCGCGGCCTCCAGCTGCTCCTGCCTGCAGCTTGCACGCAGGAGCCGCAGGCGCGCGGCGGCGCACCGGCGGCACGGGGGCGGCCGGGGAAGAAAGGGGCGGCGCCGGAGGACCTGAGGGTGAGGGCGCTCACCCCCCAAGGCGGCGCGAACCGGCGGCGGCTCGGGCCACCAACCCCCCTGCCCGCAGCTGCCCTGGCAGCAGCTGCGGCAGCTCGGCGGCCCACGGCGGCGGTCACCGGCGGCGGCGCAGGACTCGAGCAGTCGTGCCACCTCAGGGGAGCTCTGGCGTGGGTTTCCCCTGGGTGCACACCTCCGAGAAGAAGGAGAAGAAGAAGAAGAAGGAGAAAAGAGGAAAAGGGAGAGAGAGGTGGGGGGGGGGGGTAGCTCCGGCCAGGCGGTGGCCGGCGGCGACCGGCAGGGCTCGGGGAGGAGGCTGAGGGGCAGGGGAGCCTCGTGCTCACCCCCCCCCCCCTGGGAGCAGGGGAGAGAAGGGAGTGAGAGAGGGAGGGAGAGAGAGAGAGAGAGTGTGAGGGGATGTTTCACCCACCCCCTCCACCAACCAAATTACAGAAAAACCCCTCCAAACTCAGCAAAACACCCCAAGGTCCCTCTCAGCCAGCACAAGATGCCCAAACACCCCTCCACAAGCAATCTCACGCGAAACGGTGCGAGAACAGGGTCCAAATCGCGAAATTACAAAATGCGACTTACGACCTCTCGGCGATCAAGATGGAATAACTTTTCATCTGCTCGTCGCACGACGACGCGGATCGCGCCATCGCGTTCAGCACTGCCGAGACATCGAACTCACCATTTTGGTTCGTCAGATTCGGACTCCGGATCGCGCCGTTAAGCCGTTCGCTCTCCGCGACGAAAAACCAACAACTATTAAAATCCACTAAAATCACTTATATACATATATATATATATATAAATACCGGTATATATATACGTATACTGATCAAAAACACAGTAATGGGGGAGAGGAACACTGAGAATTTCAAATTCCCAAAATTCGGATTCTCACATCACTCCCACCTAACAAGAAGTTTCGTCCCCGAAACTTACCCACACACTATCCGCGAACAACAGCGGATACCGCTCACACGAAGCAGACTCTAGCTCCCAAGAAATCTCGCGCTCCTCGCGACTCATCCACCGCGGTCTCACAACACAGAAAGCTCCGGTTCCTCAACTGTTTCACATTGCGAGCCGAAAACCTCACAGGCACCTCACCGCAACTGAGGTCCTCTCTCAGCTGAACCGTTGTCGGGCCGATCACACGACGCTCACCCACGTCAACCAAACAGAACGGTGATCGACAACGACTTCCACAAAACGCCTCGTGCGGTGCCAATCCAATGCTCGCTAGGAAGCTGTAGAACGAAGCAAGCTCCATCAAGGAAGGATACCTGAACCAATCCTCACCAAAAATCCAAACGCATGCCCGGAGCATAACTTCGAGAGTCTAGAAGACTCGCTCCGACTGCCCAACACTCTGAGGGTGGTAAACCGAGCTGAAGTTGAGCCTCGTCCCCAGTGCCTACTGCAAGCACCTCCAGAACTGGGAAACGAAGCGAGAATTTCGATCCAAAACGATCGACACTGGCACTCCAAACAGCCCGACGAACTCATCCAAGTAGAGCTGCGCCAGTCGATCCCAAGACTAATACGGATGTACCGATAGGGAGTGAGCTGTTTTCGTCAGACAATCCACCAAACCCAGATCGCAACATGACCTCGCAGAGAACGAGGCAACTCGGTGACGAAAACCATGGTGATCCGCTCCCACTTCCCTACAGGTATATGTAACGGTCGAAGCTTCTCTGATGATGCACAGCCTTCACTTGCTGACAAACCTGGCACAGTGCCACATGCTGAGCTACAACCAGAAACTCAACCCCAAGTCGCGGTACATCTTCGTCTCCCCAGGATGAACGATGTACGGCGACCGGTGTGCCTCAGCTAAAACTCTCACCTCAAATCCTAAACTCTGGGCACACAACTCCGTCCTCGAAGGAAACCAACAGCATGTAGCACGAAGTCACCTTTTCTGTCCAGCTCGCACTCCCTACCAGTGCGGATCCATCAGTCGTCCACCGAAAATCTGATCCGTCGAGGTGGGTAGCACCTCCAAGGGCAACAACTGAGCGGTAGCTCCACAAGGAACAGTCTCAAAAACTCGAGAGCGAACACCACCACTGCTAACACACAAGATCGAGCGCTAGATAGATCTTCTTACAGTCCATCAACTAGCGCGGAGCACAAGCGATATCCATCTCATGCTGAATGAGCACGCACCCCAATTCTATCCAAGATGCATCGCAGAAGACCGCAACAATCGCACCAGGCTGCGAAAATGCTAAGATAGGGGCACGGGTCAAACAGTCCATCGGCTCCAAGACGCTCAACGGACAAGCGGGAGTCTAGAGAAACGACGCGCCCTTCCTCGACAGTTTGCTCAAAGGGGCGGCGATCTTGAGGAGGACCCTCAACAATTCGCCGGCATCAACGCCCAAGCCGAGGAAGTTCCTAGACTCAGCCACAGAAGTCGGAACGGGCCAAACCACTACAGAGCCCTCCTTCCTTGGTTCCCCCACAAAAACAACCCACGTCACGATGCGAACCAAGAAGGAAACTCTTCGAAGAGATCAGTATGTCGTCAAAGGAGAGACCACGACAACTGATCCAAGAACTGCCGAAACCCAGTTCAACAAGTCCAAAAAGCTGCCGGGACGTTCGCTTAACCGAACGGCAAAACCGTGACCTCGTAAAGCCCGTGACGAGTCCGGAAGGCCGTTAACGCAACGTCCTCAGTCTTGATCCTCAACTAAGGATAACCTGGCCGCAGAACACACTTCGAGAAAACTGAGGCTCCCTGGAGCCGGTCGAAGAGCTCAGAGATCTGCGGTAGAGGGTACAAAGCAACACCGACCAACGGAAACCTTGCGAGTCCATCACTCAGGTGTACAGGGCTGCCAATCGCAGCAAGCGATAAAAACACCTACGATGCCGAACATCAGATCAAAAAGATCGGACACGTGCTCCAAGGCACGGCTACGAAAGACGCGGCGAAAACCCTGCACGCAAACACAGCTCGGAGCCAACAACCAGGCTCCCGTCATCCCGAAACCGAGCTAAAAGGGCACCCGGACTCAACCGGAGTCAAACCAACGGCAGTGATGGCAAATCAACTGCGCAAAACCACGCCAGGATTAGCTCAAGGTTCACCACTAGAACGGGGATGACCAACACACAGCTTTCCGCAAGACGGCCAAGAGCGAGAAGAAGTCTTGCGAGGGAAAGCACCGACCCAATCCAGAAGGTCCCCAAGAAGGGATAGGGTATTTCGTCCTAACTTTCGACACTACGTTGTCTGCAGCCAACGTACTTATCAAAAGAAGACGAAATATCCTAAGGTCAAAGCCAACAACCAGTTGGCAACACCACAAAGGCGTCAGGTCCACCAACTCCAAAGCTGGACCAAAGTCACAGACGATTCACCGAATTAAAAAAAAACAACCCGACCCACAAAACAACGTCTGCCCTGAGCCAACTCCCTAGGAGTCATCGGCTTCCAACAACGAACCGGCGGCTACAGGCGACAAAGGGTCGTCAACCACACGAACCAAACCGGAGGCAGAACAAAACCAGCGTCGACTAACCAACGTCGAACGCGGTGAGATCTCCAACAAAAACCTGGAAGATCTCGCGGCAACACGGAAACCTACAAGTACCACCAGGAATCCCATAACACACCAATTTAGGCGTTAGGATAGCCGCAAACCACGTAGGCACCAACAAACACCCGACACTCAACAGTGTCCACTCAGTCTAGTACACGTCAGTTCGACGCCAGAACTAGCCAATGGTCGAAAGACCAACACTGACGATGCCACCAGCAAGACGTCAGAGGGGTAGGTTTCACCGCCCTACCCAACAAAAGAGAGAGGGGAAACACCCAAACTGCGGTCGAAACCGCTCAAAGCACCGTCTCCGTAGAGACGCTCGCAGAGGCCCTCGTGCTCAACACGAAAAGTGGGGACAGGGCAAGAACAGCCCAAACAACAACACAGATCCACCGAGTGACGTTTCCCAAGCCCACAAGGGCTACCACCTACCAATGAGTGGTTACACAAGGGGAAAAGGCACCCTGCCACTTGGGATCTGTAAGGTACTCCACCACCACTACTAGAAGGAGTACGAGCCTGCGAACAAGGGCAGATCAAAACTCAGGAGATCCGCCCAAACACGCTCGGATGTGGCCACCACCCCACCCCCAAACACGGGGTCGGCGTCCACGCGCGAAACAGCCGACGGAGTCGCTGTTGTCGTCACGGTCGTCGCACAACGGTGTGGGTGCCACAGGAGGGTCTGCAGTCATCGGGGCACACGGCGAAGGAGTAGGAGGGGCTGGAGCGGCAGCTGCCGTAGCCTGTTGCTGCAAAAACCACCGGAACAAGCCGGAACATGCCGGAGAGGGTCGCCAACTGACCCCTCGCCTCGGCCTCAAGCACACAGGGTACGGCCCACACCAGGCTGTCCGCCTCCTGCCAGCTCCTCACTCGTACCGGCCTCGACAGCCCAAAACAGAAAACCAGCAGACAGCTCCGCAGGCGCACGCCCACAACCACGACCCGGACGAGGAGGTCTACCAAGACCACAAACCAACTGCAAAAGCAGAAACCAGCGCAAGAGAAAAGGGGTCGGCAACTCCCACAAAACACAAGCCGAAAACAAACCCCTCGAGCTCGCGCGCCTATACATCCTAGGTCTTCCTAGGGGTCAGCCTAACCAGTGGTTCAGTTACAAGTTGATGAATGAACGAGTGTTTGTTCCCTTTACGCTCTGATACCATCTTAATCTGTCACGCCCCGGGCTAGTTCAAGATGCGGAAAAAACGTGCTAATTAATTTTTTTTTTTTTTTGAAAAGCCTAGCCCGCGCCACGTACAGACCCGCCACAAATACAGGGTCCACTGTACACACGGACAGAGCCTCCCCTGTATTTGCACGGCGTCCAAAAACAAACAACAGGATCACAACCACCATTCATTCATCCCAACAGCACATCAACACAACGAGAGATTCATACAGCTAACAGTCCTTAACCTGTATGAATCTAAGCAAATCCTTAAGCGAAGGATGATGCAATGCACAAGCAACAATCATTCTCTAAAAGCTGCTCCTTACCCAGAAGCTTTAGTTTGAAACCCTAATCTCAATCATTGAAGAAGCCTTTGAAAACTGTTCTCCACACGAGAACTCTCTTTTTGAAATCACAAAACCGAGCAATCAGAAATCCATTTGAAAACCGTTTCCCACACGGAAACCTTGTTTTACGACGCTACCACGAGGGGTAGAAAACCGAAATGCTAGATAACGAAACGATTGAAAAACAAGGATACAATCAACTAGTCCAAGCATGCAGTCATCACACAAGCATATAGAATGAATCCACAACATAAGCATGCTAGAATTTACAACGGGGTAACTGAACCACACATTACATCTATCAAATAGAGGTAGGGGAATAACCAAATCTGGGGATGTAGCCTCACGAGTCGGAACCTCTAGAGCTACTATCTAGGCGTGCCTCGCAGCGTCCCGACACTCACCACCCTGCTCACCTGAAACCTGTAATGGGGGTGGGGGGTGAGAACATGCACGCATGTGTCTCCCCTCCCAGTGGGTACCGCAAGCCGACGAAGGCGAGGTGTACACACCGGCACGAGGGTCAACAAAAGATAGATATGGTATACAGTAGCACAAGTAAATATGAGGCTGAACCTATAACAGAAATAACAATGCTACTGTAAGCAACTAGTATGCATCAAAGGGGATAACCACAAAGTGAACCCAATCTATAGCCACCAGGGGGTGGCCCTGGCACTGTCACCCTGCTCAATCCAACGGCACCATCCATCCCGACGCAATGCTCGGGGCCACGGGTCGGTAGAAATTCACGACCCTTTTCCGGAAAAGAACACCTCTAAACGGTGGATCAGACCGCGGTGTACGTGAAGTGCGGGAAGAGCTGTGACGATCGATGCATATGCTCAATCCACAGAACGGCAACAAGCCGAGAAGCAACCAATAAACCACAACTAGGATCGCTCGGAACAACAGGCGATCACCTCCGACCAACTGGGTCGTCTCAAGGAATATGCAAGCCACACTAGGATCGCTCAGACTGACAAGCGATCCCCACCGACCGACTGGGTCGTCTCAAGAACATGCAAACCACACTAGGATCGCTCAGAATGACAAGCGATCCCCACCGACCGACTGGGTCGTCTCAAAGAACATGCAAACCACACTACTCTACTATCCAAGCACGCATATGAGTAGAGTCTACGGGAGTCAAGTGAACTACTAACAGAAATGCAAAGGAAGGGATAGAAAGGTATCACCGTAGTCCACTGAACCGACTCCGGGTCGAAGTACCCACCTGTAGGTAAGATCCAATCTAACACCGACGGCTCTCGGGAACCGCGACAGGACCTACGAAAGACTCACAGGGTCAAGGTCCACCAAGTCGACGCTAAACACAAAGCTCTCACATCCCGAAACCGGCGGATCGCCCGGGAAACCCACCGGGACGATCCCGAAACCACACAAAGCCCCCGAGGGGTACCAAACAGCCAACATGGTCCCTCGCTGTCCCCGAACACACGAAACCAAGTGACGGGACAGCGAGCACAAGCTCGGGGTGCCACGAACATCAAATGCACCCGTAAAGGCTTCCCGGGTTCCCGAAAAGTGCCAATTTGGCACCGGAACCCCACATCACTCATCCGCTGTCCTCGGAACTTCGGGACAGCGATGAGGAACAGCCAACGAGGCTACACGATGAAGCCAAGTCGCTCGCGAAAACAGCGAGTGAGTCGCACAACTAGAAACGTGCGTTTCGCCGATTATTTCATCGAAAAACACGTCGGAAACGAATCCGAAACTACACGAAGGGCGAGGGGGTTGGACAACCAGTCCACAGGGTCTCCAAGACCTTACCCTTGTAGCCCACAGCGTCGCTACGCTGTCACAAACGCCAAAGTCCCCAAACATGCAACATACACATACATACAATCACTAAATTAAGCCGCTAGAGCAAACCGTACGTCCGCTCGACCTTCCGCAAGCACCAGCGGATAGGTAGCGACGTCACGGAGACCGTTGCTCACTGTCCCGCTGCGACAGGACCAGTCGCAAGCCGGGAAATCCCATAAAAACAGCGAGCTCAAGCACAAAAGCGAGCGTAACTAAGGCCGTGTGAGCAAACCGTACATCCGCACGACCTTCCGCAAGCACCAGCGGATAGGCAACGATGTAACGGAGGCCATGCTCACAGCCTCACTGTGACGGGAACAGTCGCAGTCCGGGAAAACCCATAAAAACAGTGCATCCACAAGGCGAAAATGCTCGACGAAGGCCGAACGGTAAAACGGCTCACCCAAAACAGAAACTAAGGTGAGCATGATGATCAGCGCATCGCCGCGATCATCGTGCTCACCTTTCCGAGCTCCGGGAGGCAACGGGGAGCTCAAACACCAAGGTACGGCCAAAATCCAACAAAGCAAGACCCCGGCCGGAGCAACCAGCTCCGGCCGGCTGCCGGCCGGCATGCACGGCCAGCGGCGGCCAGGGTCGGCAGAGGAGGTGGCAAGGAAGAGGGGGCTCACCTCAGCCGGCGGCGGGAAGTGGCGGCGGCGGCGCGGGGAAGAGCCCTAGCTCCGGGAAGGCTCGGCCACACCTACTCCGGCAAGGAACGGCGTCGGCAGCCGACGGCGACGCGAGCACCGGCAAGAGGGACCCGCCGGACGTCGGGGAAGGGGCGACCGCGACAACTCCGGGCAACGGCGGCGGCGGTCGGAAGTTCACAGCCGCGGGTGCCTTAGGAGCACAGGCGGCAGCCGCGGCGGCTGCTGCGGCGGCGCTCCGGCAGCACGGCGATGGCCGGGAAGGAGAAGACCGGCGGCGGAGGTCCCGAGGGTGGCGGCGCTCACCCTCCGAGGCGGCGGGAGGCGGCGGGGCGCGGCCTCCAGCTGCTCCTGCCTGCAGCTTGCACGCAGGAGCCGCAGGCGGCGCGGCGGCGCACCGGCGGCACGGGGGCGGCCGGGGAAGAAAGGGGCGGCGCCGGAGGACCTGAGGGTGAGGGCGCTCACACCCCAAGGCGGCCGAACCGGCGGCGGCTCGGGCCACCAACCCCCTGCCCGCAGCTGCCCTGGCAGCAGCTGCGGCAGCTCGGCGGCCCACGGCGGCGGTCACCGGCGGCGGCGCAGGACTCGAGCAGTCGTGCCACCTCAGGGGAGCTCTGGCGTGGGTTTCCCCTGGGTGCACACCACCGGGAAGAAGAAGAAGGAGAAGAAGAAGAAAAGGGAGAGAGAGGTGACCGGGGGGGTAGCTCCGGCCAGGCGGTGGCCGGCGGCGACCGGCAGGGCTCGGGAAGGAGGCTGAGGGGCAGGGGAGCCTCGTGCTCACCCCCCCCCCCTGGGAGCAGGGGGGAGAGAAGGGAGTGAGAGAGAGAGAGGAGAGAGAGAGAGAGAGAGTGTGAGGGGATGTTTCACCCCCCCCTCCACCAACCAAATTACAGAAAAACCCCTCCAAACTCAGCAAAACACCCCAAGGTCCCTCTCAGCCAGCACAAGATGCCCAAACACCCCTCCACAAGCAATCTCACGCGAACGGTGCGAGAACAGGGTCCAAATCGCGAAATTACAAAATGCGACTTACGACCTCTCGGCGATCAAGATGGAATAACTTTTCATCTGCTCGTCGCACGACGACGCGGATTGCGCCATCGCGTTCAGCACTGCCGAGACATCGAACTCACCATTTTGGTTCGTCAGATTCGGACTCCGGATCGCGCCGTTAAGCCGTTCGCTCTCCGCGACGAAAAACCAACAACTATTAAAATCCACTAAAATCACTTATATACATATATATATATAAATACCGGTATATATATACGTATACTGATCAAAAACACAGTAATGGGGGAGAGGAACACTGAGAATTTCAAATTCCCAAAATTCGGATTCTCACATGCCATGAGTTGGCGGTGATGATTGGGATGTACGACGAGTATGCGACGATTTCGCTACTCGAACTAGGATGTGACGATTTCACTCCTTGAATGTTGGAACTATTATGGTGAGACGGCGATTCCGAAACCATAAATAATGACAAGTAGTTAAACTTAGTCAATGTGGAATATAGGATGAACCAAGGAGAGAATGATAAATTATATTTCATTTGGTTGCATCCTTTATGTTTATTTACTAGCATGTAAATATATCTTGCATAGTTATTTGTGATCTAACATATGCATATGGTGTTTCTTTGGACCTGGTGGGTCGAGCTTCTCTCTTGGGTGGCCTTACCCACTGGGAACTATGTTTATAGTTCTCACCCCACGTTTTTCAGGTCCTTCCGCGAGTGAGGCGGCGGAGCGAGGCAAGGGTTTAGCTCTCTAGATAGCGGCCCTTCCATTTTGGTGACACATAGAGTGTACCCCTAGTTTTGGACTATGATAGCATAGGGGATTTTCATTATATGTATGAAACTTGTATATTCCATAATTTTGGAACATAATGTATGGAATGAAAAAGAAAGAAAAGAAAATTTTGGACATGTATATTGTGCCATGTGATGTAATAGAAGTAGAACTTATTTATGTTGATGCTTTCTTTGTGCAACTCTTGTACTCCGTTCCTAGTTGGAACATTGTGGATAAGCTTGTGTTGTGACGCCTTGGACGGATAGAAAAGACTCTATTCGTTCGGCGGGTCTGGTGCATGCGCCCGTGCGGCTATCCTTTCCACCTAGTTGGTGTTAAAGGCCCGGCGGGGCGTGACATATTGACTCCTACCAGAATCTTCTCAAGAAGGCCGAAGGTCAACATTGCATATATTCCACAACTCCCTGCACTAATGCTTCGAGACGGACTTTGATCCAGCTATATTTTTGGAGAATGTAAATAAGGGAGTGATGAAACTAGCAAAGTTTTGGTTTAGCACACTCTTTGACTACGATCATTGGCACTTGCTAGCAGTCATCTACAAGGATCGAAATACCTACACTATACCGCCATACAGAATGATAAATACAACAAAGGATTCGAGAAGCGGAAGGTAATCATTTGTTTGTTAAATAGATTTGTCACATTAAGCACATCTATTCTAAATAGTGCAATATTTGACTTTTGCATTGTAAGTTCGTTGGTAATTTCTTATCGACCAACTTTTCGAACCTATTCGACGGCGGCGCAAAGCATCCAATAGAGTGGGAGATGGTAAATACTGAAGGGATCCCTTCCAAGATCAATCCAATGATTGTGCTTCTTTTTTTTGCATACGAGGAACACCTGCAGAAAGGATGGGGACTCAACTTTACCCAGAAGGATATTACGAAGTTCCGAGATGAAGTTGCTGCAACATCTTTGCGAAAAATTTATGGATGCTGATTTAATAAATTATGAATTTTTGTGATTTTTTATTATATATTATAGTGTAAACGCATTCTTTGAAAGTGTAAATAATACAATTTGCAGAGTTAAAGGGACAACATTTTGTGAATTCTTGTATTATTCACCAAAAATTGGTCAAAATCTACAGATACATTTTGCTTCATTTTGTTTTTTGTACATTACAATATAAACACATACGTTTTAAAGTGTAAGTACTGCAATTCATCAAAGTAAAGGGAACCTATTTTTGAAAATAGTGTAAGATTCTTTGTACAGTTTGCTTTAATGGTGTAATATTTTGTCGGTTTAGCACATTCAAAATAAATAGTGTAAGACTTGCTCTATTTGTTCAAAGCCTTAGCAAAATAGACCTACGTTATGGACAGACGATTTGTTTGTTTTTCCTACGTAGCTCCTACATTTGATATTGTGCAGTTTGGGGCTTCTACCGCCTGCTTGCTTTTTGGCTAAAAAGGGTTCTTGCATGATCATTTATTGTGACCGTACCTTTGGCAATTCCCACACCGCTTCCTGAGTAGGCCATTAGCAACAGACTCTCTCCACACTATCTTCCTTCTTCCCGGTTGTACGTGCACTTTGGGCAGCCGTGGCTACATAATCCCACTGGGAAGAGGTGGCCAGTACTCTTTTCCTCTTGTGGAGGGCATGTAGCCATTAATGTTTTGCGACATGTTGTGGTCTTAAACCATTCCTCGACAAATGCGTAGAAATCACAACGCATCATCGAAATTGCATCCATCGTGTGATTACATGGTATGCCGTCAATGTCCCAACGCTCCACAACCTCAATGGTGGTCGGCGTAATTAACTGAAATAGAAAATTGAGGGTAAAGACAAACTACTTAAATAATTGTGGAAGATAAATAACAAATAGTGCAATATATTTAAAAAACAGTGCAAGATAGTCAACAAATAATGCAAGATAAGTAACAACTAGTGCAATATACTTAAGAAATGGTGCAAAACATATAATACCACCTGGAATAAGACATCTATCGAAGGGTTCAAAGTGTAGAAACGAGAAGCTTCCCTTGAGCTCTCTACGACTTTCGCAGCATAGATTGTTAAAACCGTCTTTCATCTTTTCGCCTAACTATTTTCTCCCATAAAAATATAAAGCTATTTTCTTTCTAGTTTTCTTTACAAGGTACATAATTGGTAAGCCCTTTAAAGATTGAATCACGCTATTTATCGTCTCCGAACAGTTGGAGGTGAGCATCAAATAACATCGTCCAGCGAAACAATACGTAGTCCACCTATGCCGAGGAAGCTTAGACATATATTCGAACTGTTCCAGATTCAAATCCTTCATCTTCTCTGTTATCTTATTGAATTGTGCAGCTATGTAAGCCCGTGTCGTAGCTCAATATCTTCTCCAAGCTGGGGTAACTTTTGGACTGTGCAGAATATTTGTGGACAGATGGTACAAGCAATAATTGTAAGCTGCATCTGGAAAAACATCTCCTACAGTTTCTACAATCCCTTTCTGCTGGTCAAAAATAAAAGTATGTCATTTGTTTCACGGACCACACTATTAACCACGATTCCTTCCCTCATCCGCTAGAGAACCATTGCCAAGAAAATCAATTTTCACCTTCCACGACTGCCCACGCTAATGGCAGGATACAGTTCTTTCCATCGATACATGATGCAGTCAGCAAAGGCACTGTATACTTACCAGTTAGAAAAGTATCTGGAATGTAAGAGAAAGAGTATGCTTTAGTTTAAATATTATCAAAATGTTGTCTTTCACGATAAGTAGTGACATCTTTTGCAAAATAGTGCAACTGTCCTATATACAAGTGTGACTTATTTGAATATTGGTGTAACTATATACCAAATACTTCAACAAAAAAAACAAATGCGTACAGAGTGAACTCAAGAAATAATGGATAATACCATCGAGTCCAACAAGCAGCCTGTAGTGCTTCTGGAAAGCACGAATCGATGCCCCAAATGCTTAGAAGAACTTGTGGAACCGCCCTTTGTCATGGTATTCTAGCTGTACACATGCATCTGCATTATCCAACTTTTGCTCTCACATATACGACGGAAGTGCCACATACAATCCCTCAAAATCTTCTCGGACCAACTCAAGGACCCTTTCTCTGCCCCGATAAGCTTTCTAATCAGATATTTTTGCACCGTACGTACGTTAAATCTCTGTTTGTATCATTTTTGGCTTGTAATCCTCGTTCGCCACCACCTGCTCTTGAATTATAGTGATGATAAAATCCTCATTGCAATTCCTATGTCCCATACTACCTATTGCCCGGCTGCAGGTATGTTTGCAAATAAAGTTCTTCACCCGCCACTGACTAAATCTTGGCAAGTGACGCGCCTTAATTCACCATGGGCAATCTTCGGAAATGCATCTTGCCATTATTTTACTATCGTTACAATTTGTGGAGGCGTACTCAAAACTTCTCTTTATAGCATCGCATTTGAGAGCTCTCTTAAAGTCCGCTTGCGAATTATAAATCTGACCCTCATGGAAATCATCTACATCTAGGACAGATCCAATGGCCTCCGATGTAGCGTAATTGACTACGAGATCCTTCTCGAACTCTCCGTCGCCAAATTCAACGACCGAGGCATCCACTCCTCTAGGTTTGCTGAACGCAACAACATCCGTGGCCTTGTACGTTCAACGATGGTGGATAGACGAAGATACGGCAATATGGAGGCTATAGTTGCAATCCATCTCTTCTTTTACATCAACGATAGAAATAGCACGATCATTATTTACTGCGTCGTTGATGATAATAGGATGACAGGATCTGTAGTTCAAGTGCAAAGCAAATGATGCAACAAATTATTTAAACAATCAAATAAAACGATATTATGCAATTTGTTAATTCAATAGTGTATTATACACTATAATAGTGCAAAAAGAAAAAGGTGCAACATACGATCCAACTAGGTCAACATTCGATAAAATACGTGAACATGCATCTGCGAACCAGCTGCTTATCAACATTTCTAGTCGTTCGTCAGTAAGCGCCTCATCTATCTTGTCTGGCTCACAGATTGGAATCTCACTCTCATTGCTAATCTTCATGGCATACAACTACATCAAAAATGTGCGACTTTATAAGTTTCTATATGTTTCGACCATCATCGTCTTCTACAATATCAATAAGGTTGTCTATATTTCTACCATAGCTAAACTTAATTTGGATGTTATAGAGATATCTTTAAAATATTTATAAATTTGAAGAACAGCCCTTATAAAGCCTTCAAGCTCTCCCTTTTACGAGTGAAAGCAAGCCGATATGACCCTCCTATATACTTGATGTACCTCCATTTGTAATAACAGAAGTTTAGAAAGTTTATTTAAATTCAATTTTTTATTTGAAATCTATATATACATAGAGATATATATATATATATATATATATATATATATATATATATATATATATATATATATATATATATATAAGTGTATATATATGAGTCGGGATGAGAAGGGTGGAATTCTTGCGAATCGACGGTCGTTTCTGATGAAACAAAAATGTAGATTTAACGGTCCAGCAGTGATGGAAGTCCGGGTGTAGTTCGTTTTTGGTTTCGGCAAGTCATTTGCGCGAAAATCCATGAAATGCGAGAAGGTGTCAAACATGAAAATTCGTATTTTCGAAAAAGTTACTGTATTTTATGTATCAAATTGCATGAAATCGCAGATAGGGGGACCTCTTCGCATTTTACTCATGTTGGTAGGGGCAAATTGAAAATATTGAGATTTGGTGGAATTTTGTGCAAAGTGATCAAACCCTATATTAGAATAGGTTAGGGTTTAGAAACCCTAACCATGTTCTCTCTTCTTCACTCAAACCTCAGCCAAACACCCATCCCTCCCCCACCCGCGCTGCCGCCTCCCTGACTGTCGGCTACCGTTCCCTGGCCGCTGGAAGCCGACCAAAAGGTCCCCCTCAATCCAAATCTCTCCAATACTTCTTCCCTCTCAAGTCGATCTCACCCGAACCACTTTTACCTCGGCCGGTGCCGCCTCAGACCCATGCCGCCAACCTCCCAGGGGTCCAGCGATAATGCCCTGGCACCCCTCTGTGTCGCCACGCACTGTTGTGCCTAGAGATCGAGATCCATGCCCCATCTTTAAGGGCTCAGGCCGTAGGTTTTGTGCGGCCGCCGCCACCGCCTCCCGCCACTAGCAGTCTACGCCGTCGGTCGCGCCCTCCCCTGGCCGGGGTGCACGCCCCTAGGCCGCCGGGACCCGAGCCAGACTCTCTCTATCCAAACCGAGCACGACCTAGTGCTTCTTCGGCTGGGCTTCCCTGTTTCGATCATTCGGGTGGCCGTTGATCCTCCGGAAGGTAAGCACGGACATCCTGAAGTGTCGTGGACACATGTGCTCACCTTCGGTTCTGTCGGAGAAGCCCAAGTTGATAATTTTGGCATTGTCGCTCCCAAAGCCCTTCAAAACAAGAGTTCAAGTAGCCTCGACGCGCTCCTCAGCCTTCTTTCGAGCTCCGGATAGCGATCACGGACTTTGTCTTGCCACCTATCAGTTTGCACTATTGGTCGGGTCTCAAAGCTTGCAGTGTTCGGTAACAAACCTAGATCTCCATTTTCATTTGTGTAAAATGCAAATAGTATATAGCTAGGGGCTTATATGCATACTGGGCCTTGTGGGCTGCCTCGAGCAGCGTGAATCCACTATGTGGGATCTCTAGACTGATCGTCCTAGGTCCGGTGGCCCTCGCGAAGTCAGATTAGGGTTTTGGTGCGTTTTACGACAAAATCGCAAGCGAGAATGCGGTTTTGGTTCAGATTTTGCGTTTTGATTAGCACAGATGCCCGTGTTTGTCGCCGAGCCTTGTTGGCTAGTTGCTCTCGCTGTCCTGGACGTTCAAAGATAGCAGGTGAGCGGCGGAGGGTTCAAGAGCCAAAATTGGCGTTTTCGGGAATCCGGTACGACGTTATTATTACTAAATGCAATTAAGGGTATTGGAACGTGTGTTTACTATTTGGGCACTTAAATCGATGGTCAAGGGTGGTTTACTATACTTCGGGAGTTTTGAAAGTGGTCCGGTGGATTTTCGCAAAATTTCGGTGGTTTCGGGAATCGGTTAAAGGATTCGATTTCTCGATAGTGGTTGGGATGTGTCATTGTCAGTTGTCTCGGATTAGATTCTAACTCTATGGAACCTTTGTAGGTCCGATTGGCGATCTGGTGCTCCTCGAGCGTTAGGTGCTTCATTGAGTTCAAGTGGGTGCTTCTATCCGAAGTCGGTACAGTGGTGCTAACTCGGTGACGTTCTTCCCTTACTCCTTTTCTTTATTGATTTCACACATTACATGATGAGCACTATGCCACTAGAGTTCGCATTACGTTTACTCTACTTCTGCTCGATATTCTATCTTGATTTAGTAGTAGGGTGCCTTATAGTGCCTTTGCATGACCTTTATCTGTGGGACCTGATTTGTCGATATCAGTGGTATTTTTGAGACATAGGTGATATGTTTGGACAGGTGGTTATTGTTGATCTCGGCTATTTGCCATTCTATTGGTTATTAAGTATATTGCATCGATCGTCACAGCTCATGTAGCATGTCACGTACACCAGCGGTTTGGCCACCACAACGGTGTTCTTCTCCGGAAGAGTGGTCGTATATCCGACCCGTGAGCCCTATGGAAGGTGCTTAGCTGGGGTTATATGCCGGTGGGTAAGCAACTTGTGGTATCGCCTGAGGTCTTTAGACCGATATGGCAGATGATTGGGTATTTGCATTTTATGTACAATTGATACATTTATTATTGTTTTCAGTAGCAATAGGTTCTTTACTATTGTTCATTCTTGTTGTTTATCATTTGTTACTGTATTTGTATACATATCTCCCTTTGGCTATACTATCTTCTGTTTGTCAGTGAGTACACTTGCCCTCGTCGGCTTGCGATACCCACTGGGAGACCTCTTATTCGTTTCTCACCCTCCCTTTTGGTGATCTTGGTGGTGAGGATCGTGATAGTGCGTGAGGTGCAGTTAGCTAGTGAGCTTTAGAGGTCCCGTGCATTCGGCATTGGATTCGGGTTATTCTGATCTCTACCTTTATGTTTACTCGTTAATAAAGTAGACTGTGTCATGGTTCAGTTAGTTGATTGTTTGATTTAATCGAATGTTTATTTTGAGGATAAATGAATAGTGGATTTTGTTTATTATCTGTGATAGTAGTGATGTTATAGTTGTGGTTTATGATAAAACAGTTTTCTACCCCTCGTGGTAGTCGGATTTTTAAAGAATGAGTTTTCGTGTGGGAAATGGTTTTCAAATACGATTTTTTTGGATTTATCGTTATACTAGGTTTTTAAAATAATTTTTTGGGTGGAAAAAACTTTTAAATGATAAGAGTTGCCTGGTGTATTGTGCATCCGCATCATCCTTCGCCTAAGAAGTGCTTAGAGCATATATCATCTTAAGGATCGTTAGCTGATTGAACACATGAATATTTGTGTTGTGTTTACTGAATTGTGTGTGTGATGTTGTGTGTTGTGGACATTGAAATAGGTGATACGCCGTGCAAATACAGGGGAGACTCTATCCGAGTGGATAGAGGAGCTCCTGTATTTGTGGCGGGTCTGTCACGTCCCGTGGGCAAGATTATGTTTCAAAAAAAAGGGCACTTTCCGCTGACTCTGTTTTCAAACTGGCCTATTTTTTGAAAAAGGCTTACCAAACAGGCCCTAGGGCGTGACATTATTTTTCTCGAAGAACCCATTAAAATGACAGTGCACTAGAACTTCTCTGTTCTGCATCAGGTGGAAATAAGAAAGTTAGGTGAAAGTAGTAGAACAGCATTCGTGTAGAGATATATAATCTCCCATCACCCAGTTGGATTAGATGAGCTGGCAAGTTTGGTTAATGGTGGGAACAGTAGCTTCATTCACGCCAGAAGACATTCGAATAAAAAAACAAGCAGAGAACTACACATATAGAGAAGAGACTAACGTCAAGCGGCGTTGCTAGAACTCAGCGTCAGACGCACTAGTTGGTCGGAACACTGGACTTTTTTAATTTATATTACACCATGTAGAGTTATGTTGCACCAATTATCAACATGGTTATACGGATTTAGTTCCTAGATATTCGCGCCAAGCTTTATTTCAAATTTACTAGAACATCAAATAGGTATGCGATATCATTACGATTACGCACAGTACTCGAGAAATGTTGTTGCATCAGCAGGGAAACTGTCAGAACCACTTTCCTCGGGAAGGAGAAGCATCTGGTTCTAAACCCAAGAATAGAAAAGGTCTTTTTCGTTTTTCTCCGAAGGGTATTTCACATGTAATATCGTTGCATTCTCACAAACCAATTTGCATGATTTATTGAAGCATCACATTATTAAAGAGTGAGTCGCTCCATTTGTTAGAGTTGCTCTTTCCTTTCAGTTTCCGAAAAGAAAGGAAAAAATAGAGAAGACATCTAGAATAGTTTAAGAAATGAAGAATGACAAAAAAAGAAGAAGCAATATGTTGCTACCACGAAACAGCAGCAAGACTGACGAAGAAAGCTGGGTAGCGCTGATTGATCTCGCGTTGCACTCTTTGTCGCAATCGTTGCAATAGTTTATCCACGCGTTGCACTGCGGGGTAGGAGTAATGAACTCTTTGAGTTTTGGTTGCACGGTTAGCAGTAATGTTGCACGACTTGTCAGCCGTATTGTAAACTTTTTATTGTTAAAATCTCCTACAGTGGCATAGGGGAGGAGAGATTTAGAAATAAGAAGAAGCAGCACGGGACGAAGCAGAAAAGAGCGTGGGATGAGCAGAAGAGGAATCACGAGGAAGTATCATATTGCACTGGTTGATCCTGCTTTGCTGTCACGCCCCGGGCCCTCGAGGGAGCCTACCAGGCACGTGCACAGACCCGCCGTGTACCTCAAACAACACAATGTACACAAGGCGTCTATGCTAACAACCATCAAGAAGAATAAATAATACATCCTAAACAAGGTAATCAGAGCGAGAACATATGTCTACAACTAAAATAAATCCATACAACTAAAATCTCAAGATATACAATAAACTTTATACATCTTATCCACAATAGGTCAACCAACGTCTACACACCTTTCATATAAAATAAAATGAAAGGACATCATGGTATGCCTACAATAATAACACCGTAGAGGCTCTAGCTAGCTGCTAACCCCTCACCGCGATCCCAAGCCTCTCCTGCTGCGGAAGGCTCTGAAATAAAACAACAACCCCAGGGGGATGAGAACTATTATTCAATAGTTCCCAGTGGGTAAGCCGCCGAGAGTGGCGAATTACACCGCTAGGTCAACTGAGGCAAGATAGTTTCAACAGAAACATAAAGCAGAAAGCATAAAACATTTAATGCTAAACAGGTAGTTCTACAACTATCTTGCCTCCATGAACTAAATCATCTACATGAACATGAATATGTTCTAATGTCATATGTTCCACATTTATTTATACAATTTACATGCATGTCAAATTAATGCCATGTTTATAGGTTAAAAAGAATCTTTCTATTCTTATCATCATAATATCATGCTTCTATACTAAACATCATGAGTATAGGTCTAATGCTATTATGGATGCCAATGTATGTAGTGACTAACTAATATGTCCAACTACAATGAATGCATCCCAACCGTGTCAAGCTAAGTAATGTTACAAGGTGCGAGTCACTACTATGTCCAGTTTACTTAGCTTTTACCCAATCCACAAGGGACTTACACAAGGTAACGTCCCGGCTTGTGCCGTGCCTAATGGCCCCGTGGTAGTCAACATTCTCGCTAGAATGAGCCTCCCCCACGGCAATCCACTTCGGCGCCCATATAACCTGCACACAGGCGATCAAGATCGCGAAAGGCCCACTCCGGAGCTGCCGGCTTGCAGGGAGCGACCCTCACAAGCATGTGCGAATGAGCACAATGGCATAATAAGCATAGTCAACAGTATAGGAAATACGTCCATCATGTCTCTAACATGGAATAGTCAACCGAAATCCAAGAATCTAACATTATGTCATAATGTCAACCTAGTTATTCACCTAAGTGAAAAGTCATATGTTCAACCTCACACTATGTCGAAATATGTCACATTATGTTTACTACATTCAATAGCCAACATACTAAATGTCAACACTATCATGTTGTTCTCAATATGTCCGTTGGTAAGTCCCTACCCATATGTCCATGTCTCTAACATGTAGATGTTCATTTCTTTGTTTACTAAGTTCATAAACCATGCATTATACTAATGCCATAATTAACATAATTATGCATCTAATCGATCCTATAACAAGATAGGAGACATAGGGGGAGTTCACCCATTTCGGTGAGGTCAGACCCACCGGAAAACCGTCGAAGCCTCGCAGTACTTCGAAACAAAGTTGTCCCCTCGATTTCTAGCGCCCTAAAGGAGATCCCTATGGGGTTAGAACATCGAACAACCAAAATCGAAAAACGACATACAACAAAGGGAAAAAAAAAGGGTGAAAATACCTTAGACCAAGAATTTCTTGTCCAAAGTCCAAAATAGAGTTAGGAGGCCTCAAATCCAACCTAACACAACATTCTACACCCATCAATTCCACCTCAAGGGCTCACAATCTCGAAACCCTAAAATAAACCCTAATTTCCAAGAAATTAGGTTTACAAGCTAAATCCAAGCAAAAATCACAATTAGAGGTTGTAAGAGAGTTTACTAACCTCAAATCAAACTTCCAACCAAGCTCAAGCAAGCTAGGGTTGAAGATCCATCCTCCAACAAGCTTCTCTCCTCAGCCCCGAGCTCCCTCCAAGCCTAGGAGCACTCCTCCACGAAGAAAATGGAGAGAAAAGAGATCAAAACCATGATCTAAGGGGTTGGGAGCAAGAAAACCTAGAGAGAGAGAGAGAGAGACCTACCTTCCATCTCCTCCAAGCCTCAGCCAAAATGGCTGTGAAGGGGTGAAGGGGTAAGTTATAGAGACGTAACAATATCCCCAAGAGCCCCTCACAAAGCCAAAATTGCAAAACTGCACAAAAATGCATTCTGCAGCATTGTATACCGGTATGCGCATGGGCATACCGGTATCCAACCAAAAATCCCGCAACCCGAGCCTCGGCCAAGCAGTCTGCGCGAAGGGATTCCGGTATGCGATTTCCCCATACCGGTACTAACACTCCAGTACCGGTATGCGCATTGCACATACCGGAATGCCAGTGCATTCCGGTATCAACTGCGGAATCTCGCAAAACCCGAGAGCTGCGCACATCCAGTTTTCACTGGATTCCGGTATACCCTATCCAGATACCGGTATGCAATGCAAAATCTGCACTTTTGCAGATTTCGACTTCCGGAGTCCGTTTTCGCACTTTCTAAGTTCCGAAAACACTCCGAAGCTCGCCAAACTCAACTCAAAACCCCAGAATAGTACAAGCCACTATTCTCACACTAGAACTCCGCAATTTGCAAAAGTTCAGTGTACTACATACTCCCCTCCTAAAAAGGAGTTTCGTCCGCGAAACTACGGATCAACAAAAACAACAACGAAACAACCAAATCAGAGGAGAAAAGAATATCGTCCTTGCAGTGAAGCCTCCAGCTCACACACTAAGCATCGCGTCCAAGATGTTGCTCCGAAGAATCTTGTAGTAGGAATAGCGATAATCCCGAATTCCTACTTTCCTCAAGTCCAAACCACAACCATGCTCCTTGAAGTTAGCTCTTCATGTAGCTCTAATTCGGCGACATCCACATCGGAGTAGAATTCAAATACCTTCAATAGACCTGAAGTAGAGCAGCTACACATACCACTAGGCCCAATTGCCTCAGGGTCTCAAATAATCCTAAGAATCTGAAACTTAGATTCCTCAAACATAAGCTCTTGGATTTTCTTAACCAAGTATCACAATTCAATCATCAGATTCAAATGTCCAAAAATTCCATCTCTCGCCGAGAGTCATCCAATGGTCCAAATTCCAAAATGATAGAGCTAGACGCCCTATGCAATCACACAAATTGCCCAAGTATACTTGTGCAAAATTTTCTCAATCCAACTCAGGTGAATAGTTACTCCTACTCACAATCCCTCAACAATCATCAAAACACTTTTTGACAATCCATTAGGAATCCATCCGCCGCAACATTCTTGATCTCAATTGCATCATTCACCAGTCGGGATCAAGGCTAACTTCCGTGATTCGATCCAAAGGATAGATACCACATCATATTACTCATCTCATCGATATCTCTAGAACACCAGCCTCTAATCTGTTTTCACAGCTTCGACTCATCCTCCCGAGTGAAGAGACATCTCCAACAATAAGATCTGGGTGCACTTCACACCCCTAACTATGCATACAATTGCCACATTTTCCAAGCAAATGTCATGGCAATCTTTCCAAATCGCAATTTGGCAAATCCTCTTGCATTCTCTCACTTGCTGAAAGGTCAATACTACCTTTCTATTTTACACCAAAGTGCAACTCAATCCGTAGAGAGAACCACAACTACCAAAACACAAAGCCCACCTTCGGGGTAACCAAGGTTGGCGGTCGTCGACCACGCCAACTGTTCCAAGAAACTTCTCTCACACATATCTTCCCAAAAGGTTTAATCACTTAATGTGTGAGTCCAGAAAAGGGAGTAGATAACTAGGTAATCTCTCCACCATTATCCATAACATCTAATCAAACTAAAAAGTTTGAACTTCGATCACATCCGCTTGTCTCAATCCACTATGGATGGTTGATTTCCTTGAGATCTCCAATCATAACCGCTTTGGCATCAACTGCCAAGGGACGCTAGTCCTCACAACCAAATCAGCACGCCTTCAATCTGAAGCACTTGCAGTCCTCGTTCAAGGAATCTTCATGGTCTTCATCACCTCTCGACTTCCAATATGTCGTCGATGCGCACAGGGACCAAGATACCCAAAAGGGCCAAACATCACAACATACAAGAGCATCAACAGCTCGAACGACATCACGACAATTTCGCAATGTCTACACCGAGTGAACAAGTCACCCTCGGTCCAAACTCAAACTCAATCCAACGAGAGTAGTACTCAGATTGCAACTACCCTCGAATAAAACCAGAATTTGTGGAGCTTGATCAAACAGATCAACCGATCCCAACTACGGGTGCATATCCGGATCGTGACCCTACCGAGTTCACGATAGTCGACTCACAGTCGAAATGACCCGTCCACATAAAACACACGAGATCTACACTCCGCAAGGAGAAACACGAGGCAAAGGAGGTCTCCAGACCAAGCCTTCCACTCTCACAACGCAACCGGGATTGCACAAGCAACTCCCTCACAGGAGACATCCTCTCTTTTGAGGATTCTCAACACTCACCAAAGGTGCTGGCCTAAAGGCCACCCACTCATTCAGCCAACAACCAGGCTTGGGCAGGTGAAACAAGCATCGCAATTAGCGAACTTTCACGCCCTCTGAAAACACTATTTCGTGTCCAAGATCCCAAAGCACTACTGTTCGGCTCACACACTCATCGGCAATCAAATAGCCGAAGAGCCAGCCCAAGTTCAAATTAGAACTAAACGCTCTCAGCCACATAAAGCCAATCACTTCGTTGGCGCACAAAACATCCAAAACTAGCGGAGTACAGGAACAGTATTCACAAGCCCAAACACTCAGGACCACACGATCTGCAACGACAAGGAAAGAGTTCCCTGCCATGCATTCGGCAAACAGCCGAACCAAAACTACAATCATAACAAACAACAAACAACTCCAATGCTACTAGCTGCGACAACCTCCATTGTCGCTGCATTAACCTCTGCATGTCAAATAAACACGCATTCACCCGGTGCCAACCGCACGAAGTCGATCTCAATATCGTCGACACTAATCTCCTCAAACACTCCAATTGGGGATTACCCACCTGGCCACGAAGAGAGTACTTGCCCCAACTCCAAGAGTATCATCGGGCACTCGCGGCTCCACCGCTCACACGTCACAATAGTTGATGACGATTTGACGTCTCATTAACATCCTGCTAAAGGTCCACCTTCTCGAGGTCAATTTCTCCTGGATCACTTGATTGTCCTCTTACAATAATCTTGCCACTCATAGTAGCTTCTTTTGCCGTCCCAACGGTCTCCACGTCTCTCGTCCTTATCAAGGTGCGATCCGCATTTTCATAACATTTCCTGAGGTCGACTACCAACTGGATTGACAAATCCTCCAGTTGCTTAATCCTCTCGTCTGCCGGCGTAAAGCCTCAGCTTGGAGTAACATTATAATGATCGCCGCTCCGCCACACTCACTGAATTTACCAGTTGTTCTCTCAACTTCAGGGTCTCACCAAATCCGGAGGATGCAGAAGTCCCGTCTCGGCTGCCTCGGCCGCCATCGAGTGCGTCGATCGCCACTCAAGCTGCAACAAGCAAAACATGCGCAGGTGAAACACCCCACGCCAACACATCCCCACATAAAACTATAACCCCAATCATGCGAAAGTAATGAAGTGGACTCCCACTATTCCCCGATGTCACGTTGTCGGCCGCCAACGTGACCCTCCAAGGGTATAGAAGTGGTTCACTCCGATCTAACTCCAACAAGTTTGGAGCTTTAGAAATAACCCAATCATAATACTTTCGCCAATAAGTCATAAGAGATCTCGTCTCTCACGTTCCTATTCCTTATCGTCCAACCTGCCTAAGGTTTACTAGGTCCACTATGACTCAACCCTAGGCTCTGATACCACTATAATCTGTCACGCCCCGGGCCCTCGAGGGAGCCTACCAGGCACGTGCACAGACCCGCCGTGTACCTCAAACAACACAATGTACACAAGGCGTCTATGCTAACAACCATCAAGAAGAATAAATAATACATCATAAACAAGGTAATCAGAGCGAGAACATATGTCTACAACTAAAATAAATCCATACAACTAAAATCTCAAGATATACAATAAACTTTATACATCTTATCCACAATAGGTCAACCAACGTCTACACACCTTTCATATAAAATAAAATGAAAGGACATCATGGTATGCCTACAATAATAACACCGTAGAGGCTCTAGCTAGCTGCTAACCCCTCACCGCGATCCCAAGCCTCTCCTGCTGCGGAAGGCTCTGAAATAAAACAACAACCCCAGGGGGATGAGAACTATTATTCAATAGTTCCCAGTGGGTAAGCCGCGAGAGTGGCGAATTACACCGCTAGGTCAACTGAGGCAAGATAGTTTCAACAGAAACATAAAGCAGAAAGCATAAAACATTTAATGCTAAACAGGTAGTTCTACAACTATCTTGCCTCCATGAACTAAATCATCTACATGAACATGAATATGTTCTAATGTCATATGTTCCACATTTATTTATACAATTTACATGCATGTCAAATTAATGCCATGTTTATAGGTTAAAAAGAATCTTTCTATTCTTATCATCATAATATCATGCTTCTATACTAAAACATCATGAGTATAGGTCTAATGCTATTATGGATGCCAATGTATGTAGTGACTAACTAATATGTCCAACTACAATGAATGCATCCCAACCGTGTCAAGCTAAGTAATGTTACAAGGTGCGAGTCACTACTATGTCCAGTTTACTTAGCTTTTACCCAATCCACAAGGGACTTACACAAGGTAACGTCCCGGCTTGTGCCGTGCCTAATGGCCCCGTGGTAGTCAACATTCTCGCTAGAATGAGCCTCCCCCACGGCAATCCACTTCGGCGCCCATATAACCTGCACACAGGCGATCAAGATCGCGAAAGGCCCACTCCGGAGCTGCCGGCTTGCAGGGAGCGACCCTCACAAGCATGTGCGAATGAACACAATGGCATAACAAGCATAGTCAACAGTATAGGAAATACGTCCATCATGTCTCTAACATGGAATAGTCAACCGAAATCCAAGGATCTAACATTATGTCATAATGTCAACCTAGTTATTCACCTAAGTGAAAAGTCATATGTTCAACCTCACACTATGTCGAAATATGTCACATTATGTTTACTACATTCAATAGCCAACATACTAAATGTCAACACTATCATGTTGTTCTCAATATGTCCGTTGGTAAGTCCCTACCCATATGTCCATGTCTCTAACATGTAGATGTTCATTTCTTTGTTTACTAAGTTCATAAACCATGCATTATACTAATGCCATAATTAACATAATTATGCATCTAATCGATCCTATAACAAGATAGGAGACATAGGGGGAGTTCACCCATTTCGGTGAGGTCAGACCCACTGGAAAAAACCGTCGAAGCCTCGCAGTACTTCGAAAACAAAGTTGTCCCCTCGATTTCTAGCGCGCCCTAAAGGAGATCCCTATGGGGTTAGAACATCGAACAACCAAAATCGAAAAAAAACGACATACAACAAAGGGAAAAAAAAAGGGTGAAAATACCTTAGACCAAGAATTTCTTGTCCAAAGTCCAAAATAGAGTTAGGAGGCCTCAAATCCAACCTAACACAACATTCTACACCCATCAATTCCACCTCAAGGGCTCACAATCTCGAAACCCTAAAATAAACCCTAATTTCCAAGAAATTAGGTTTACAAGCTAAATCCAAGCAAAAATCACAATTAGAGGTTGTAAGAGAGTTTACTAACCTCAAATCAAACTTCCAACCAAGCTCAAGCAAGCTAGGGTTGAAGATCCATCCTCCAACAAGCTTCTCTCCTCAGCCCCGAGCTCCCTCCAAGCCTAGGAGCACTCCACGAAGAAAATGGAGAGAAAAGAGATCAAAACCATGATCTAAGGGGTTGGGAGCAAGAAAACCTAGAGAGAGAGAGAGAGAGACCTACCTTCCATCTCCTCCAAGCCTCAGCCAAAATGGCTGTGAAGGGGTGAAGGGGTAAGTTATAGAGACGTAACAATATCCCCAAGAGCCCCTCACAAAGCCAAAATTGCAAAACTGCATAAAAATGCATTCTGCAGCATTGTATACCGGTATGC
>JABWPP010000049.1:63074192-63173081 GCA_016920855.1 Puya raimondii
TGTAAATCAAAATAGTGTGAGATATTATTTTTATTGAATTATAAAGATAAAAGGCAATTTAGAAATGATTCATAGTGCAATTGGAATGAAAACAGGAGAGTTAGAATTTTCTGTACGGAACGGAGCTTATTTTTTAGCAGAAAATTCACAGTGTCAGAAAATTATGAAAATTTGAGAATATGTCGAAACTATTTTTCTGAGGATAGATTTAAAGTTTGTTTCGTATCATTCCGACACCCGAAAAGTGGAAAACGAAGTCTGACTGCAATCTGTTAAAGATTTTAGTCGGTAGAGCTTTCGGTGACCAAAAATGGTTCAAAACTGAAAAATTAAGATCACGTTCTTCTGATTAATTTTAACCGAGCCTGACTGTCAAATTTGAGCGCAAATAGATATTCAGAGGGCTCCGGCGAAAAGTATCAGATCAGAATTGGAGCAAATTAAGAATTAATATTGAATTGGATTGGACTTATTGGCAATTGTTGCCTTAGTGGAATTCCACTAAGTTGCCTGGGGAACTTTCTTGAGGCTTTCTCCACCTTCACCTGTACGTAGAGAGAGAGAGAGGGAAAGGAAAAGAAAGGGAAAAAGAGAAGAAGAAGAAGAAGAAAGGAATGGATTTGGTGCCGTTTGACGAGCCGATCGAAACACCGCGCGCGCGATTTTTAGCATTTCAACACTCGGGTTAGTAAAATGTGAATGTACCAATGTTGTAATAGTTAGGTTACATTCTCGCTCTTGTGATATGCCCTCGTGCAATTCATATATGTTGATTGTTTGTCCTGGACAAAACTCTATGTACATGATGTTGTTGAGCCTTTAACGGACAGGGGAGGCTCTGTCCGTTCGGCGATCTGTGCGCGCGCCCGGACCGACCAAAGTGGCGGTTGCGAAAAGTGACATGCTATCTAAGCGCGATCCCCTTACCTTGGTCAGCGGATGATACACCTGTCTCTGAAAAGTAAACCACAAGAGGGTGTGAGAACTACTAAACAGCAGTTCCCAAGTGGGTACGGTCGACGATAATCACGACCTTCCCACTAGGTCTACTAGAGGCCAAAATAGTGAAAGAATAGTAAAGTATGTTATAATGAATAACTGAATATAATATGAACAGGTATATAAACCTATTGAACTATCATGTCTCTGTACATGTAGTAAAAAGGAAGGAAAGAAGGTAATTAATGCATGCATCAATGCTACAACTAATAAACAAATGCTGTAGTAGTACCCAATCGCAACGACCGACTCGTACGTCCGGTCAAGTCTGCGCCTGCCTAGTGCGCAGACACACTCCCGCAGGTGTGACGGCAACACCTAGGCTACTGTCTCTGGTATCACTGGCCAGCATCCGAAGCGGCACTCGAGGGGAGAGATCCCTACCGAGTATCATAGCACGTATCACTGTCGATCTCAATATGGCCCTGCAGGCTGTGGTCTATGTGATGATAAAAAAGATCAAAAGTACCCAATCCAATGTCCTCAGCATAATCATAGAATAGTCTCTAAGTCAGATGTCACAATAGAATATTCATATTCTCTCTATGTCCAAACATCTACACACTACTGCCGTGCTACCCACGGCCTCTATCACATAATTTATGGCGTGTAAAATATAACTGGGTAATAAATGACTCACCATTATGCATAAGATGTCAACTGGCCTCCCACGACCTAAGCTAGAATATCTGCTATGAGATTTACTATATCACGACTATTAGACCTTTGATTCACACAGTATCGCCTAAATTAGTATCTATATGTGAATGAGCTGAAAGCCATACCCTCTACTCATTTTCATGCAAATATCATCTCTATCAACATATATAACCACATATATATATATATATATACATATGTCATGCCCTGCTCAACTCAGTGCTCATGCATAAATCATTACTCATATATACATGTGATAGAAATCTATTCCTCCACTCAATTCCATGCTAACATAGCCCTCTGTCAATCTATATGACCATAAACATATGCATGTGCATGCGAATAGACATAGAGAGAAATTCGTCATTTTCGACGACTCGGAACCCACCTCGAATCGCTAATCCAATAACGATGACAATCAACCTCCCATACACCACTCCTCGGCTCACGTCTTCAAGGAATCTACTAAGGAAACTCCGATGTCAGCGAGGATACTAGCAAAGCAACGGAATACTAAAATTCATCAATTCACCGCTTTGATCAACAAACGAGAGTTTAGATTAAAATTAATCCAAATTACCTCTATGATCTGTGCGAGGTAATCCCAACTAGTAGGGAGTAACAAGAGTCTCGGTGAAATCCTCCAAACGCTCCATAGGTGAGTCAAAACTTAGAAAATCCTAAAATTCAACGAAAGATCAAAATTCTAGTTTGCTACAATTATATCAAATTCACCCCGATTACCTCCAATTCAGCAAAGTAAAGCAAAATTCCAACTCCCCAAGTAACCGATTTGATCACCGAACGCGCGAATTGTGTCAATTACTCCATCCCTCTCTCTCTCTCTCTCTCTCTCTCTCTCTGCCCCTGCAGCTGCAGCTGCTAAGCTAGCAGCAGCTGGCTGCTACTGCTGCTGCCGCTGCTGCTGGAGAGTCAGCCTGCTGCTGCTGTTGCGCAGCCAGCAGCAGTTGCAACTGCTGGCTGCTGCTGCTGCGCAGCCAGAAGCAGCACCAGCTGACTGCTGCTGGTGCTACAGAGTGGCCAGCTGCAGGCTGTTTCATAGCAGCAAGAGAGAGAGGGGGAGGAAAAGAGGGAAAAAGAAAAAGAAAAGGAATTGCAAACGGCCAAAAACAAAATTCCTTACGTCGCAAACACAGTGCACGCGTGCAAATCGATCCGCCCGTCGGATTAATCTGAAACCTCAAAATCCCTTTTCTTTCTCATCCTTCTCCTTTCTTTTCATCTTCTCTTCTTTCCCTTTCTCTCTCAAGTCCCACAGGAGAAAAGGGATAAGCACAACCCTCTTGCATTAGTGGAATTCCACTAATTTGCACAAAGTGCTAGTAAGTCATCCAAAGATACATATTTGCACTTTAGTCCTTACTAAGTGGAAATTGAGAGATCGGGCTCGTTTTTGCGTCAATTTCGTACCAAAACGTCTCTAATTCGCACAAGCCCTGTAAGAGCATGCTGACAAGCAACCCATACTGTACCCTTGTCTATTTGGCAAGGTCCAGTATTCTACACACCCACTCAATCTTAGGGGACCAACTATCATCCTAACCGCACATCCTTTCATCCAAGAGCCGAAAATCTACAAGCACTAATGACTTGGTACTTTCAAAAGTATAAGAGCTCAATTATATATATATATACACATTCACTCGTATATTTATATATATATATATACATATATACATACTTATATATATAAATATATATATATATATACATATAGAGTTGAGCTAGAATACTATCGATAGCAAACGGGCACTTTTGCCATCCATTTGTTTTCGATAATGGAGCTTCTAAATCGACGATCGGCACCGTTGAACATGATCTAGAGCATTTAAAGTATCTAGAAACCAAATTTCATGCTTTTTCGACATCATTGGCCTAATGATCAAAGGGTTTCAAATTTTGTAATTTTAATGGTCGATATGAGACGTTTTTTTGTTTAACGGTGTAAAGATATCCAAATCAATTGAATTTTTGTTAGAAAATTTTTTAAACTATTTAAAACAAGATCTATACTCTTGATCTTGATTACAAAACTCCTATCATTACTTTTTAAAGGATATTTATTTTCAACCATTCATTTTTGTGTCCACTTGATGGACAAGAAAATAATATTAAAAAAGCATGAAATTTGGTTTCTAAATACTTTACATGCTCTAGATCATGTTCAACGGTGCCGATCGTCGATTTGGAAGCTCCATCATCGAAAACAAATGGGTGGCAAAAGTGCTCGTTTGCTATCGATAGTATTCTAGCTCAACTATATATATATATATATATATATATATATATATATATATATATAGAGTAGGGCTATTGTGCTATTAATAGCACAATAGCCCTTGTGTAGGGCTATTGTGCTATTAATAGCACAATAGCCCTTGTGCTATAGACTTTTTAGCCACCCATCAATTTTGATGGGTGGATGAGATGAGAGAGAGAAGAGAAATTCAAAGAGAAGAGAAATTGAGACATCCAATTTCTCTTCTCTCTCTCATCTCAACCACCCATCAAAATTGATGGGTGGCTAAAAAGTCTATAGCACAAGGGCTATTGTGCTATTAATAGCACAATAGCCCTACTCTATATATATATATATATATATATATATATATATATATATATATACATACGTACATATATGTATGTATGTATATATATATATATGTGTGTATATATATGTATATATATATGTGTATAATATATAGTATATACTTTTATGAGTATATACTCATATATATATAGGCTAGAATACTATTAATAGCACCAAGTCATTGGTACTATTAGATTTTTAGCTCTTGGATGAAGGGATGTGTAGTTAGGATGATAGTGGTCCCCTAGGGTTTAGTGGGTTGTTGGTGGAATAGTATGATCTAATGGGTGGAAATGGTCAAAGGGGTAAATCTAACAGCAAAAACTTAGTAGTATCAAGTGCTTGGTGTTATTGATAATATTGTAGCCGAATATATATATATATATATATATATATATATATATATATATATATATAATATATATATATATGTATATATATATATATATATATATATGTATGTATGTATATATATATATATATATATATATGTATGTATGTATGTATATATATATATATATATATATATATATATATATATATATATATATATATATATATATATATATATATGTATGTATGTATGTATGTATATATATAAAACTTAGTATTGCCTCAAGTGCAGGGTTAGATCAGATCCTAACACTTGTACATCATGGTAGCCAAGTGTGGGTAAGATGCCGAGGAGCTAGCGTACATTATGTGGGGATATTATGCTAGGTGACACTCCATATCAAATTAGTTAGGATGATTGGTGTACACTAGGGTTGTATGGTACATGCGAGACCAAAGTGGTACAATCTAGGATGTATCAGCGAGAATGAATAATATACTCCTGAATTGGTTGGGTATGTTATGACGAACTATTCTGCAATGAGACAAAGTGATGTGTATGGTAGTTGGCTTGCATTACAATATCGGAGGTGCCCAGATGTTATATTTATAGTTGAGATTGGTATCAGATGTGTATGTAGATGTTTCAATGTCATCAAGGCATTTCAGGACTTGGGTTCATTTATGTTATTACATTGACACATTTAGGTACATGTTCATTTACATATTAGAAAAATATATTATGTGTATTACTACTGAATTTTTAAAATAATTAATTAATTATTAACCTTTTGAAATAGTATCCTCATCACCTTGGAAGTATGCCCGGTCTATTTTACTAGTAGGTTTGGATAGTGTACCCAAGAGTGGACTGAGCAATTAGATGTCACATATTCAAGTAGTATGTGCATTAGTAGTTGTAGTTTATTTTGAGCAATAATTCTCTTTATGATTGCATGCATTTAGAGTTTTGCCTTACTATGCTCCTATATACTATCTGTCAAGTAACAACAGGCTTTCCTTCTTTCTTTAAGCCTTGAATTCCCATAGGATTCAAATTTAAATCTGCATTTGAATTTTGCAGAGATACGACGGTACTATGCTCCTATATACTATCTATCAAGTAACAGCAGATTTTCCCTATTTTTTTAAGCCTTGAATTTCCATAGGTTTCAAATTTAAATCTGCATTTGAATTTTACGGAGATACGACGGTTACAATCTGAACAGAGGGAGTTTGGTTCAAAAAAGATGTGTCAGAGCAAGAGTTTCTAGGGTCGTGCATGTGCTTACAAGGTACTCCTTTTTCATTGATCATGCATACTGCATAACTAGGACTTAAGGACACGGTACATACAAAAAATGCATGTGGGAAGGTATTTGTGGTAGCAACACTAAGGGGGCTTGATACATAAACTATTTGGCTTGCATATTGAATAATTACCTTATTGTTCTATGGATGTGGTTTTGAGCTCTTGATATTTGATTTTGGGAATTTGAATTTTGATAAATTCGAGTCTTTTCTCTGGATGTCTTTGGACACATCTCAGTTGACCGAGGGAAGCCTCGTTCCTGTCATGGTCAAAGACCTATGAAATGGGCCCTGACCAGACGAGACAGGTGGATCAGGACACATGACAGTCCGTCGCCCACGGCCGGTTGATCGCGTGTCTAGTACGTTTGACCGGGGTTTGAATTTGAACGGTCGGACATTGGAAATTGGAGAAGACATGTTATGAAGGTAATAGATCTGACCGTTGGCAAACTGAGAGGATCAACCGAGACACTTTGGCGGTCGACCAAGCCTTACATGTAGTTCCATAAATAGAGATTTTTGAGATCTTTCTCCACTATCCCCTATCAACTACTCATTTTCTTCCCTCATCTCCCCCTCACGAGAGATTCTCTAGCTGCCATACTCCCGAGATAGTTCCTTGCACTCGTGGATGCATAAGGAAGCACCATCGCAATGCCTATGGCTGAGAACAAGTGCACCTACCAGGATGACTTCTTGCACCGGGATGTCCTTATTGGTTGGATCATGGACTCCGACTCCTTCTGCACCTTTGACCTTGACCAACTTTTCGTGCAAGTTGGATGGTCTAACCTTCTCCAAATTGACGATGATTTCTACGTCGAACTTATGCACCATTTCTATGCAATCTAATGTTCGACCACGACCTTTCATCCATCACATCCTTTGTGTGGGGGACAACTAAGTAGTTGTGTTTATGTCTCACTTTGGAATTGTTGGGATATATTATCTACAATGTTTTGGTAAACTTATTTAGATGTTCATAGAATCTGATACTTGTTTAGTTGTAGACATCTATTGCATGTTCTACTTGTACAGGTTGTTTATAGAAGCTTTGTATATGTTGGGTACATCCTTGTGCATACGGCTAACAGACCTGAGGGCTTCCGCTGTGGCTGGGGCATGACAGACTATCTACTTTGACGCCTTTACCCTTGCAAACTTCCACGGCATCCTTGCCAGAGGAGATGCCACCTTTATGACCACTACCTGGGCGCACGAAGAGAAAACCCACGAGGACATACACCAAAGAAAAGCTGACAGCTGCAGAACTGTTTCTCCTACATTGCCTCCTCCACTACATAGTCGCAACCATACTCATCCCCCACATGGGACACTTCAACGCGGTGCAGAATCTAGATGTTCACCTTATGAAGAAGTTGTTGAAATAGGAACCCGTCAGCCTCATTGCCGTAATGATGCACTGTATGGACGAACAACAGCTTTGCGATGGTCCGTTCTTCCATATGAGAGCATCATTACCCAACTCCTGTACTACCACGATGTATCACTATTCCTGACAGACACCATCAAGAAGCATACCGGCAATAATGTCTACAATATTGTTTCCCTCTAGCTAATGGGCAATCAACTCTTGGGATGTGAGCAATGGGTACAGTGCCTGTAATGGCTCTTAATTGATACCCTCAACCAACAACAACTCTGATGCAGACATGGAATGTAGGCCCCATAGCAGCAACACCAACAACAACAGTAGCATGGGTGAGAAAAAGCTTGGCCATCAAAACCTATTCACTAAAAGAAACGCATGGTTGGCCTCGTTGGGCAAGTTATGTCTCTAACAACTTCGTTCGACTCTCTCAAACAATCAGTCGAGGAAATTCAGGCATATCAGTTGGAGCAACACTCCGACGTAATTAATGAACTCTCTATAGGGTTTTCCTAGACAATTGCCACCCCCTTCTCCTCCTCCTCCTCCTCTTCCTGTAGACTACGCTAGTTTGATATGTTGATGGATTTATTTTGGATTAGTTGAACACCTTTAATGTATATTTTTTTATAAATTAATGAAAATTTCATTAGCTTTCCTTCATTTTGAGTTGATAGCATTATATTCAAGATTTTGAAGATATGTGTGATGAAGTCTGGGAGAGAATGATCTGCTCGGACCTCGATAATAGGACTTCGACCTATGTCACGGTTGATCGCACTTAAAGGCTGATCGATTGAGGAGACCATGAAACTTGCACTAAGGTGGGCAAGGTTTCAAGAGAGAGGCTCGACCAACCGAGTGGCCAAGAATGGTCAACCAGGGATAGTGTAAGGAAAACACATCTCTTTCCCCTCCCTACTTGATTTTGAAATTTTGAGGAGGAAATTGTTTCAAAAAAGGGTGTCATAATGTAACTCCCTATTCTTACACTTTTAAAATTCAAATGTCCATATTTTTGTGTTTAAATTTTCTTGTGAACTCTTATTTTAATTTGGAAATCGAGGTAAACAATTTTGGAGGATCATCAAAAACGGTTGACAATTCGGATTTAGCTTAACTTAACAGGGTGATCAAAACCGAGGGTATGGACGGGTTGACCAAGCTAGCTGATACAGCTACTTCCACCTACCACATCCCTTTCGTTTCTCTCCTTCTTTCTTTTCTTGCCCAAGTGGAGAAACCCTCCATTGTCTTCTTTCTCCTCCTTCCACCATTTTTTAATCACTCTCTTTCTTATTCTCCTTGCTCCTCCACTTTTCTCCCTCTCTCTTTCTTTCATTCTTCTCCTCTACATCCTCTTCTCTCTTTCTAACCCCTACTCTCCTTCAAACAAATCCTTCCCCTCGAAACAAGGTCATTTTCTTCATTCTAGACTTGTGATCATACAGAGTAGCTAGTGACCAGACGACGCAGAGCTCGGAACTTGGAGTGTGGAGAACATCCTTCGGCTTCGCCTTAAAGCTCGAGAGCCTGAGTAAATACATTGCAAGTTGGTTCCTCTTCATGTCCATCTTTTTAAATGAGTTTTTGTACTTTTTGGCATCTTCTTGGTGTGATTTGAGTTTTTTATTTTTTATTTTTTTTGTATTCCGGTTAGTTCATGGTCGACTTATCGCACCCTGCGGTCAACCATGGTAGGTGCCAGCTGTAACTTAACCTTGGGCTAACCTAGTCAACTGGTCAACCTATTCCAATACAGTCAATTCTACGTGGCAAGTCAACTGAGCTTGACCCTACATCAACTGTGGGCTAAACAGAGACTCCTAGAGGACCTCTCGACAACCTCTGCAGACTCTACGTGCACTGACAAACTATGAGTAGAAGCTATCTCTTACAGTTATGCCACTAAATTAAAATACATCTCTTGTTAATTATTGCAACTCTCTCTTTATGTTCATACTGGACGAGCAGACATTTCGGTTGAGCGAATATGGTCTTATTTGCATGTCCTTAGAAAATGCATCGGAATTTGTAGAGAGTTGATATGATATTACAATGTATTGTGGATCACTTAGCTTGCATGTCCTTAGCAAATGCATCGGAATTCGTAGAGAGTTGATATGATATTACAATGTATTGTGGATCACTTAGCTTGCATGTCCTTAGCAAATGCATCGGAATTCGTAGAGAGTTGATATGATATTACAATGTATAATTTTATTGATGTGCGTGTATGCAAAGGGATCATAGCATGTTATACTTATATAGCATGTTATGCTTATACGTGGGTATATTACAGTCGGCATTGCAAGTAGAGTTATCCAGTTGGGACTTCGGTTACGGTTGAGTATGCATAAGTCATGTACGCACCTGTGTCTATAGTCTAGATGGGACAATGAGTATAATGTTGTGATTGCTGTCATTGTTGTCATAATAAACAGTGGATTGGGTTTGTCCTTTGGTTACTGATTATATATTTGGAATGTGTAGAGACTCGAGGATATATATATATATATATATATATATATATATATATATATATATATATGCCAGGCAAACGCCAAAGAATTTATGACAAGTCAAGAACTGGAGATTGAGAATTATATAATTATATGTGATCATGTGACCCAGAGAAAAAACATCTAGTGCTTGCTTGTGACAATCTTGTGGTCATGAGCTATCGAGTAGAGATTTATAGTAGGATAACGTAAGTCGATGTATGCCGAATTTAGTAGGCCGAAATATAACCTAATGTTGCCTTGAGTCAAACGGTTAGATCAAATCCTAACGTCTATATACCAAGGTAGCTAGGAACGGATAAGGTGACGAAGGGCTAGGGTACATCGTTTGGAGATATTATGCTGGGTGACACTCTATATCAGATAAGTTAGATGATCGATGCGCACCAGAATAGTAGGGTGCACGTGAGACCAGAGAGATATGACCAGGATAGTATCGGCGAGGATTAATAACATACTATTGGGTTGGCTGGGTACGTCATGACTAGCTATTCTCGAGTGATACACGGTGTTATAAATGAAAGGTATGGATGGGAGATGTGTATGGTAGCTGGCCTTTGTTATGGTACAGGAGGTACCCAGATGTTATATTTACAATTGAGGTCCGTATCGAAGGTATATGTAGATGTTTGCAGGACTTAGGTTCATTTATATCATCACATGAACGCATTGAGTACATGTGTTACTAGCATATTGGAAAAGTATATTATGTGTATGACTACTAAATATTTAAAGTAATTATTTAATTATTAACTCTATGAGATAGTATCCGAATCGCCGAGGATGTGTGCCTACCCTGTTTTGTATGTAGATTTTAATAGCATACCTGTCACGCCTCGGATTACTCGTTCCCCGGGCTCGCCAACAGATCCGCCGTATACATAGACATTTCTATGTATACGAAGCGATAGCTAACCTGTAAACAAACATACAAGCAACTACAAGAGATATAGAGCTGAAGTAAAACATACTAATAACAGAAGTCACATGTACATATAGGATCCAAAATACAACAGTCCCTCCAGAACCAAAATAGGAACAAGTCCACAGTATATGTACATGGCTCAACTCAAAAATAAACTATCTCCAGTAGGGTCCTCCTCTAGGAACAACAGGGACAGGTAGGGATCTAGCTCGCGACTCCCTTACCTCGATCCGCAGAAACAGGCGCAGCAGCCGCAACAGAAGAAGGCTCTGCAAGAAAAAGTGGCAACAATGGGTGTGAGAACTACTATCAAAAGAAGTAGTCCTCAGTGGGTACCAATACCGACCTCAACGGTCCACCCACTAAGTCTACGAGACTAACAGTATAGCTGGTAGGTAAACAACAACAAAGTAAGCTGGAATAAACTCTACAGCTGTAATGCCACTACCCTACCACTATCCAAGTCAAACTCTCAAGTAAGCATCACCAAAGTGAAAGGTCACCCCTGACCCAATCTAACGGAATCGCCCAAACGGGCTCGTCCAGCCAACTGCCTAGCCACACCGCACACTACCAAAAGGGGTAGCCGGTCCAAATACCAGATCTAACTAATCTGTAGCGACATCAACGCAAAAGAGGCCTCACTTCGGAGCGGCATTCGGGGGAGCTACCCAACCGAGTTAAAAGCGTATCTCTGTCGAGCACAAACAAGCTCCGACAGGCTATAATCAAATGGAAAGGGGTCAAAATGGGTCAAGACTCCAAGCTCACGTGCCCTCAGCACAAACAGAAGCTAAAACAAGAGTCTGGGTCCACCGTCAACCCCGACGGCACCCGAAAATACAAAACAGCCTAACCCTGCTGTAAATACAAGCTCGGCATCCCAGCACAAGCGTAAACTCGTCCTACAACGAACTAAGTATCCACCTCGCACTAACAGCGGTGATACAAGAACAGAAACGGCTCCTAGAGCTAAATCTGATAATAGTTCGAAAAGTGACGGTTGTATGTTCGCGAGTTTTCTCCTAAGTCAATTCCCAGTTCAGCATGTGAAGTCATGTCTATAAATTATCAATTTATACTCCAAATTCAGATTTCATAATAATACATGCAAATTCATGAATTCGAGCTACTAACATGATTAACAGATGATAAAACAACATGCTGCACTCTCTACAACTTAGGAGGAAATTCAGCGATTTCGGTAACATTAACCCACCTCAAAAGCTATCCAACAACGGCTAGGAGTCGAGTGGAAGGCCTCCAAACAACACCGGGTGAAATCGAGCTCAAATCTGAAACCTCGAGATTCGGACCCACCTGCTCAATGTTCTGGGCGCCCAGAACATCAGCCCAGAACTGCAGCCTGGCAGCATGACCAACATGGATTCAACATGCGATAAAATCCAAATTCTAAGTCCAAATGCAGTGAAATTTGGCTCAACTCACCAGTAGGGCTCAAGAACACACCCTCCAAATTTCAGCCAAAACGGAGTTCGACTCGATGTCCAAAAGGCCCCCACACAGATTCGGATTCACTTCTGGACCCTCCTGCACATGGATCCAGAAGTTCCAGCAACTAAGCAAAAATCACATTAAGCAAGAATTCTGGAATTCCAACGAATCTAGCCCATGGAAAAGGGTCACAAACCTCACAAATACAGTGATGGAGCAATCCAAAACCTCTCCAAAGATTCTCACAAGGATTTGGATTCAAAAATCCAAGAAATCCATCAAATGACCCAAAATTCAGCACTTAAGCAATATACTCAAAACCTGAGCTAGCACTCACTTCGAAATTCCAGCTCCCAAAAGATTTGGATCCATAAGATCAAAGGAAAACCCAAGTTTCAGCTCAAGAACACAAGGGGTCCAGTGAAACATCAACTGTAGCTTACATACCTGTCCAAATTGCAATTGGAAGGATTCCACGTCTTCCTCTACGAGTCCTCTATCCAACAAACCAAGTTTCGTTGGATTTGGATACTCCCACACTGCACACGAGCAAGAACACCACCGGTCGTCGTTACAGTTTCAGCAGGAAACCAAGGTCTTCAATGGAGAAAGGTTGAATTTGGTATGGATTGGAGGGCTTCCTTGCAAAATCCTGGGTTCACCATGAAGAGGGGAGAAAAAGCCTCAGGGGAGGTCGTCCACTTCTTTTATAGACAAAGGATTTCGGTGCAATAAGCCTCAAGAACAGAAATGCCCTAACCTGTTTCTCAGCAGGAAATCCTCACAATCGGGCGCCCAAAACCCAAGAAGTGGGCGCCCGGTTCTTCAGCCTGCACAAGTCCAGAACATTGGACTCTCCGCCCGCGGTCCGGTGCGCCCTAACCTGGTCCGGCTGAACTCACCTACCAACCAACACGTGTCAAACGGATCGATACTCACGAGGTAAGATTTCCGGACCCACTTTCCGGGCGCCCGATACTGGATTCGAAATGACTTAGAAATTTTCAGAAAACGAGCACTCAACATCTGGGCGCCCAAAACAATACTTCCCGGCGCCCTAAAGTCCAAAAGCCCAAAACTTCAGTTTTGGCTTGCTTCGGTGCTCCGAGTCCGTTTTCGCGTCTATTTGACGCCGAAACGACTCCGACTTGTCTCGACCTTCTCCAGAAGTGTCGAACAGTCTAGGATACTGCAGTCATTCCGTCAGTTAGGCCCCAGGGGTACTACATCCTTCCCCCCTACGAAAAGTTTCGTCCTCGAAACTTAAACTCATACCTCAAGAAGGCAGCTCGAAAAGGTAGGGATAGGATTCCTGTATCACCGTCTCCGGCTCCCAAGTCGCCTCACGCTCCTCGTGATTACTCCACTGCACTTTCATGTACGGTATGACTCGGTTGCGCAATTCTTTCGTCTCACGAGCAAGAATCCGCACCGGTCGCTCCTCGTACCGCAGGTCCTCAGCCAACTCAAGTGGGGTGAAGTCAATCACGTGGGAGGGATCGAACATATCTCCTCAGGGCCGAGACATGAAACACATCGTGGACTCCAGAGAGTCGCGGTGGTAGGGCGATCCTATATGCTACCGGCCCCACTCGCTCTAACACTTCGAACGGGCCAACAAACCGTGGACTGAGCTTTCCACGAACTCCAAAACGGCGAATTCCTCTGGACGGCGAGACTTTCAGAAACACATGATCTCCAATCTAGAACTCCAAGTCTCGTCTCCTAGTATCCGCATAGCTCCTCTGTCGACTCTGGGCGGTCTCAAGACGTCGTCGAACCATCTTGACATTCTCTTCCGCCTCCAACAGGATATCGGGACCCAAAGTCTTCCTCTCACCCACATCGCTCCAATGCAAGGGCGAACGACACTTGCGTCCATACAATGCCTCAAACGGAGCCATCTGGATGCTCGCTTGATAGCTATTGTTGTACGCAAACTCAACCAGTCCTAAGTGTCGATGCCACCCTCCACCAAAGTCTAGGACACATGCCCTCAACATGTCCTCCAGAGTCTGAATGGTCCGCTCAGACTGACCATCTGTCTGTGGATGAAAAGCCGTGCTAAACCGCAGCTGAGTACCCAATGCTGTCTGTAGACTCCTCCAAAACTGTGAGACAAATCGGTGTCTCGATCAGACACAATCGAGGTAGGCACTCCATGCAGTCTCACTATCTCGTCCAAATATAACTGAGCGAGTCTGTCCCTGGACCAAGTAGTCTGCACTGGTAAGAAGTGGGTAGACTTGGTCAGTATGTCCACTATCACCCAAATAGCGTCAAAACTAGCCTGCGTCCTCGGTAATCCCACGACAAAGTCCATGGCGATCTAGTCCCACTTCCACTCGGGTATTAGGAGACTCTGAAGCTTGCCAGCAGGTACTCGGTGCTCCGCCTTTACCTGTTGACAAGTCAAACACTGGGCCACAAATCTCCCAATATGCCGCTTCATTCCATTCCACCAGAAGTGTGCCTTCAAGTCCTTATACATTTTGGTTCCACCGGAGTGAACCGTATAAGGCGAGTAATGAGCCTCTCTCAAAATCTCCTTTCGGATCTCAGAATCCATAGGCACACACAGTCGGTCCCTGTACCGCAGTACTCCCGAACTGTCAACACCAAAATACCCTGTCTGCCCGCTGGCAATCTGATCTCGAATCCTCATCAAATAGGGGTCCACACTCTGTTTCTCTCGGATCCTATCCAACAGAGTGGGTTGCAAAACCAAAGACATAAGTTTTGCAGTAACCCCAGGGGATACCACCTCAAGCTCAAGTCGCCTCAACTCCTCAAGTAATGGCGCCTGCTGAGTGGTCATCATACTAAGGCTCTGCACTGATCTCCTGCTCAACGCATCTGCCACTACATTCGCCTTGCCGGGGTGATACAGGATGGTAATATCATAATCCTTCAACAACTCTAACCACCGGCGTTGCCTCAGATTCAATTCCTTCTGAGTGAACAGATACTTGAGACTTTTGTGATCTGTGAAAATCTCACAGTGCTCACCATACAAGTAATGCCCCCACAGCTTCAGTGCAAACACTACAGCTGCCAGCTTCAAATCATGCGTAGGGTATTTCTTCTCATAATCCTTCAATTGCCGTGAGGTATAGGCAATTACCCTATCATGCTGCATCAACACACATCCCAAGCCACTGTGTGATGCATCACTATAAATCACGAATCCTTCCCCCATAACTGGAAGGGTAAGGATGGGAGCAGACATCAGTCTCTCCTTCAGCTCCTCAAAGCTATGCTGGCACTCAGCACTCCAAACAAATCTAATCCCCTTCCTCGTCAGACGAGTGAGGGGTGTGGAGAGCTTCGCAAAGCCTTCCACAAATCGACTGTAATATCCAGCTAACCCGAGGAAACTCCTCACCTCGGTAACCGTCGTCGGTCTGGGCCAATCCCGCACAGTCTCAATCTTCTGCGGGTCCACCGCCACTCCAGTGGCTGAAATCACATGGCCCAAGAAAGCTACCTCTCGAAGCCAGAATTCGCACTTCTTCAACTTGGCATACAACTTCTTCTCCCTCAGAAGTTGCAGCACTATCCTCAAGTGCTCCTCATGCTCAGCATCACTCCGAGAGTAGATCAAGATATCATCAATAAACACCACCACAAACCGGTCCAAGAACGGCTTAAACACTCGATTCATCAAATCCATAAACGCGGCAGGGGCATTAGTCAATCCAAACGGCATCACAATAAACTCATAATGCCCGTACCGAGTCCTAAAAGCCGTCTTAGGAATATCCTCGGCCTTCACCTTCAATTGGTGGTAACCTGACTGCAAGTCAATCTTTGAGAAGACACAAGATCCTTGCAGCTGATCAAACAGATCATCAATGCGCGGCAAAGGATACCTGTTCTTGATGGTCACTTTATTCAACTCTCGATAATCCACACAAAGTCTAAGTGAACCATCCTTCTTCTTCACGAATAACACCGGCGCTCCCCAAGGCGATACGCTGGGTCTCACAAACCCCTTATCCATCAAATCTTAAAGCTGCGCCTTAAGCTCTCTCAGCTCAGCCGGTGCCATTCGGTAGGGTATCTTTGAGATTGGCGCAGTTCCTGGGACTACGTCAATCACAAACTCGACCTCCCTGTCTGGTGGCATCTCAGTCAACTCCGGGGGAAACACGTCCGGGAACTCGCGGACTACAGAGATGTCCTCGAGCTCCGGTGCCACCGCAGATACCTCAACAACAGTCGCAAGAAATGCGGTACATCCTCGACTCATCATCTGTCTCGCTCGTGCCGACGAAATCCACGTCGCAAACAACGTGCTCCTGCAGCCTCGATACACGTACTCCTCCTGGCCTGGCTCGCGAAACGTCACGGTCCTCTCGCCGCAGTCGATCGTCGTGAAGTAGCGCGCCAGCCAATCCATGCCGAGCACCACATCAAAATCCTGCAATCGCCCCAAGACCAACAGGTCTGCGGGCATCACCCAAGGTCCAAGCTGCACTGGGCAAGCTCGACAACACTCCTCCACAAGCAACACGTGCTCGGGAATCTGCACCTCTCGTGCACAGGGTAATGGCCCTAACACTAGCCCATGCAAAGATGCAAATGCTCGACTAACAAAAGAATGTGATGCAACGGTATCAAATAATGCACGAGCTCTAATGCCAGAAATTAAAATGATACCTGCCACCACATGATCAGCCGCCGTGGAGTCCTCCAGTTGAGCCGCGAAGACTCTGCCGCTCTGTGCCTGCTGTCGCCGCTCACTTGGACGGGGTATAGAAGCCCGATCCATCTGGCTATAAGTCGGTGAAGCTCCATAGGTCTGCTGATGAACAGGGGGTGCCGATGCGATCGATGGTACAGGCGACGCTGCTCGGGGACAAGCTGCCCGCAGATGTCCGGACTGACCACACCCAAAACACCGGCCCTCTCGCTGCTCGCACTGCCTAGGCCAGTGTGGTCCTCCGCAGATGACACATCTCGGTGCTCCCCTCTGCTGCCGTCCCTGCTGACGGGATCCACCAGACCTCTGTCGCCCCGAAAACCCACGACCCTGAGAACGTGATCGTGGAGGTCTCGGCGGGCGTCTGCCGCTGGTCTGTCCTCCGTCCTCTGGAATCGGGCGCTTCCTATCCAAACCCTGACTCAGAGTGGCCGCCCGCTCACTCGCCTTCAAGGCTCCACGCTCCACCCATAGCGCCTGCTCGATCGACGCGTCCAAGGTCTGCAACCTCTGCGCCTGAACTAAGACAAATATCTCCTGTCTCAATCCTCGCTCGAACAAATAAACTATGTGAGCCTCATCTCTCGCAGCAAAAGGAACACAGTTCAGGAGTCTGGTAAACTCCCGGGTATACTCCTGCACTGTGCGATCTCCCTGCAGTAACTTCTTCAGATCCTCCTCGAGTTTCTGCTTCACGCTGTTAGGGAAATAGGACCCATACAGCATCCCGCAGAACTCGGCCCAACTTAATCGCAGCGCATCCAGCGACCTGCTCGATCTCGTCCTCGTCCACCAGATGCGTGCATCACCCGTCAAGCAGTGAACTGCCAAGTGAACCCGCTCCCGCTCTGCCACGAAGAGATCCTCGAATAACTTCTCCATCTCGCCTACCCAGGCCTCCACCACCCATGGCTCGGTGTGGCTACCATCAAAACGGGGTGGATCAAATCGGCAAAAACGAGCCAATCTCTCAGTCATCCGCTCCTGCTCGGCCTCCGACATCTGTCCACCTGACCGGGAAGTGTCGCCAACCGGTGCGGCCGGAACTGCCGCTGCTCGGGGCACGGCTGCAGCTGGAACGTCAGCTGGAATAGCAGGAGGTGGCTCCTGCGACTCCGTCGCTCTAGGTGCTGCACTCCACGTGTGAGTAATGGTATCACACATCCTCCGCAAAAGTGCACTCTGCTGCCTAGCTGACTCGGCTAGCGCAGTCAACTGCTCACACACATCAGGGGGTGCACTAGGTCCTGCCTGCTCAGGCACCACAGAAGGCACGGGGGTAGCCCGCGTCGGGGGTCGACCTCGGTGTCGGGGAGGCGTCATGCTCACCTGCGCAACACACAGATCAGTCAACAAATAAAAACAACTCAAGACCCAATCAAGCGAAAGTCTAGAAGGTCGCCTCTTTTCCCTCGTTGCTTGACGTCGTCTGCAGCCAACGCAAGTTCACGACAGGAAAGGACACACGCCTTCGATCACTCCCTCCACTTAAGGATGAGTTCAACAGTCAAATCGATGACTTTCGCAGCAAGTCACGTCTCTCACGTCTTGCATTCCTAGGGTCTGCCAAAGCCTAGGGTTTACTAAGTCCCAACGACCTATTCCTAAGCTCTGATACCAACTTAATCTGTCACGCCCCGGATTACTCGTTCCCCGGGCTCGCCAACAGATCCGCCGTATACATAGACATTTCTATGTATACGAAGCGATAGCTAACCTGTAAACAAACATACAAGCAACTACAAGAGATATAGAGCTGAAGTAAAACATACTAATAACAGAAGTCACATGTACATATAGGATCCAAAATACAACAGTCCCTCCAGAACCAAAATAGGAACAAGTCCACAGTATATGTACATGGCTCAACTCAAAAATAAACTATCTCCAGTAGGGTCCTCCTCTAGGAACAATAGGGACAGGTAGGGATCTAGCTCGCGACTCCCTTACCTCGATCCGCAGAAACAGGCGCAGCAGCCGCAACAGAAGAAGGCTCTGCAAGAAAAGGTGGCAACAATGGGTGTGAGAACTACTATCAAAAGAAGTAGTCCTCAGTGGGTACCAATACCGACCTCAACGGTCCACCCACTAAGTCTACGAGACTAACAGTATAGCTGGTAGGTAAACAACAACAAAGTAAGCTGGAATAAACTCTACAGCTGTAATGCCACTACCCTACCACTATCCAAGTCATACTCTCAAGTAAGCATCACCAAAGTGAAAGGTCACCCCTGACCCAATCTAACGGAACCGCCCAAACGGGCTCGTCCAGCCAACTGCCTAGCCACACCGCACACTACCAAAAGGGGTAGCCGGTCCAAATACCAGATCTAACTAATCTGTAGCGACATCAACGCAAAAGAGGCCTCACTCCGGAGCGGCACTCGGGGGAGCTACCCAACCGAGTTAAAAGCGTATCTCTGTCGAGCACAAACAGGCTCCGGCAGGCTATAATCAAATGGAAAGGGGTCAAAATGGGTCAAGACTCCAAGCTCACGTGCCCTCAGCACAAACAGAAGCTAAAACAAGAGTCTGGGTCCACCGTCAACCCCGACGGCACCCGAAAATACAAAATAGCCTAACCCTACTGTAAATACAAGCTCGGCATCCCAGCACAAGCGTAAACTCGTCCTACAACGAACTAAGTATCCACCTCGCACTAACAGCGGTGATACAAGAACAGAAACGGCTCCTAGAGCTAAAACTGATAATAGTTCGAAAAGTGACGGTTGTATGTTCGCGAGTTTTCTCCTAAGTCAATTCCCAGTTCAGCATGTGAAGTCATGTCTATAAATTATCAATTTATGCTCCAAATTCAGATTTCATAATAATACATGCAAATTCATGAATTCGAGCTACTAACATGATTTAACAGATGATAAAACAACATGCTGCACTCTCTACAACTTAGGAGGAAATTCGGCGATTTCGGTAACATTAACCCACCTCAAAAGCTATCCAACAACGGCTAGGAGTCGAGTGGAAGGCCTCCAAACAACACCGGGTGAAATCGAGCTCAAATCTGAAACCTCGAGATTCGGACCCACCTACTCAATGTTCTGGGCGCCCAGAACATCAGCCCAGAACTGCAGCCTGGCAGCATGACCAACATGGATTCAACATGCGATAAAATCCAAATTCTAAGTCCAAATACAGTGAAATTTGGCTTAACTCACCAGTAGGGCTCAAGAACACACCCTCCAAATTTCAGCCAAAACGGAGTTCGACTCGATGTCCAAAATGCCCCGACACAGATTCGGATTCACTTCTGGACCCTCCTATACATGGATCCAGAAGTTCCAGCAATTAAGCAAAAATTACATTAAGCAAGAATTCTGAAATTCCAATGAATCTAGCCCACGGAAAAGGGTCACAAACCTCACAAATACAGTGATGGAGCAATCCAAAACCTCTCCAAAGATTCTCACAAAGATCTGGATTCAAAAATCCAAGAAATCCATCAAATGACCCAAAATTCAGCACTTAAGCAATATACTCAAAACCTGAGCTAGCACTCACCTTTGAATCCTCAATTCAGGTGGGAAGAACCTCCAAACCATTAAGGAAAGTGGAAGGACCAATCTTCACTTCGAAATTCCAGCTCCCAAAAGATTTGGATCCATAAGATCAAAGAAAAACCCAAGTTTCAGCTCAAGAACACAAAGGGTCCAGTGAAACATCAACTGTAGCTTACATACCTGTCCAAATTGCGATTGGAAGGGTTCCACGTCTTCCTCTACGAGTCCTCTATCCAACAAACCAAGTTTCGTTGGATTTGGATACTCCCACACTGCACACGAGCAAGAACACCACCGGTCAACGTTGCAGTTTCAGTAGGAAACCAAGGTCTTCAATGGAGAAAGGTGGAATTGGTAGGGTTTGGAGGGCTTCCTTGCAAAATCCTGGGTTCACCATGAAGAGGGGAGAAAAAGCCTCAGAGGAGGTCGTCCATTTCTTTTATAGACAAAGGATTTCGGTGCAATAAGCCTCAAAAACAGAAATGCCCTAACCTGTTTCTCAGCAGGAAATCCTCACAATCGGGCGCCCGAAACCCAAGAAGTGGGCGCCCGGTTCTTCAGCCTGCACAAGTCCAGAACATCGGACTCTTCGCCCGCGGTCCGGTGCGCCCTAACCTGGTCCGGCGGAACTCACCTACCAACCAACACGTGTCAAACGGATCGATACTCACGAGGTAAGATTTTCGGACCCACTTTTCGGGCGCCCGATACTGGATCCGAAATGACTTAGAAATTTTCAGAAAACGAGCACTCAACATCTGGGCGCCCAAAACAATACTTCCGGGCGCCCTAAAGTCCAAAAGCCCAAAACTTCAGTTTTGGCTTGCTTCGGTGCTCCGAGTCCGTTTTCGCGTCTATTTGACGCCGAAACGACTCCGACTTGTCTCGACCTTCTCCAGAAGCGTCGAACAGTCTAGGATACTGCAGTCATTCCGTCAGTTAGGCCCCAGGGGTACTACAATACCCAGGAGTGGATTGTGTAGTGAGATGTCACAAATTCAGATAGTATGAGCTTTAGTAGTAGTAGTTCATCTTGAGCTGTAATCTTATTTATGATAGCATGCATTCAGAATTATCTTGCTGAGCAACTCTATATTATCCCTCAATTAACAACAGGTTATTTTTAGTCCTTTAAGCCTTTCAATTTTATAAGATTTTAGTTTAAATCTGAATTTGAATCTTATAGAGATGCAGCGGTCACGACCTAAACATAAGGGGTTTGGGTTGCGACACGCCCCATCCCTACGTAGGTCCCCATTCTGTGGTAGACTCGCCCACCGCCTCTCCCTATACCAACCATCTCTCCAACTCTCATTATCCTGCTGCAGTTCCTTCCGTAGACTATCTGCACTGCTTTCTCCGCCGCTGCTCTCTCACTCCGTCGGCTCTAATGCTCTGCTACTACTTTTTTTGCGGCCCTCTCTCTATTGGCCACCGCTATGCGGCCGTCACTTTTCCCACCCCTTCCCTCTACTTTTTGAATATCCTCCTCAACCGCCCCTCCTTTCGTAGATCTTTGTTCTATGGCACCATCTCCCTCCATCAACCATCTCTCCAATGCTTTTGTAATGTACTAAAACTTAGTATAATGCACCAAATTTTAACCATATTGGCAAAGTGCAAAAAAAGTCATTTTAGGCATGATTAAAATGGGTTTGGAGAAGCTTTGACTCAGTTTGGAACAAGCTAGAATCAAATTCGAGTCGAAACAAAGTTCTGAAAGAAGTAGAAATCTAGGTCCCAGACTTTTCAAACGCCCGAAAAAGCATTTTGGTGCCCAAAGTCTTTTGGATTTTTCGATCTAGCGCCCAAATCAACCTGACACTACTCGAGAGCAGGGGAACATGTAGGAATAAATCTTTAGGCGTTCAAATGTTCCTGCAAGTGTGAAACACCTTATGGACTACTTCCATGGGTGCCCAAATCCCCATCCGAACATTCAATATGAAGGGGATGGGGGGGGGGAGGGGGGGTAGCTCTGCTCGATAATTAATCGAGCACACGATTTGCCTGGGGAGCATCCGAACTTGGAGCCGGGCAGACAGGGCAAGTGCCCAAAATAACTTTCAAATGCTAAAACCTAGGGCTTTAGAGCTGCAGCTTGGAGCTTTCAAGCGCCCGAAAGATTGGGCAGGCACCCGAAACCTGGCAGAGAGGTAGCGGTCCGTTCTTTACAAATACAAATTATTTGGGGGGTTCTAAATGCAATTGTAGCACTCTTATAAATATCCTTTCACAATCAACACTATCCCACACCTTTATTTCCCCTCTCACTCTTGCTCTCTACTTTTATTTTCTAAAAAGGAAAAAGAAACCTAGGTCACCATTGTCGGGACCTTGGGGCTCCATCTTCTTGCAAGATTGGTGGAGAATAAGGGCACTTAGAAAGAGCTTTAGGAGAGAGAAGGCAACCTTTCCAAAGGTATTCTCTTGTTTGGAGGTGTAGAGGGGAGTTGAAGTTTTTAGGGTTTAATTTGAGGGGTTTTTTTTTTCCAATGAGGATTTTGAAGGTTCTAACTTGGTTAGAACTTCCACTTTAGGGTTTCTTGGGAGTTCAAGAGCTCTAGGGACACTTCCAAAGGGGTTTTACAAGTCAAGGTAGAGAATATCACCGAAATAGATTTAATCTTTCCTTTGTCTAAAGTATAATCTAAGCATATAGTCTACAGTTCTATATTATCTTGGATAAAAGAAGGTTAAACTTGATGGGTTTGCTTGTGGCAAGTGATATGAGGAGTTATGCGTATATGACCTAGCAGATAGGTGTTTTCATTTTCTCTCTTTATACCATGTCATTTAGTAGCATTCTTCATGAGCAAGAAGAAGATTTAATGTGGATATATGAACTTAGTGGACATGGTAATGGCATTAAAAATAGGTGAAATCTATGGTGATGAACATAGTGAAGTATAGGCAAACTATGAAGGCTTATGTAGAGAACATGTAAACATGTGAATCAACTCATAGGTTAACCTTAATGTCAATTGGAATTTAGGATGTAAACTAAGAAACAGGTATTGGCATTGCTTGTAAGGGTCACGACCCTACAAGCTATGACCCTCCGAAAGAGTCATTACAGGAGTAGTTCAATCACCCTCGGCTCCTTATGCCTTAACTTGGGGTAGTGCAAGCACCCTCGGTCCCAAGTGCTTACCGATTGGAGAGAGTTTCAATCGCCATCGGCTCTCCACGAGGTGTTTGAAATGAAATTGGAACCGAACTAATAATTGGTTAGAGTTAAAAAAAATGACTTGAGTAAATATTTCCTTGGACATCGACTAGTTACATCTTGCTTAACATATTGGTATCATACTAGAGACACAGTAATTATATACTTCTTTATATATATCTCTATTATAGTAGTAGCTCCAACAATCAACTAGGTAGGAGTCTTGCGGAGATTCTGGGATATAAATTGGGATCTTTCCCCATTCGCAACCTCGGACTACCGCTTACGAATAGCCGTTTGCAAAAGGAGAATTGGTGGCCTGTTACTAGTAAAGTTGAGAAGCGGATCGAAGGGTGACAAGCTAAACTCCTATCATAAGGAGGTAAGTTAGTCCTCGTGAACTCAGTGCTCTCGAACCTGCCATTGTACTACTTCTCAATTTTTAAAGCACCCAAATAGGTACTACGACATACTGAAGCTTTACAGAGGATATTCTTCTGGCATGGAGGGTTAACTGTTGCAGGGGGACACTGCGTCGTGCGGTGGAAGGTTGTATGTAGAAGTAAAAAGAAAGGAGGGTTAGGGGTAAAGGACTTAGAGAACATGAATGTAGTCTTACTGATAAAATAGTGGTGGAGGTTTCTCAGATAGGAATCATCAGTGGGACCCCCTTATTGATGGAATTTCCTATGCCAAGAGGAAACCGCTTAAAGAAGGTGTGTCTTTCAAACCACACTCACACTGGTGGAGGAGTATTTTAGTGACCAGGGATATTTTTAAATGCAAAGTGTCCTACTCAATTGGAGTTGGGCAAAAAATAAATTTTTGGACTGACATCTGGAGTGATCGAGCTTCCCTACAAACTATATACCCTCATATTTATGATAACGTTGTGAGCAAGAACTTTAGAGTGAAGGAGTGTTGGGGAAGGAACAAGTGGAAGTGGCGTAACATCTTGTCAGGTTTTGTCCCTACCTCCCAGCTCGACAGTGACCTAATCCTGAAGCTAAAGGAGTCGATCTCTGATATTCTTCATTGCAATAGAAAGGATGAAGTCAGATAGAGATGGACTCGGTCTAAAAAAATTTCGGTCAAATCACTCTACTACTTTCTACAAGACGATAGAATAAATGACAGGAGCTTTATTCAACTGTGGAAGATTAGATTCCCTCTAAAAGTCAAGATTTTCGTGTGGTTGGTCTTGAAAAGAAAGGTGCTCATAGTGGACAACCTTATGAAAAGGGGTTGGAATGGTGAGGAGAGCTGTGTTTTCTATTTGGAAGAGACTGAGACAGTGGATCATCTTTTCTCGGGTTGCCTAAGTACCAGAGCCTTATCCATAGGGACTACTACCGAACAAACTATTTCTTTTTAATTGTACTTCTACCAATAGGCTATGGGAAGAGAGAAGATCTAAAGATGGGCCGTTAGGGGTAGGGAGAATTAGCAACAATCGCCATCACTTGCTTGGTTATTTGGTTGAAGCGGAATAGAAATTTTTTTGAGAAAACAAAACACTCGTCGGGTTACTTGACGGCCGAGATATGCTCACTCAAGAAAATTTGGGACCGCTACTGCATTATGTAGTTTTTTTTTTCCTGAGGCCCAGTTGCCTCAGTTTGTAGCTCAGTTCATCCTCTAAATGAATGAAGCGGTGTCAGGGACATAGAAAAATTTCTGCGCAACCCAGTCCCTAGCCCAACTCCGCAAGCTGAAACGGGCTGTCAAGGGCCCGATTTCAACCCTTCTATGGGAGAAAAAAGGTCACGAAACTGCTACCATCAAGCCTCCAAAATTGTCAGAGAAAACCCAAGGGTCATGGGCAACCTTTGAGTTCACCTTGCATTTATAAGGGCTCATTATTATATGATAGTGGGTGAGTTAATGTAGACTTAGTGGATGAGTTATGGCGGGCTAAATTCATTGTATCTTAGGTCTATAAATTGCAGAAATGGCTAAGCCAAACACACAAGAGGTAGTGTGTTGTAATCCTATTTTTTTAAGTAATTGAGAGTACTTAGTTGTTTTCTGGGTTGTCTCTCTATTTTCTCTCTTTTGCATACTTAGTCCTAGGACGCGGAGGTCCGGGCTAGCAACAGGGAATAAGGCTTGTCCATCTTTACGGAGAAAGAAAGGCGCCGCACGGGCTTTGCGAGCAAAAAACTCTAAAATCGTGACAGTTCGTATCAGAGCCAGTTCGAGCAAGGAACCATGTCCTCATCAGATGCTGCTACATCGATGCTGGGGGTGACCCTCCAAAGCAACCATCCAAGTGAGGCAAAGAGCAAGGAACTGTGGACAATCACAAGGGATGCCGCACCCTTGGAGGACCGCCTCGCGCTGTTGGAGGATATCATGTCGAAAGTAGGTGAAAGGTACTCTGAAATGGTTGATACCTTTAATTTGTATAATGATGAAGTCCACAGCATGGAGGAAAGCGTCGCTACTGCCATGGTGACCTTTCGTAGTGAACTTGAAAAGCTTTAGGGCAACATTACTCGTCGCGACGAAGAGCGAAAGAAACTGATTGAGGAGCTCATTGCTCGGGTCGATAAGGTTGAGGACCTCAAGACGCGGGTGACGATCCTTGAGAAAGCGATGGTGCGTGGTCCTGAACCACAAAAAACGTATGCTTCGAAGGTACTCGTCCCTAAACCTCAACAATTCAGGGGCACATGCAACGAGAAAGAGATCGACAACTTTCTATGGCACATAGAGCGCTACATGAAGGCGCTGCAATTGGACGACGAGGAGGAAAAAGTCCAGGCCACACCATGTACCTTGCTGATGACGCGATACTGTGGTGGCGTCGGCAATCTGTAGAGGCCGAGAAGGGCTAATACAACCTGAAGATGTGGGAGGACTTTGTGCGCGAGCTCAAGGCGTAGTTCTACCCCGAGGACGTTAAATACCTTGCGAGGAGGCAACTACGATGGCTCAAACACACCGGAATGCTCAAAGAGTATGTTAAGAAATACTCCAAGTTGATGTTGTCCATCACCAACATGGTGGAGGAAGATCGGCTATTTCTCTTCCTTGACGGACTGCAACTATGGGTGAACAAAGAACTTGTAGGGCGCAACGTGAAGGACGTGGCCTCCGCAATCACCTTGGCGGAGAAACTGCCCAAGTATGAGAGGGCGGATCCATTTCGCGACAAGGCACCCAAAGCGAGCAAGGCTAAGGGTAGGGGAGATTGCCGCGGTCAAAAGGAGTGCAGGGGCTACGATAATGGTCATGTGTTGCCACCAACGAAGTTGGTGTGCTACGTCTACGGGGAGAACCATTGGGCGAGAGACTGCCCAAAGAAAACATTGATGAATGCTATCCAGATCGAGGAGAGCGAGGGAAATGCGGAACCTACGAAGATGGGTGCGCTCAGGCTCGTCAACGCAGTTCAGGGGCTGGCAAGCAGCAGCAAGCCAACAAGAAACTCTTATACATCGATGTGACCCTCAACTGCAGGGCAACACGAGCGCTGGTGGACACAGGATCCACTTACAACTTCATAGTTGAGATGGAGGCCAAGCGAATAGGCCTTTCCCTTGAGAAGCGCGCAAGAAGGATCAAAGCCGTCAATTCGGAGGCGCAACCTATTGCGGGAGTGGCCAAAGGCGTGGCCGTTGTAGTGGGACCTTAGAAAGGCACTACAAACTTCACCGTCGCACTATCGACATCTTCCAAGCCATACTATGTATGGACTTTTTGGCTTCGTCGAAGGTGGTCCCAATGCCACACCTTGGGGCCTTAAGCATCATGAAGGAGGCGGCCCCATGCATGGTCCTAGCCAGCCAGGAAAAAACGGTAAGCACCCAGACCCTCTCTACCTTACAACTACGAAGGGGTGTGAACCGTTGTGAGATGACTTACCTTGCGGCCATCAGCAAGGTGAGCGACGAGGGCCTCAAGGAGGAGGGCCTTTCGACGGAGATTGAGGCTGTTCTGGCAGAATTCCAGGATGTCATGCCCAAGGAGCTTGAGCCAAGAGCCAAACCACTAAGAAAAGCGCCATACAAAATGGCCCCGCCAGAGCACGAGGAGCTGCAGAGGCTGTTGAAGGAGCTTCTCGATGCAGGCTTCATTCAACCATCAAAGGCACCCTATGGAGCACTAGTTTTGTTCCAGCAGAAGAACCACGAAAACCTGCGGCTTTGTATCAATTATACGGCACTCAACAAGGTAACGGTTAAAAACAAGTACCCCATCTCTTTGGTTACAGATCTCTTCGACCAGTTGGGCGGAGCGAAGTACTTCACCAAACTCGACCTTCGCTCTAGGTACTATCAAGTGTGGATTGCAAAAAGAGATGAGGAAAAGACCACGTGCATGATGAGGTACGGGGCCTACAAGTTCCTTATCATGCCGTCAGCCTGACGAACGTGCCGACAACCTTCTGCACGCTCATGAACAAGTTGTTCCATCCCTACCTCGATTACTTTGTGGTGGTGTACCTTGACGACTACGTAGTATACAGCAACACCATGGAGGAGCACATCGAGCACTTACGAACCGTCTTCTAAGTACTCTGGGAGAACCAGCTGTTCGTCAAGAAAGAGAAGTGCATGTTCACGTAGGAAGAGGTGCACTTCCATGGCCACTTGATAGGCCAGGGCGAAATTCATATGGACCAGCGGAAGGTGTGAGCTATCTGCGAATGAGAGACCCCAAAGACGGTGTCCAAATTGCTGTCTTTCCTTGGGCTCATTAGTTACTACCGCCGCTTCATTGCGGGCTATTCTACGAGAGCAGCCCCGCTGACGGATCTACTGAAGAAGAACCACCCGTGGGTTTAGAACTCTCAATGTGCGGAGCCCTTCGAGGACCTAAAGCGGGCGGTGACGGAGGATCCAGTGCTGCGACTACCTGACTACAATCCCACCTTTGAGGTACACACTAATGCCTCTAACTTTGCCATTGGCAGTGTCCTTGTGCATAATGGACACCCCGTCGCCTACGAAAGCTGCAAGCTCAACGATACCGAGCTTGGCGGCACTATCTACTTGGAAGCAAATTTGTGGTGCACATCGACAATGTCGTCACGAGCTACTTCCAATCGCAGAAGAAGCTGTCGCCCAAACAAGCAAGGTGGCAGGATTTCTTGGCAGAGTTCGACATGGAGATACAATACAAGCCCGGAAAGGAAAATCGTGTGGCTGACGCAATTAGCCGCAAGGCTGAACTAGTGGGCATTTGGCAACTTCATGGGACGCTCCGCGATCGACTTCGCTCAGGAACCAATGCGGACCCCATCGCTCAAAACATAGTGTAGCTTGCCAAGGAGGGCAAAACACGAATGTTTTGATTGAGCGACGGACTACTTCTCACCAAGGGGCGGCGGTGTACGTGCCCAAGTAGGGAAATCTTTGCCGCGAGCTTATGAAGGAGTGTCATGACTCCTAGTGGGCGGGCCACTCAGGTCAGAACTGGACCTTGGCGCTACTCGAGGCTGCCTACTTCTGGCCACGGATGCACGAAGACGTTGAGGCCTATGTGTGAACCTGCTTGGTGTGTCAACAGGACAAGGTTGAACACCAGCGACCCGGTGGACTCTTCGAGCCGTTGCCCGTGCCAAGCCGTCCGTGGGAGAGCCTCTTCATGGACTTCATCTCCGCCTTGCCAAAGGCGGAGGAGCTTGGGTCCATTCTGGTGGTAGTTGATCGTTTTTCCAAGTACGGGACCTTCATTGCTGCACCAACCGATTGCATGACTAAAGAAGCAGCACGTCTCTTCGTCAGTCACATCGTCACGCTTTGGGGGATCCCCGCGAGCATCGTGAGCGGCCGCGACCCCAAGTTCACTAGCAAGTTTTGGATGGAAGTGTTTAAAATCTTAGGATCCGATTTGCTCTTCTCCACCAGTTTTCACCAACAGAGGGATGGGCAAACGGAGTGGATGAACGCTCTATTAGAGGAGTATCTGTGACACTATGTGAGTGCCAACCAGAAGAATTGGGTGCATCACCTTGATGTCGCCTAATTTTCCTACAACTTGCCGCGCAGCGACTCTAGGGGCTGCAGTCCTTTCGAGCTAGCAACCAGGCGACAGCCGCTCACCTCACATACAGCTGCTACGGGAGAGAAGTTCCACAGCCCTGTTGCTCTCCAATTCACCTCTAATTTGCAGGAAAAAAATGAAATTGCAAGGGTGACCTTGGAGAAAACAGCCTGACGGATGAAGAAGTGAGTAGACGAGAAGTGGCAACCTCCGGAGTTCACCGAGAGAGACCGCATGATAGTCAAATTTCAGCCGCAGCAGTTCAAAGTCTTGCGCAAGGTGCACAAAGAACTGTTGCGCAAGTATGAAGGCCCATTTACCGTCGTCAAGCGCATGGACAAGGGCGCCTACAAGCTGTAGCTGCCCGCGAACCTCAAAATCCATCCCATTTTCCATGTTCCCAGGCTGAAAATGTACCACGAAGACGCGGAGGATCCGAGCCGCGGAGTGTCGTATCGCACCTCGTCAACCATAATCACTTCGTTTAACAAACAAGCAGAGTCCATCATGGACACTCGGCTCATTCGGCGACGTAGAGTTTCGCCGAGTCCTGAGTATTTGGTGAAGTGGAAGAATCTCCCCTATGGCGAGGCTGCTAGTTGGGAGAAGGCTGACACACTTTGGCAATACCAAACACTCATCAACGAGTTCTAGAAGTAACGCGCGACGAGGACGCCTGCGCATTAGGTGGGGAGAGTGTTAGAGACTTAGAAAAATTTCTGCGTAGCCCAGTCCCTGGCCCAACTCTGCAAGTTGAAACAGGCTGTCAAGGAGGCCCGATTCCAGCCCTTCTGTGGAAGAAAAAGGGACACGAAATTGCTGCCATCAAACCTCCAAAACTGCCAGGAAAAACTCAAGGGTCATGGGCAACGCTTGAGTTCATCTTGCATTTATGAGGACTCATTACTATGTGATAGTGGTTGAGTTAATGTAGGCTTAGTGGGTGAGTTATGGTAGGCTATATTCATTAAATTTTAGACCTATAAATTGTGGGAATGGTTAAGGCCAAACACACAAGAGGTAGTGTGCTCTAATCCTATTTTTCGAAGTAATTAAGAGTATTTAATTTTTTGTAGGTAATCTTTATCTCTCTCTTTTCTTTCTTTTGCAAACTTAGTCATAGAACACGAAAATCCGGACTAGTAATAAGGAGCAAGACTTGTCCATCTTTGCAAGGAAAGGTAGGCGCCACAAGGACTTTACGAGCAAAAACTCTTAGGTCGTGACAGGTAGAATGCTACCTTATTCTCAAAAAAAAAAATTGTGCTTCCATATATTTGTCGAACTTAAATTTAATTATAGAACTATTAATATTAGGAAAATTATGTAACTTGCTGCCTACGAAATCTAACGGTACACCAGGTTTAGACAGTTAAAATTTAGAACTAATGCCATGCCTAGCCTCATTGGAAAAAAATATTTCCAATTTAGCCTTCTTTTCAAAAAAATTTCTAATCTAGTCTCCTTTTGATGGATTAGAAAACAAAAAGTGACTTAATAGTATTTATATGTCAATTAGGAGAGAGAAAACTTTTTTCTCTCTCTTTCCTCCCAACCTACTCATAGTTAAAAATAATTAATTTTTATAATACTAATAATAATTAAAAATTAATATTTAATAATAATATTATTATTATTACTGAATGATATAATAATAATAATAATTAAAAATTAATATTTAATAATAATGATATTATTATTACTGAATGATAATTTTATTAGGGTTAATTACATGCAGGTCCCCGTAAATATGGTAAATTACAGATATATCCCTGCAAAGTTCAACTTTCATAAGTTGTCCCCGCAAAAGTGCTAATGTTTGCAGATATGTCCCTCTGGTTTAATCCCGTTAGAGAATTGTTTATTTTTTAACAGTAGGTTCGTGAAATGACATTTTTGCCCTCGCAAATATGTCCCTTCAAAAGGAGGATACGAAGAAGAAGAAAAAGAAGGCGGTGGAGGCCGTTGTCCTGCCGCCGCCGCACGTACCTCAGCCGGAGGCGCCGCCGGGGATGGCGAGGTCGGCGTCGATCTCCCCTTCCGCCGTCGACGTGCCCTCCATCAACCGCTTCCTCCGCCACTGCGGCTCCTCCTTCTCCGCCGCGATCGCCCACCGCATCTCCTCCCTCGCCGGCGATGACGACGACGACCACTCCGACCTCGGCTCCCCGGCCCCGATGGCCGAATTCCACCTCTCCGGCGTCAAGGTTATCGTCCGCGTCAAGCCCGCCACGTCAAGGCCGCCGCCTGCGCCGTTCCCGATCAAGCAGAAGAAAAAGAGAAAGAGGAAGAGGAAGAGGAAGAGGGGAGGGGTAAAATTGTCAATTCACCTTATTAACTAATCATGATTAATTATTTTAATTGTGATTAACTAAATTTCTCTAACAGATCCTAACGGTAGGGACATATCTGCAAACATTAGGACTTTTGTAGGGACAACTTATGAAAGTTGAACTTTGCAGTGATATATCTGTAATTCACCATGTTTGCGGGGACCTGTATGTAATTAACCTATTTTATTATTATTATTACTATTACTACTATTACTAGTATTTAATTGACTATACAAGCCAAATTTGATCATATTGGCTTGTATATTCAAATTAAATACTTAGTAATAATAATTATAATAAATATCATTCAATAATAATAATATTTATTATTATTAAATATTAACTTTTAATTATTATTATTATAACAAAAATTAATTATTTTTAAATATGGGCAATTGCTTATATACTCCTGAAAAGTTTTCGACTTTCTGATTTACCCCTCTTAGAAGGCTAATTTTAAAAATACCTTTTTTACGTTCCAAGTTATTTCAAATATACCCCTGGAGTTAAATTATATTAGTGAACTGTTAGCAATAGTCGTTATCTCTGTGAAATTACTATTTTGTCCTTTCAAATATACCCTTCTATCATCACCAACTTTTCTTACTTGCCCTTAACTTAGGGGCAAAAGAAGTATTTTGATTTTTTATCTTTTCAAATATACCCTTCTACCGTCACCAATTTTTTTTATTTGCCCTTAAGTTAAGGACAAAAGAGGTATTTTAATTTTTTAAACTCTAGTAGACATTTAACCCATGTTTAACTCGAGATAACTTAACAGGTGTAACTGCGAAAGTATTTTTGAATAACGGAGGAACATATGAGGGGTATATTGAAAAAAAAATAAAGGTAAATTAGATATTTCCTAAATTTTGAGGAATATATAGGTAATTATCTACTAATAGGTTGGGAGAAGAGAGAGACAAAAATTATCTCTCCTAATTAATATATAAATGCTATTAAGTCATCTTTTATTTTCTAATTCATCAAAGGTCGGCTAAATTAGAAATTTTTCTGAAAAAAATGTTAGATTGCAAATATATTTTTCTAATGAAACTAGGCATGGCATTAGTTCTAAAATTTATGGCAGGTTGAGTGGAGGGTGCTAGCGGAAAGTGGCGCGGAGGTATATGCCCTTACGGCAAGTGGGACCGGTTCTGACAGCTGGTCATTAGTGATGCTATCTGTCATCCATTACTGCCAATGACCTTTGGCCCCCTCCGTTCCGCATTTCAATGGCGCGCTTTTCCCTTCGCTCTCTCGTCTCCCCGTTTCCCCTACCCCTTTAATTTTTCCTTCTCTCCCTTCCTTTTTACTATTTCTTTATTAGTAGTATTATTATTTATTATTATTATAAACGAATTCAAAAACTACAACGTATCAGAAAGACAAAAAAAAGAAAAAGAAAAGAAAAGAACCCGAGTTCCCACTTTCTTCCACTGTGCTGCAGTGTGCTTCATTGATCGCTAGCTATACATATATATATATATATATATATATATATATATATATATATATATATATATATATACCCCTCCCAGACTAAATCTTCCTTCTTCACTCCACACTCTCCCCTCTCCTGCAAGCAAGATGCGCTCCGTCGCACGTGCCGGCGATTCTACCGCCGCTCGTGTGCCGAATGCGCTTGCTATTTTACTGCTCGTCGTCGTCATCCTCCTCAATGTCGCGCAGCATGCTCCGACGGTCGCAGCGTGGCGGCCGTGGCCTCACATGTATCTCAACACCACCACCACCACCACCATTGGTGGCCTCGGCGGAGGAGCGAGAGCGACGGACTTGGGCGCCAGCAAGAAGTTCGAGGGCTCGTCGGAGTTCGTGCAGCTGCGCTACCACATGGGCCCCGTGCTGACGGCCAACATCACCGTCCACCCGATCTGGTACGGCCGGCAGTGGTCCCGGGCGCAGAAGCGCATCATCCGGTCCTTCCTCCGCTCCATCTCCCCCCCGCCCTCCTCCTCAGATTCCGGCGTGCCGCGCCCCTCCGTGGCGGCGTGGTGGCGCACCGTCCGGCTGTACACCGACCAGACGGGGGCCAACATCTCGGCCGCCGTGGCGCTCGGCGCGGAGAAGAGCGACCGGCGGCTGTCGCGCGGCGCCTCCCTGTCCCGGCTGGACATCCAGGCCGTCATCCGCGACGCCGTGACCGCGAAGACCCGCCCCCTCCCCGTGAACGCGAGGGGCGGGCTCTACCTGGTGCTCACCTCCCCCGACGTGGCCGTGGAGGACTTCTGCGGGCAGGTGTGCGGGTTCCACTACTTCACGTTCCCGTCCATCGTGGGGTACGCGCTGCCGTACGCGTGGGCGGGAAACTCGGCGGGGCGGTGCCCGGAGGTGTGCGCCTACCCGTTCGCGGTGCCCAGCTACGTGCCCGGGGCGCGGGCGGAGCGGGCCCCGAACGGGGACGTCGGGGTGGACGGCATGGTGAGCGTGGTGGCGCACGAGCTGGCGGAGATGGCGTCCAACCCGCTCGTCAACGCCTGGTACGCCGGCGGCGACCCCTGCTTCCCCACCGAGATCGCCGACCTCTGCGAGGGCATCTACGGCACCGGCGGCGGCGGAGCCTACACCGGACAGCTGCTCCTCGACCAGCGCAGCGGCGCCTCCTACAACGTCAACGGGGTCGGGGGTCTCAGGTTCTTGGTCCAGTGGGTCTGGAACCCCATCCTCAACTACTGCTCCGGCCCCAACGCCCTCGACCAGTAGTATACTATTTAATTAAGAGCCTGCAGCACTAGCTATTATTTACCTGGCTACCTACCTACCTTGCTAGCTAGTTTCCGCTGCTCGAGCGCGGGTCGGTCGATCGAGCGAGAACAACATCAGCAGATAGATGCGCGAGCATTACTAGTCGTTAATTACCATAACGAACGAATATATATATATATATATATATATATATATATATATATATATATATATATATATATATATATATATAGTTTTAATTAAGTTCAGTACCGTTTTCGTTTTTACTTTTGCTGCTCGCGCGATCGAGTTGCCTCTCTGTCTATTATGATCTTATATGGTTGGGAATTAGTACTCGAATAACGATGAAGGCAGAGGGTTGTTGGTTGGGGGGCCCCTTCATCAATCATGAAGCTGTGAGGGCGATACGGTGGTGGTGGTGGTGGTGGTGCCGGCTTCGGTGCTGGCGGAGATGCGGCAACGCAGCGGCGGTGATGGTGATGACGGTGGTGGTGATGATGAGGGCTTCTCTTGCTGTTAAATGCTGTTGCTTTACATAGATGATGGCCTTTCTTTTTTAAAGTTTGATTTTGAATTTAAATTTAAATTTGAATATGAATATGAATTTTTCGCTCCATCCTACGCTTTGTATGTGAAACAATTTGTGAAAACTTTCAGCTCGATCGCTTGTTGGCTTTTCTTGCTGTAAACTAATTCGTTTTCTTCGTATGACTCGTAAATGGAGGCCGGGTGCTTCTTCTGCTTTTGATCTGGTGAGTTGAGGACCGCGGAACCCTCGTGATTTTCCAGTTAATTGGAAGCTCTTTTATAGTTTGGGAAAAACGTTGGAAGCCATTCGGTGGGATTGGTTTAGTTGCCGTCTTTTGTATCTTTGCTTTAAATTTTGGTTTTTATTTAATTTTTCCATATACTTTTGTTGTTTGAGAAATATTATTTGGATTCTTTTCAAAAATAATCCTCCGAAATTTCGTATTTGAAAAAATAACTTTCTAAAAACTAAATTTGGTAAACTAATTCTCTTTTCGCCACGTTGGTGTCATGTCAGAATGTTTTTCTGAAGACGGTGAATCGTTCACCGCTTTCAAGGAAGGCGGTGAACGATTCACCGTCTTTGTAATATGTCTACGAAGGTAGTGAATCATTCACCGCTTCTAGTATTACTACAGAGTTTCGCTACTTAACAACACATAAAACGGTGAATAATTCACAGCCTTCAGAAGGTGGTGAACCATTCACCGCCTTTAGTTTTACTACGTAACCCCATTACTTAAGTGGTTAGTTCAGGGATGGATGTGCGAAGTGGGTTAAATGCACATAAAACAGTGAATGATTCACGGTCTTCATGAAGACGGTAAATCGTTAACCATCTTCATGAAGACGGTAAATTTTTTACCGTCTTCATTGAAGACGGTGAATGATTTACTGTCTTTAGTACAAACTCCCTTCTATACATTTTTATAAGTATTTAACAGCAATTTTTACAAGTTAAGAACAACAATTTTCACGACAACAACAATCTCAATAATAAAGTTCGAATAACAACGGGATACAACCAATTTGGTAAGAATATTAACAAAAACACAGAAAATTTTTAAAAATATCAATTAACTAAAGAGGTATATAATTTTGCACATGTTATACAACATGTTCGATTCAAATCATATAAATGTCAGTCTCGATATCTTTCTCTCCCTCGACGTCCTCGGCCATGTCCGCGTGCACGCCCACGTCCACGTCTACGCCCACTATCAACATCGAGCTCAATAGAAGGTACGTCATCAAGTGGCTCGATATCTGTCATCTGATCGAGATCCTCGATAATGATACCCTCATGATGCTCCGAAATTGGCTAAGTCTCCTTTGGCATTGGTCGATCACCCTCGATAGCGGCCGATGTAGATGCTGGTAGGTGGTGTGATGATGACGGTCCACAACGACGAGAATACATGGATCTAAAAGATGCACGCGACACTGGTGGCGGAAGCGAGTCAAACGTCGAAGGAAATGTCGAAGGCGCGTCAGGCATAGCTCCAACGTCAGTGGGAGATGGAGACCGTGACACCTGATGGCTCGATGCCGAATGAGATCGAATAGGAGATGGAGACCGTCGCATCTGATGATTCGATGTCGATGCGTGAGCATAATCTCGATCCCTTGAATCTCTGACAATACGTATAGCAGGAACATGCTCCAGTACCATCTCAATATGGGCACAGATGCCCGTCAGAGTCTCTAATATCGTATGGGTTGCGGGGGATCATCAACTAGCTGTCTGATGCTGAAGTGAGTCTATTGTAATCCGTCCACCTGCATTATAGATAAATCTCATTATTTTTTATTTATATTAATTATAAGATTAAAATAATAATTAAAATAGGAGTGATTGTATCAAAGCTCTCTCGGTCTGCCCAGGAGGCTGGAAAGTCAACGAAGGACGCTGTACTGGACGAGAAATCCATCTCCTCGTTATCGTCCAATACCATTGCATGTAAATGGAGGCTGCCTGTATCAGATCATCACCAGCAATCGGCAGCTGGTCGAAAATATTTTGTAATCTCTCTCCCCATCTCTCGATGTGTGCAGCGTAAAAGATGGCCCAATTCTCATCTGCCGCCCCTGAGAAGTCACACGACGGATGGTCTTCGCGTTAATGGGTATATGCTAGAGAAGACCAAACTGTCGTAGGACTCGATCGGGTATATGCATCTCTACAATATGAAAACAAATCAATATAATCCTCGATCGCCAAACCTGACTGCCCTGTGCACAAAATGCCGGCAGTGCGACTATAATAGCATCTGTGTACGGCTTTCATATAATTTGTGAACAAGCCAAAAGTATATATAAATAGTCAACTGGACGCATTAATATGTTTGTATAATATTAAAAAATATAGGTGCATTAATACGTACCTGGGACTCTCTTTACTGATCTAACTCATCTCAATAAAACTCGATATCTATGGTCTTGACATTAGCTCTAAATCGTAATCCACCAGCGTTGGCCCACCTAAAATTTAAAAGTATATGTGTTAATTGTAATTATTTGAAAAGTACAATATGTATCAAATATATACGTAACTTGAAGTACAATTATGGTGCGATGCATTTAGCACTGGAATTACACATGTGTGTTGACATGTATATGTCTTAATTCTGAAGTATGTGGCATCTTTAGGAACCAAAGCGTGTAATCTTCAAGACATCCCTCAACCGTGTATTTTACTTATAAGTCGTTTTCATGGATTTCAAAACCTTCATGTAAACATTATAAGTAATGTGTCATCGATCTAGAGCATCCACTAAAGATGTCTTATCATAAAAGATCCGACGAACCCAAGTCACGTCAATACTAGGCAGACCGGTATTGGTCTGTCTAACATCGAACTCAGTCGAATCCACAACATACTAATTTATCGAATTGTTATCTGCAGGAAAGTGCTCTTGGTGGTCAATAAAATCAAGTTCCTCATCAGGATTGTCTAAATATTTATTGTTTACATGCGGGTTGTCGTTTTCGCTGTAAATGACATTCGTAAGACAATTTACCACCATCGTGATCAACATCAATGTCTGCAGCTAGATCATTCCAGTCGTCGTCCTCACTGCTATAATGATCATCATTATGACTGGATGCATCCTCCTGATTACTGTCATTATCACCCCTTTCATCGACAATATTAGTAGGAAAGTCATTCCAATGTTCTAGGACGTAGATAGCCTGCAGTAGTCCCGAAACTTTACTATATTAGGTACATTTTCACATGCTATTAATAAAAAAAGTCGAATTTTTTTTACCCCCAATCATAAAGTTCTAATTGTATATGAGACATGGCAGATTCTGCACAGGAGGTCGTCAGTAGTGCATGGAATATCGTGAGTGTCACGCCCCGCCGGGCCTTTAACACTAACTAGGTGGAAAGGATAACCGCACGGGCGCATGCCCCAGACCCGCCGAACGGATAGAGTCTTTTCTACCCGCCCAAGGCGTCACAACACAAGCTTATCCACAATGTTCCAACTAGGAACGGAGTACAAGAGTTGCACAAGGAAAGTATCAACATAAAGAAGTCCTACTTCTATTACATCACATTGCACATTTATACATGCCCAAATTTTTCTTTCCTTTCTTTTCATTCCATACACTATGTTCCAAAACTATGGAATACATAAGTTTCATACATGTAATGGAAATCCCCTATACTATCAAAGCCCCCGAGACTAGGGGTACAACTCTATGTATCACCAAAATGGAAGGGCCGCTATCTAGAGAGCTAAACCCTTGCCTCGCTCCGTCGCCTCACTCGCGGAAGGACCTGAAAAACGTGGGGTGAGAACTATAAACATAGTTCCCAGTGGGTAAGGCCACCCAAGAGAGAAGCTCGACCCACCAGGTCCAAAGAAACACCATATGCATAAGTTAGATCACAAATAACTATGCAAGAAATATTTACATGCTTGTAAATAAACATAAAGGATGCAACCAAATGAAATGTAAATTATCATTCTCTCCTAGGTTCATCCTATATTTCACATTGACCAAGTTCAACTACTTATCATTTACTTATGGTTTCGGAATCGCCGTCTCACCATAATGGTTCCAACATTCAAGGAGTGAACTCGTCACCTCCTAGTTCGAGTAGCGAACTCGTCGCATACTCGGGATAGCAAAATCGTCGCATACCCCATCTCAACACCGCCATCACATGGCATGGGTAGCGAACTCGTCGCATACCCGGGATAGCAAACTCGTCGCACATCCCATTTCAACACCGCCATCACATGGCATGGGTAGCGAACTCGTCGCATACCCGGGATAGCAACCTCGTCGCACATCCCATTTCAACACCGCCAACTCATGGCATGATAGCGAAATCGTCGCATACCCGGGATAGCAAAATCGTCGCACATCCCGTTTCAACACCGCCAACTCATGGTATGGTAGTGAAATCGTCGCATACCCGGGATAGCAAAATCGTCGCACACCCCGTCGTTCACATTTTACACTTGCCAACCTAAGTCTCATGACCTTAGGTTCAAGTAACTAAGTCTCACCTATGTTCAATAACACTAGGTTTATTTTTCCATTCTCAACCTAGATTTCATGACATTAGTTTCCAATCTCATGTCCAACCTATGTTCAATGACACTAGGTTCCATTCTCACATGTTCCAACTTATGTTCAATAACACTAGGTTCTATTCTCACATGTTCCAACTTATGTTCAATAACACTAGGTTCAATTCTCACATGTTCCAACCTATGTTCAATAACACTAGGTTCAATCATACATGCAACCATGCAACAAGTATAGATAATTGAATTATACTTGAATTCTATATCATGCAATAGGAGTTCATTGCTCTACCTATCATGATTTTACCTTTGCCAACATGCAAGTTCTAAGGTTCACAACACATACCATTTTATCTTTAAATGAATATTTACCCTAGACATGGAAGTGACCTAATCACTTCGGTAAACACAAACCCACCTCAAGAGCTTCCGAATTCTTGTATTCTTCAAGCCCCTAAGTGTCCAAGCCTTGAGTTCTTGCTTCAACCCAAGCTTCTACAAGAAAACGGTTCGTTACTCGTTACGAACCCATAATTCAACTCAATACTCGAAATCAAGTATTCTAACATGATTTCCTATGCCTCAATTGCAATTTTCGAAGGTCCAAATATTTTTAGAACCTCCCAAGGCAAAAACCCTCATTTAACCTAGGTTTCACATGCATGCATGTAGAACCACAAAATTTCTTGGCCAATCTCTACATTTTGTGTTTTAGATTGCCTAGGGTTCCCAAAAACCTCATAATAAAGGATTAAATCCAAGGTTTGAACCCAAAACGTGAGGAACTAACCTTAACCACGAATTCCCCAAGCTCCTTCTTGCACCAAGAAGCTTCTTTTCTCCTTTGGAAGCCTTTTCCAAGCTCCAATCTACCACTTCTCCAAGCTTTGGAGAGTTCTCTAGAGAGAGAAAGTGAGAGAAATGGAGAGGAGAAGTAGAGGAGGAAGACAATGAGAAGGGGAGAGGGTCTCAGCCCTTCATACACCCCAACACATGTGAAAAGACTGTTTTGCCCCTCTCCACAAACAACACAAACAACCAGCCAAAACTGAAATTTCGTAACACTGTATACCGGTATGTGCATGTGCATACCGGTATACGGGTGTTAGTTCCGGTATACCCCGGAGGATTCCTGCAGATCCCGAGAGCTGGATTTTCGGTTTCAACCATGGCATTCTGGTATACCTCATCACATACCGGTACTAATCACTTCAGTACCGGTATGGAGGTCCACATACCGGAATCCACTGCAGACTTCACAAGTTCAGCAGTTTTAACTTTTCGAAGTCCGTTTTCGCGCCTCGTTTGCGCCGAAAACACTTCACACCAGTCCCAAACTTGGCAGAAGCCTCACATATAGCCTCTCATGCTATTTTTCCACCGGAACTCTACAATTTGTAGAAGTTCGGTACGATGCACTAAAATTTAGTGTACTACATTCCTCCCCCCTTAAAGAGAGTTTCGGCCGCGAAACTAAATCATACCTCAGCTGGACTAAGCGAAGAGGTAAGGAAACCGCTCCTTCATCGATCTTCCCAATTCCCACGTAGCTTCGCGCTCACCGTGATTCGTCCATTGTACTTTTACATAAGGAATTTCACGGTTCCTCAAATTCTTCACCTCGCGATCCATGATACACAAGGGAAATTCCTCATAAGTCATATCCTCATGAAGCTCTATAGGTACATACTCGAGGACGTGCGCCGGATCATACATGTACTTACAGAGCGTCGATACATGGAACACATTGTGTATCCCCGCAAGTTTCGGCGGCAAAGCTAGCCGATATGCCACGGATCTCACACGCTCCAAAACCTCATAAGGTCCAATGTAACGGGGACTCAACTTACCCCGAACACCAAATCGTTTCACCCCTCTCATGGGTGACACTTTCAAGAAGATGCGGTCTCCTACCGTGAATTCCAAATCTCGTCGACGTCGATCCGCATAACTCTTTTGTCTAGATTGTGCCGTCGATAAGCGTTCGCGTGCCAAGCGGACCTTTTCCTCCGCTTCACGCAACACATCCGGTCCTAAGACCCTTCTCTCGCCGACTTCACTCCAATGAATAGGAGAGCGGCATTTCCTTCCATACAAGGCCTCGAAAGGTGCCATACCAATGCTAGATTGATAGCTATTATTGTAAGCAAATTCAGCCATCGGCAAATGAGTAGGCCATGCACCCTTGAAGTCCAACACACACGCTCGTAGCATATCCTCCAAAATCTGAATTGTCCTTTCCGATTGACCGTCAGTTTGAGGATGAAATGCTGAACTGAAATCGAGCCGTGTACCCAAAGCTTCTTGCAAGCTTTTCCAAAAATACGATGTGAAACGGGGATCTCGATCTGAGACTATCGAGGTCGGGACCCCGTGCAACCGCATAATCTCGTCCAGGTAGACTTGTGCCAACTTGTCTCCCAACCAAGTGGTGTGGATTGGCAAAAAGTGTGCCGACTTTGACAAACGATCCACCACCACCCAAATCGCGTCGTGGCCACCTTGCGATCGAGGTAAACCCACAACGAAGTCCATTGCGATATTCTCCCACTTCCAAACTGGAATGGGCAACCTTTGCAATTTTCTCGCTGGAAAGCGACGCTCGGCCTTCACTTGTTGGCCTACTAAGTGATGTGCCACAAAGCGTCCAACATCAAGTTTCATCCCCGGCCACCAATAATGTAATTTAAGATCCTTGTACATTTTGGTGCCGCCTGGGTGAATCGCATAGGGAGAAGTGTGAGCTTCTTTCAAGATCTCCTCACGAATATCCTCGACTTTTGGCACGCACAATCGATTTCGGAATCGAATTGCGCCCTTCGAGTCTACATGAAAATCACCGGCGCGCCCGCTCTTGATAGCACTTCGCACCTTTTGGAGTTCCGGATCGCCGGATTGCTTTTCTTTTATTTGCTCCAACAAGGTTGGCCACACATCGAGATTCATGAGTCTAGCGGGGACGCCCGGGGCCACGATCTCCAAGTCAAACCGGCCCATTTCCTTGATCAACGGCATTTGTCCCGTCATCTCAATTACGAAGTTCTCCACGGATTTTCTACTGAGCGCATCGGCCACCACATTGGCTCTACCGGGATGGTACAAGATGGTCAAGTCGTAGTCCTTTATCAACTCCAACCATCTCCGCTGCCTCAAATTCAACTCATTTTGAGTGAATAAGTACTTTAAGCTTTTGTGATCCGTGTAAACCTCACAATGTTCCCCGTACATATAGTGTCTCCACAATTTAAGCGCGAAGACCACCGCTGCAAGCTCTAGGTCGTGGATGGGGTAATTCTGCTCATAGCTCTTCAGCTGTCGAGAGGCATATGCTATTACTTGTCCTCTTTGCATAAGCACACACCCAAGACCACGCCGTGATGCATCACTATACACCACAAAGCCCTCCCCCGCAATCGGCAAGGCGAGAACCGGAGTCGAAGTCAACCTTTCCTTTAGCTCCTTAAAGCTTTGGTCGCTTTTCTCGCTCCAAACATATTTGGCTCCCTTGCGGGTAAGACGCGTTAGTGGACCAGAGATTTTTGAAAATCCCTCCACGAACCACCGATAGTACCCCGCAAGACCCAAAAAGCTTCGTACTTCCGTGACATTGGTCGGACGAGGCCAATCCTTGATTGCCTCAACTTTCATAGAGTCCACCGATACTCCTTCCGCGGAGATCACATGACCCAAGAAAGCGACCTCACGAATCCAAAATTCGCACTTCTTCAACTTGGCGAACAATTTGTTCTCTCGAAGAACTTGAAGCACAATCTTTAGGTGCTCTTTATGTTCCTCTTCACTCCGAGAGTAGACAAGAATATCATCTATGAACACAACCACAAATTGATCCAATAGTGGTTTGAACACACGGTTCATTAAATCCATGAACGCCGCCGGGGCATTGGTAAGCCCGAAAGGCATAACCGTGAATTCATAGTGTCCATACCGCGTCCTAAATGCGGTCTTATGCACATCCTCCGGTTTGATCTTCAATTGGTGATAACCGGATTGCAAATCAATCTTTGAATACACCCGAGACCCTTGCAACTGATCGAACAAGTCATCAATTCGGGGTAACGGGTACTTATTCTTGACGGTCACTTTATTCAACTCGTGGTAATCTACACATAACCGCAGCGAACCGTCATTTTTCTGCACAAATAGAACATGGGCTCCGCAAGGTGACACACTTGGCTTTACGAAACCCTTGTCCATCAAATCTTGCAATTGTGCTTTCAATTCCTTCAGTTCCGTGGGTGCCATCCTGTACGGGGCCTTAGAGATCGGCGCCGTACCCGGGAGCAAATCGATCACGAATTCTATTTCCCGATCCGGTGGCATTCCGGGCAACTCCGTCGGAAACACATCCGGGAACTCTTGGACTATAGGAATGTCCTCGAGCCCCAACACTTCCTTTCGGTCATCTACTACCGTCGCCAAGTAGGCAATGCAACCACTAGCAATAAGCTTCCTTGCTTGCGACGTGGACACCATTGATGCAAAGAGCGAACTCTTGCACCCACGGTACACAAACTCCTTGTGCCCGGGTTCTTTAAACCTCACTATCCGGCTCTCACAATCAATAGTAGCGTGATATCTCGAGAGCCAATCCATCCCTAGGATCAAATCATACTCGTTCATTCGATTTAACACTAGCAAGTCAGCTGGCATGATCCAGTTTTCAACCCTCACGGGGCAGTCTACATACGCGTGATGTACGCAAAAGGTGTGTTCAGGTACTTGCACAGTTCTTGCATGTGTGGCATCTACAATTTCTATTCCATGTGCAATAGCAAATGATCGAGCAATGAATGAATGCGATGCACCAGTATCAAACAAAACTCTACATCGAATGCCTTTAATTAACACAATACCTGCCACGACATTATCCTGGGCAGAAGGCTCCTCCACCTGTGAGGCGAATACCCGTCCACTGGGCGCTTGCCGCTGGCCCTCCACTGGTCTCGGCGGTTGAGTACGGCCTGCCGACATCGCCACGGGTGGGATGCCCGCAAGCTGCCTCGGTGGTGCAAATGCCGATGCCGACGAAGGTGCTCGGCCATCATCCATCGGGCAGTTGTACCGCATGTGACCCGGCTGTCCGCACTTGTAGCACCGGCCCTCATGATAATCACATTTCTGAGGGTTGTGGGGGCCGCTACAAATCGGGCACTGGGTTGAGGGTTGGTTCCGCCGGGACCCTTGCGATTGGTTCTGCGACTGCGAGTGCTTCGGGGGCCGCTTAGAGCTAGACTGCCCACCCGAGCCACCCGCCGGTCGCTTCTTTCCCTTTTCTTTTTCTTTTTCTCTCTCCCACGACTCGCGCTCCTCACGCGCACATGCATTCCCGTGCTCCACCCAAAGAGCACGGTCCAAGACCTCCGAAAAGGTCTGTAGCTTAAGGGCGTGCACCGCCTGAAAGATCTCCGGTCGAAGTCCGCGCACGAAACAGTCGACCTTGTCCAACTCTCCGCGGACAACGTGCGGTACGTAATTAATAATGTACGAGAACTCCCTCTCGTACTCGCGCACGGTGCGGTTCCCCTGCTTCAACTTCCGGAACCTTTCTTGAAGTTTTCTTTTCTCGCTATCGGGGAAGTAGGCGGCGAACACCATACCCCGAAATTCCTCCCACGTCGGTGGCGGAAGGCTAGAAAGTCGATCGCGCCGGACTCCCTTCCACCACACCTTCGCCGATCGCTCTAAACAATGAGCGGCGAGGTGCACCTTGTCCCTCTCCAAGGTATACAAATCCTCGAAGAGCGTCTCCAATGCGTCGATCCACGTTTCCACGTCCCATGGATCTACGTTCTCCCCGCTAAAGATAGGCGGGTTTGTAGTACACTGAATTTCAGTGCACCGTACCGAACTTCTACAAATTGTGGAGTTCCGGTGGGAAAATAGCATGTGAGGCTATGTGTGAGGCTTCAGCCAAGTTTGGGACTTGTGCGAAGTGTTTTCGGCGCAAACGAGGCGCGAAAAGGACTTCGACAAGTTGAAAACTGCAGAAATTGTAAGCTCTGCATTGGATTTCGGTATGCGGAGCTCATACCGGTACTGAAGTGAATAGTACCGGTATGTGCATAAGGAATACCGGAATGCCGTGGTTGAACCGAAAATCCAGCTCTCGGGTTTTGCGGAATTCTCCGGGAAATACCGGAATGTCACAGTATACCGGTATGTGAAATAGGATACCGGTACGCGATGGCCGAAACAGTAAATCCAGTTCTCGGGATTCTGCGGGATTTCTGAGGTATACCGGTATGCATATGCGCATACCGGTATACAATGCCCAGTTTTGGCTGGTTGAGAATGTTAAGTGTGGAGAGGGGCATTTTGGTCTTTTCACACTCGTGGAGGTGTTTGAAAGGCAGGGAACACCCCCTTCCTCAGTCATCTTCTTCTCCACTTCTCCTCTTCATCTTCTCCAGTTTCACTCTCTAGAGATTTCTCCAAAACTTGGAGAAAATGGTGGATTGATCTTGGAAAAAGCTTCTAAAGGAGAAAAGAAGCTTCTTGGTGCAAGAAGGAGCTTGGGGATTTCGTGATTAAGGTTAGTACCTCATGTTTTGGGTTCTAACCTTGGATTTAATCCTTTGAAATGAGGTTTTTGGGAACTCTTGGCAATCTAAAGCACAAAATGTGAGAGATTGGCCATGAAATCTAGGGTTTGGCTTGCATGCATGCAAACCCTAGGTAGATTTGGGGCTTTTGCAATGAGAGGTTCTAAAAATATTTGGACCTTCGGGAATTGCAATTGAGGCATAGGAAATCATGTTGGAACACTTGATTTCACATATTGAGTTGAATTTAGGGTTCGTAACGAGTAACGAACCGTTTTCTTGTAGAAGCTTGGGTTGAAGCAAGAACTCAAAGTTTGGACACTTAGGAGCTTGAAGAATACAAGGATTTGAAAGCTCTTGAGGTGGGTTTGTGTTTACCGAAGTGATTAGGTCACTTCCATGTCTAGGGTAAATATCTATTTAAGGATAAAATGGTATGTGTTGTGAACCCTAGAATTTGCATGTTGGCAAAGGTAAAAATCATAATAGGTTGAACAATGAGATCCTATTGCATGATGTACATATCAAGTATAATTCAATTATTAATACTTGTTGCATGGTTGTATGTATGGTTAAACCTAGTGTCATTGAACATAGGTTGAACATGTGAGATTGAAACCTAGTGTCATTGAACATAGGTTGGACATGTGATTGGAACCTAGAGTTATGGAACCTAGGTTGATAATGAGAAAGTAAGCCTAGTGTTATTGAACATAGGCGAGACTTAGTGACTTGAACCTAAGGTCATGAGACTTAGGTTGGCAAGTGAAAAACGTGAACGATGGGATGTGCGACGATTTTGCTATCCCGGGTAGGCGACGATTTCGCTACCATGCCATGAGTTGGCCATATTGAGACGGGATGTGCGACGATTTTGCTATCCCGGGTAGGCGACGATTTCGCTACCATGCCATGAGTTGGCCGTACCGATGGGATGTGCGACGAGTTTGCAATCCCGGGTAGGCGACGATTTCGCTACCTCGCCTTGAGTTGGCGGTGTCGAGAGGGGGATGTGCGACGAGGTTGCTATCCCGGGTATGCGACGAGTTCGCTACCCATGCCATGCGGTGGCCGTGTTGAGACGGGGTATGCGACGATTTTGCTATCCCGAGTATGCGACGAGTTCGCTACTCAAACTAGGAGGTGACGAGTTCACTCCTCGAATGTTGGAATAATTATGGTGAGACGGCGATTTCGAAACCACAAGTAAATGACAAGTAAATGAACTTAGTCATTGTGAGACATAGGATGAACCTAGGAGAGAATGATAAATTATATTTTATTTGGTTGCATCCTTTATGTTTATTTACAAGCATGTAAATAATTGTTGCATAGTTATATATAATCTAACTTATGCATATGGTGTTTCTTTGGACCTGGTGGGTCGAGCTCCTCTCTTGGGTGGCCTTACCCACTGGGAACTATGTTTATAGTTCTCACCCCACATTTTCCAGGTCCATCCGCGAGTGAGGCGGCGGAGCGAGGCAAGGGTTTGGCTCTTTAGATAGCGGCCCTTCCATTTTGGTTGTATGTAGAGTTGCACCCCTATTTTTGAAATATGATAGTATAGGGGATTTACATTCTTGTATGAATGTTGTATATTCCATAGTTTTAGAACATAATGTATGGAATGGAAAAGAAAAAATTTGGGACATGTATATTGTGCCATGTGATGTAATAGAAGTAGAACTTCTTTATGTTGATGCTTTCCTTGTGCAACTCTTGTACTCCGTTCCTAGTTGGAACATTGTGGATAAGCTTGTGTTGTGACGCCTTGGGCGGATAGGAAAGACTCTATCCGTTCGGCGGGTCTGGTGCATGCGCTCGTGCGGTTATCCTTTCCACCTAGTTGGTGTTTAAGGACCCGGCGGGGCGTGACAGATTGAGGTGGTATCAGAGCATAGAAACGGTCTAGGTTGACCTAAGAAAACCCTAGGATGGAAAAGACCCTAGGAGTGTAGGCTCGTGAGTGACGAGATCTTTGATGTGGCGAAAGATAAGAGAATGGGTTATGTCCTTATGCCTCTAGTTGGAAATAGAGGTAGATTCGAGGTGTGTCTTATTCTTCACCAAGTGTGTTCGTGTTGGCGGCCGACAACATGAAAACCAAGTGAGGGGAATAAGGACCCTTATGTGACTTTCGCCTAGATTGGGTTCACGTTTATTTTCGTGAAACGTTATGTTACAAATGACTTTGAATGTCACGAAATGACCAAAGTCATTATGTTTTCAGGATAATGGTACGTGGACGGCCTCCTTTGAGGGCTGGGCTCGGGAGAGCGAGCGCGGCTCCCGAACAGTTCGGGGAGGGCGAGAACTCGGGTCTTCGTAATGAGATGACCGAGTTGATTGGCGTGGTTCGGCGACAGGCCGAAGCCATGCAACGACAAGAGGAGCAAATTAAAAAGCTCCAAGACGAGATGGCGCAGCAAGCGGCTGCGGTTAGGGAGGAGAGAACGGGAGTACCTCCGGCCTTTGCTTCGGCACCGGCCGAGGAGGTGACACCGGCGCCGGCTGTGGCGCCACCGGCATCACCGATGGTAGCCGGTGGGTCGGGTGCTCTTATGCCCGACTCCGAGATGGAGGACGCGGAGCGAGAGCGCGCACTTGCGGCTCTCATGAGGTTTAAGAAGTTCAACCCGCCTATCTTTAACGGGGAGAACGTGGATCCATAGGATGTAGAAACCTGGATCGACGCGATGGAGACGCTCTTCGAGGACCTTTATACCTTGGAGAGGGACAAAGTGCATCTCGCCGTTCATTGCTTGGAGTGATCGGCGAAGGTGTGGTGGAAGGGAATTCGGCGTGACCGACTCCCTAGCCTTCCGCCACCGACGTGGGAAGAGTTTCGGGGTATGGTGTTCGCCACCTATTTCCCCGATAGCAAGAAAAGGAAACTTCAAGAAAGGTTCCGCAAGTTGAAGCAAGGGAACCGTACTGTGCGCGAGTACGAGAGGGAGTTCTCGTACATTATAAATTGCGTACCGCACGTTGTTCGCGGGGAAATGGACAAGGTCGATTGTTTCGTGCGCGGACTTCGACCGGAGATCTTTTGGGCGGTGCACGCCCTTAAGCTTAAGACCTTTGCGGAGGTCTTGGACCGTGCTCTTTGGGTGGAGCACGGGAATGCATGTGCGCGTGAGGAGCGCGAGTCTTGGGAAAAAGAGAGAGAAAAAGAAAAGGGGAAGAAGCGACCGGCGGGTGGCTCGGGTGGGCAGTCTAGCTCTAAGCGGCCCCCGAAGCACTCGCAGTCACAGAATCAGTCCCGAGGGTCCCGACGGAATCGATCCGCGACCCAGTGCCCGATTTGTAGCGGCCCCCACCACCCTCAGCAATGTGACTATCGTGAGGGCCGGTGCTACAAATGCGGACATCAAGGGCATATGCGGTACAACTGCCCGATGGATGATGGCCGAGCACCATCGTCGGCATCGGCGTTTGCGCCACCGAGGCAGCTTGCGGGCATTCCACCCGCGGCGATGTCGGCAGGCCGTGCACAGCCGCCGAGACCAGTGGAGGGCCAGCGGCTAGCGCCCAGTGGGCGGATATTCGCCTCTCAGGTGGAGGAGCCTTCTGCCCAGGAGGACGTCGTGGCAGGTATTGTGTTAATTAAAGGCATTCGATGTAGAGCTTTGTTTGATACCGGTGCATCACATTCATTCATTGCTCGATCATTTGCTATTGCACATGGAATAGAAATTATAGATGCCACGCATGCAAGAACTGTGCAAGTACCTGAACACACCTTTTGCGTACATCACGCGTGTGTAGATTGCCCCGTGAGGGTTGAAAATTGGATCATGCCAGCTGATTTGCTGGTATTAAATCGAATGAATGAATATGATTTGATCCTAGGAATGGATTGGCTCTCGAAGTATCACGCCACTATTGATTGTGAGAGCCGGATAGTGAGGTTTAGAGAACCCGGGCACAAGGAATTTGTGTACCGTGGGTGTAAGAGTTCGCTCTTTGCGTCGATGGTGTCCACGTCGCAAGCAAGGAAGCTTATTGCTAGGGGATGCATTGCCTACTTGGCGACGGTAGTGGATGACCGGAAGGAAGTGCTGGGACTTGAGGACGTTCCTATAGTCCAAGAGTTCCCGGATGTATTTCTGACGGAGTTGCCCGGAATGCCACCGGACCGGGAAATAGAATTTGTGATCGATTTGCTCCCGGGTACGGCGCCGATCTCTAAGGCCCCGTACAGGATGGCACCCGCGGAACTGAAAGAATTGAAATCACAATTGCAAGATTTGATGGACAAGGGTTTCGTGAAGCCAAGTGTGTCACCTTGGGGAGCCCCTGTTCTATTTGTGCGGAAAAAGGACGGTTCGCTGTGGTTATGTGTAGATTACCGCGAGTTGAATAAAGTGACCGTCAAGAATAAGTACCCGTTACCCCGAATTGATGACTTATTCGATCAATTGCAAGGGTCTCAGGTGTATTCAAAGATTGATTTGCAATCCGGTTATCACCAATTGAAGATCAAACCGGAGGATGTGCATAAGACCGCGTTTAGAACGCGGTATGGACATTATGAATTCACGGTTATGCCTTTCGGGCTTACCAATGCCCCGGCAGCGTTCATGGATTTAATGAACCGTGTGTTCAAACCACTATTGGATCAATTTGTGGTTGTGTTCATAGATGATATTCTTGTCTACTCTCGGAGTGAAGAGGAACATAAAGAGCACCTAAGGATTGTGCTTCAAGTTCTTCGAGAGAACAAGTTATTCGCCAAATTAAAAAAGTACGAATTTTGGATCCGTGAGGTCGCTTTCTTGGGTCACGTAATTTCCGCAGGAGGAGTATCTGTGGACCCTATGAAAGTAGAGGCAGTCAAGGATTGGCCTCGCCCGACCAATGTCACGGAAATACGAAGCTTTTTGGGTCTTGCGGGGTATTATCGGCGGTTCGTGGAGGGATTTTCAAAAATCTCCGGTCCACTAACGCTTCTTACCCGCAAGGGAGCCAAATATGTTTGGAGCGAGGAATGCGACCAAAGCTTTAAGGAGCTAAAGGAAAGGTTGACTTCGGCTCCGGTACTCGCCTTGCCGATTACAGGGGAGGGCTTTGTGGTGTATAGTGATGCATCACGACGTGGTCTTGGGTGTGTGCTTATGCAAAGAGGACAAGTAATAGCATATGCCTCTCGACAGCTGAAGAGCTATGAGCAGAACTACCCCACCCACGACTTAGAGCTTGCGGCGGTGGTTTTCGCACTCAAGTTGTGGAGACACTACTTGTACGGGGAGCATTGTGAGGTTTACACGGATCACAAAAGTTTAAAGTACTTATTCACTCAAAAGGAGTTGAACTTGAGGCAGCGGAGATGGTTGGAGTTGATAAAAGATTACGACTTGACCATCTTGTACCACCCCGGTAGAGCCAATGTGGTGGCCGATGCGCTCAGTAGAAAATCCGTGGAGAACTTCGCAATTGAGATAACGGGACAAATACCGTTGATCAAAGAAATGGGCCGATTTGACTTGGAGATCGTGGCCCCGGGCGTCCCCGCTAGACTTATGAGTCTCGAGGTGTGGCCGACCTTGTTGGAGCGAATAAAAGAAAAGCAATCCGGTGATCCGGAACTCCAAAAGGTGCGGGGTGCTATCGAGAGCGGGCGCGCCGGTGATTTTCATGTAGACTCGAGGGGCGCAATTCGATTCCGAAATCGATTGTGCGTGCCAAAAGTCGAGAATATTCGTGGGGAGATCTTGAAAGAAGCTCACACTTCTCCCTATGTGATTCACCCGGGCGGCACCAAAATGTACAAGGATCTCAAATTGCATTATTGGTGGCCGGGGATGAAACTTGATGTTGGACACTTTGTGGCACGATGCTTAGTATGCCAACAAGTGAAGGCCGAGCGTCGCTTTCCGGCGGGAAAACTGCAAGGATTGCCCATTCCGGTTTGGAAGTGGGAAAATATCGCGATGGATTTTGTTGTGGGCTTACCTCGATCGTTAGGTGGCCACGACGCGATTTGGGTGGTGGTGGATCGTTTGTCAAAGTCGGCACACTTTTTGCCAATCCACACCACTTGGTCAGGAGACAAGTTAGCGCAAGTCTACCTGGACGAGATTGTGCGGTTGCACGGGGTCCCGACCTCGATAGTTTCAGATCGAGATCCCCATTTCACATCGCATTTTTGGAAAAGCTTGCAAGAAGCTTTGGGTACACGGCTCGATTTCAGTTCAGCATTTCATCCTCAAACTGACGGTCAATCGGAAAGAACAATTCAGATTTTGGAGGATATGCTACGAGCGTGTGTGTTGGACTTCAAGGGTGCGTGGCCTACTCACTTACCGATGGCTGAATTTGCTTACAATAATAGCTATCAAGCTAGCATCGGTATGGCACCTTTTGAGGCCTTGTATGGAAGGAAATGCCGCTCTCCTATTCATTGGAGCGAAGTCGGCGAGAAAAGGGTCTTAGGACCGGACGTGTTGCGTGAAGCGGAGGAAAAGGTCCGCTTGGCACGCGAACGCTTATCGACGGCGCAATCTAGACAAAAGAGTTATGCGGATCGACGTCGACGAGATTTGGAATTCGCGGTAGGAGACCGCGTCTTCTTGAAAGTGTCACCTATGAGAGGGGTGAAGCGATTTGGTGTTCGGGGTAAGTTGAGTCCCCGTTACATTGGACCTTATGAGGTTTTGGAGCGTGTGGGATCCGTGGCATATCGGCTAGCTTTGCCGCCAAAACTTGCGGGGATACACAATGTGTTTCATGTATCGACCCTCCGCAAGTATATGTATGATCCGGCGCACTTCCTCGAGTATGTGCCTATACAGCTCCACGAGGATATGACTTATGAGGAATTTCCCTTGTGTATCATGGATCGCGAGGTGAAAAGCTTGAGGAACCGTGAGATTCCTTATATAAAGGTACAATGGACGAATCACGGTGAGCGCGAAGCTACGTGGGAATTGGAAAGCTCAATGAGTGAGCGGTTTCCTTACCTCTTCGCTGAGTCCAGCTGAGGTATGATTTTAGTTTCGCGGCCGAAACTCTCTTTAAGGGGGGTGGAATGTAGTACACTGAATTTCAGTGCACCGTACCGAACTTCTACAAATTGTGGAGTTCCGGTGGGAAAATAGCATGTGAGGCTATGTGTGAGGCTTCAGCCAAGTTTGGGACTTGTGCGAAGTGTTTTCGGCGCAAACGAGGCGCGAAAAGGACTTCGACAAGTTGAAAACTGTAGAAATTGTAAGCTCTGCATTGGATTCCGGTATGCGGAGCTCATACCGGTACTGAAGTGAATAGTACCGGTATGTGCATAAGGAATACCGGAATGCCGTGGTTGAACCGAAAACCCAGCTCTCGGGTTTTGCGGAATTCTCCGGGAAATACCGGAATGTCACAGTATACCGGTATGTGAAATAGGATACCGGTACGCGATGGCCGAAACAGTAAATCCAGTTCTCGGGATTCTGCGGGATTTCTGAGGTATACCGGTATGCATATGCGCATACCGGTATACAATGCCCAGTTTTGGCTGGTTGAGAATGTTAAGTGTGGAGAGGGGCATTTTGGTCTTTTCACAGTCGTGGAGGTGTTTGAAAGGCAGGGAACACCCCCTTTCTCAGTCATCTTCTTCTCCACTTCTCCTCTTCATCTTCTCCACTTTCTCTCTCTAGAGATTTCTCCAAAACTTGGAGAAAAGGGTGGATTGATCTTGGAAAAAGCTTCCAAAGGAGAAAAGAAGCTTCTTGGTGCAAGAAGGAGCTTGGGGATTTCGTGATTAAGGTTAGTACCTCATGTTTTGGGTTCTAACCTTGGATTTAATCCTTTGAAATGAGGTTTTTGGGAACCCTTGGCAATCTAAAGCACAAAATGTGAGATATTGGCCATGAAATCTAGGGTTTGGCTTGCATGCATGCAAACCCTAGGTAGATTTGGGGCTTTTGCAATGAGAGGTTCTAACAATATTTGGACCTTCGGGAATTGCAATTGAGGCATAGGAAATCATGTTGGAACACTTGATTTCACATATTGAGTTGAATTTAGGGTTCGTAACGAGTAACGAACCGTTTTCTTGTAGAAGCTTGGGTTGAAGCAAGAACTCAAAGCTTGGACACTTAGGAGCTTGAAGAATACAAGGATTTGAAAGCTCTTGAGGTGGGTTTGTGTTTACCGAAGTGATTAGGTCACTTCCATGTCTAGGGTAAATATCCATTTAAAGATAAAATGGTATTTTTTGTGAACCCTAGAATTTGCATGTTGGCAAAGGTAAAAATCATGATAGGTTGAACAATGAGATCCTATTGCATGATGTACATATCAAGTATAATTCAATTATTAATACTTGTTGCATGGTTGCATGTATGGTTAAACCTAGTGTCATTGAACATAGGTTGAACATGTGAGATTGAAACCTAGTGTCATTGAACATAGGTTGGACATGTGATTGGAACCTAGAGTTATGGAACCTAGGTTGATAATGAGAAAGTAAGCCTAGTGTTATTGAACATAGGCGAGACTTAGTGACTTGAACCTAAGGTCATGAGACTTAGGTTGGCAAGTGAAAAACGTGAACGATGGGATGTGCGACGATTTTGCTATCCCGGGTAGGCGACGATTTCGCTACCATGCCATGAGTTGGCCGTATTGAGACGGGATGTGCGACGATTTTGCTATTCCGGGTAGGCGACGATTTCGCTACCATGCCATGAGTTGGCCGTACCGACACGGGATGTGCGACGAGTTTGCAATCCCGGGTAGGCGACGATTTCGCTACCTCGCCTTGAGTTGGCGGTGTCGAGAGGGGGATGTGCGACGAGGTTGCTATCGCGGGTATGCGACGTGTTCGCTACCCATGCCATGCGGTGGCCGTGTTGAGACGGGGTATGCGACGATTTTGCTATCCCGAGTATGCGACGAGTTCGCTACTCGAACTAGGAGGTGACGAGTTCACTCCTCGAATGTTGGAATAATTATGGTGAGACGGCGATTTCGAAACCACAAGTAAATGACAAGTAAATGAACTTAGTCATTGTGAGACATAGGATGAACCTAGGAGAGAATGATAAATTATATTTTATTTGGTTGCATCCTTTATGTTTATTTACAAGCATGTAAATAATTGTTGCATAGTTATATATAATATAACATATGCATATGGTGTTTCTTTGGACCTGGTGGGTCGAGCTCCTCTCTTGGGTGGCCTTACCCACTGGGAACTATGTTTATAGTTCTCACCCCACATTTTCCAGGTCCATCCGCGAGTGAGGCGGCGGAGCGAGGCAAGGGTTTGGCTCTTTAGATAGCGGCCCTTCCATTTTGGTTGTATGTAGAGTTGTACCCCTATTTTTGGAATATGATAGTATAGGGGATTTACATTCTTGTATGAATGTTGTATATTCTATAATTTTAGAACATAATGTATGGAATGGAAAAGAAAAATTTTGGGACATGTATATTGTGCCATGTGATGTAATAGAAGTAGAACTTCTTTATGTTGATGCTTTCCTTGTGCAACTCTTGTACTCCGTTCCTAGTTGGAACATTGTGGATAAGCTTGTGTTGTGACGCCTTGGGCGGATAGGAAAGACCCTATCCGTTCGGCGGGTCTGGTGCATGCGCTCGTGCGGTTATCCTTTCCACCTAGTTGGTGTTTAAGGACCCGGCGGGGCGTGACAGATTGAGGTGGTATCAGAGCATAGAAACGGTCTAGGTTGACCTAAGAAAACCCTAGGATGGAAAAGACCCTAGGAGTGTAGGCTCGTGAGTGACGAGATCTTTGATGTGGCGAAAGATAAGAGAATGGGTTATGTCCTTATGCCTCTAGTTGGAAATAGAGGTAGATTCGAGGTGTGTCTTATTTTCACCAAGTGTGTTCGTGTTGGCGGCCGACAACATGAAAACCAAGTGAGGGGAATAAGGACCCTTGTGTGACTTTCGCCTAGATTGGGTTCACGTTTATTTTCGTGAAACGTTATGTTACAAATGACTTTGAATGTCACGAAATGACCAAAGTCATTATGTTTTCAGGATAATGGTACGTGGACGGCCTCCTTTGAGGGCTGGGCTCGGGAGAGCGAGCGCGGCTCCCGAACAGTTCGGGGAGGGCGAGAACTCGGGTCTTCGTAATGAGATGACCGAGTTGATGGGCGTGGTTCGGCGACAGGCCGAAGCCATGCAACGACAAGAGGAGCAAATTAAAAAGCTCCAAGACGAGATGGCGCAGCAAGCGGCTGCGGTTAGGGAGGAGAGAACGGGAGTACCTCCGGCCTTTGCTTCGGCACCGGCCGAGGAGGTGACACCGGCGCCGGCTGTGGCGCCACCGGCATCACCGATGGTAGCCGGTGGGTCGGGTGCTCCTATGCCCGACTCCGAGATGGAGGACGCGGAGCGAGAGCGCGCACTTGCGGCTCTCGTGAGGTTTAAGAAGTTCAACCCGCCTATCTTTAACGGGGAGAACGTGGATCCATGGGATGTAGAAACCTGGATCGACGCGATGGAGACGCTCTTCGAGGACCTTTATACCTTGGAGAGGGACAAAGTGTATCTCGCCGTTCATTGCTTGGAGTGATCGGCGAAGGTGTGGTGGAAGGGAATTCGGCGTGACCGACTCCCTAGCCTTCCGCCACCGACGTGGGAAGAGTTTCGGGGTATGGTGTTCGCCACCTATTTCCCCGATAGCAAGAAAAGGAAACTTCAAGAAAGGTTCCGCAAGTTGAAGCAAGGGAACCGTACTGTGCGCGAGTACGAGAGGGAGTTCTCGTACATTATAAATTGCGTACCGCACGTTGTTCGCGGGGAAATGGACAAGGTCGATTGTTTCGTGCGCGGACTTCGACCGGAGATCTTTAGGGCGGTGCACGCCATTAAGCTTAAGACCTTTGCGGAGGTCTTGGACCGTGCTCTTTTGGGTGGAGCACGGGAATGCATGTGCGCATGAGGAGCGCGAGTCTTGGGAAAAAGAGAGAGAAAAAGAAAAGGGGAAGAAGCGACCGGCGGGTGGCTCGGGTGGGCAGTCTAGCTCTAAGCGGCCCCCGAAGCACTCGCAGTCACAGAATCAGTCCCGAGGGTCCCGATGGAATCGATCCGCGACCTAGTGCCCGATTTGTAGCGGCCCCCACCACCCTCAGCAATGTGACTATCGTGAGGGCCGGTGCTACAAATGCGGACAGCAAGGGCATATGCGGTACAACTGCCCGATGGATGATGGCCGAGCACCATCGTCGGCATCGGCGTTTGCGCCACCGAGGCAGCTTGCGGGCATTCCACCCGCGGCGATGTCGGCAGGCCGTGCACAGCCGCCGAGACCAGTGGAGGGCCAGCGGCCAGCGCCCAGTGGGCGGATATTCGCCTCTCAGGTGGAGGAGCCTTCTGCCCAGGAGGACGTCGTGGCAGGTATTGTGTTAATTAAAGGCATTCGATGTAGAGCTTTGTTTGATACCGGTGCATCACATTCATTCATTGCTCGATCATTTGCTATTGCACATGGAATAGAAATTATAGATGCCACGCATGCAAGAACTGTGCAAGTACCTGAACACACCTTTTGCGTACATCACGCGTGTGTAGATTGCCCCGTGAGGGTTGAAAATTGGATCATGCCAGCTGATTTGCTGGTATTAAATCGAATGAATGAATATGATTTGATCCTAGGAATGGATTGGCTCTCGAAGTATCATGCCACTATTGATTGTGAGAGCCGGATAGTGAGGTTTAGAGAACCCGGGCACAAGGAATTTGTGTACCGTGGGTGTAAGAGTTCGCTCTTTGCGTCGATGGTGTCCACGTCGCAAGCAAGGAAGCTTATTGCTAGGGGATGCATTGCCTACTTGGCGACGGTAGTGGATGACCGGAAGGAAGTGCTGGGACTTGAGGACGTTCCTATAGTCCAAGAGTTCCCGGATGTATTTCCGACGGAGTTGCCCGGAATGCCACCGGACCGGGAAATAGAATTTGTGATCGATTTGCTCCCGGGTACGGCGCCGATCTCTAAGGCCCCGTACAGGATGGCCTCCGCGGAACTGAAAGAATTGAAAGCACAATTGCAAGATTTGATGGACAAGGGTTTCGTGAAGCCAAGTGTGTCACCTTGGGGAGCCCCTGTTCTATTTGTGCGGAAAAAGGACGGTTCGCTGCGGTTATGTGTAGATTACCGCGAGTTGAATAAAGTGACCGTCAAGAATAAGTACCCGTTACCCCGAATTGATGACTTATTCGATCAATTGCAAGGGTCTCAGTTGTATTCAAAGATTGATTTGCAATCCGGTTATCACCAATTGAAGATCAAACCGGAGGATGTGCATAAGACCGCGTTTAGAACGCGGTATGGACATTATGAATTCACGGTTATGCCTTTCGGGCTTACCAATGCCCCGGCAGCGTTCATGGATTTAATGAACCGTGTGTTCAAACCACTATTGGATCAATTTGTGGTTGTGTTCATAGATGATATTCTTGTCTACTCTCGGAGTGAAGAGGAACATAAAGAGCACCTAAGGATTATGCTTCAAGTTCTTCGAGAGAACAAGTTATTCGCCAAATTGAAAAAGTGCGAATTTTGGATCCGTGAGGTCGCTTTTTTGGGTCACGTAATTTCCGCAGGAGGAGTATCTGTGGACCCTATGAAAGTAGAGGCAGTCAAGGATTGGCCTCGCCCGACCAATGTCACGGAAATACGAAGCTTTTTGGGTCTTGCGGGGTATTATCGGCGGTTCGTGGAGGGATTTTCAAAAATCTCCGGTCCACTAACGCGTCTTACCCGCAAGGGAGCCAAATATGTTTGGAGCGAGGAATGCGACCAAAGCATTAAGGAGCTAAAGGAAATGACAAGTAAATGAACTTAGTCATTGTGAGACATAGGATGAACCTAGGAGAGAATGATAAATTATATTTCATTTGGTTGCATCCTTTATGTTTATTTACAAGCATGTAAATAATTGTTGCATAGTTATATATAATCTAACTTATGCATATGGTGTTTCTTTGGACTTGGTGGGTCGAGCTCCTCTCTTGGGTGGCCTTACCCACTGGGAACTATGTTTATAGTTCTCACCCCACATTTTCCAGGTCCATCCGCGAGTGAGGCGGCGGAGCGAGGCAATGGTTTGGCTCTTTAGATAGCGGCCCTTCCATTTTGGTTGTATGTAGAGTTGTACCCCTATTTTTGGAATATGATAGTATAGGGGATTTACATTCTTGTATGAATGTTGTATATTCCATAGTTTTAGAACATACTGTATGGAATGGAAAAGAAAAAATTTGGGACATGTATATTGTGCCATGTGATGTAATAGAAGTAGAACTTCTTTATGTTGATGCTTTCCTTGTGCAACTCTTGTACTCCGTTCCTAGTTGGAACATTGTGGATAAGCTTGTGTTGTGACTCCTTGGGCGGATAGGAAAGACTCTATCCGTTCGGCGGGTCTGGTGCATGCGCTCGTGCGGTTATCCTTTCCACCTAGTTGGTGTTTAAGGACCCGGCGGGGCGTGACAGGGTTGAACTTCTTGAACCTCATGAGAGCCGCAAGTGCGCGCTCTCGCTCCGCGTCCTCCATCTCGGAGTCGGGCATAGGAGTACCCGACCCACCGGCTACAATCGGTGATGCCGGTGGCGCCACAGCCGGCGCCGGTGTTACCTCCTCGGCCGGTGCCGAAGCAGAGGCCGGAGGTACTCCCAACCTCTCCTCCCTAATCGCAGCCACTTGCTGCGCCATCTCGTCTTGGAGCTTTTTAATTTGCTCCTCCTGTCGCTGCATGGCTTCGGCCTGTCGCCGAACCACGCCCATCAACTCGGTCAACTCATTACGAAGACCCGAGTTCTCACCCTCCCCGAGTTGTTCGGGAGCCGCGCTCGATTCTCCGAGCCCAGCCCTCGTAGGAGGCCGTCCACGTACCATTATCTCCTGAAAACACAACGACTTTGGTCATTTCATGACATTCAAAGTCATTTGCAACATTATACTTCACGAAAATAAATATGAACCCAATCTAGGCGAAAGTCACGCAAGGGTCCTTATTCCCCTCACTTGGTTTCATGTTGTCGGCCGCCAACATGAATACTCTTGGTGAAAATAAGACACACCTCGAATCTACCTCTATTTCCAACTAGAGGCATAAGGACATAACCCAATCTCTTATCTTTCGCCACAATCAAAGATCTTGTCACTCACGAGCCTACACTCCTAGGGTCTTTTCCATCCTAGGGTTTCTTAGGTCCACCTAGATCGTTTCTATGCTCTGATACCGCCTCAGTCTGTCACGCCCCGCCGGTCCTTTAACTCCAACTAGGTGGAAAGGATAACCGCACGGGCGCATGCCCCAGACCCGCCGAACGGATAGAGTCTTTTCTACCCGCCCAAGGCGTCACAACACAAGCTTATCCACAATGTTCCAACTAGGAACGGAGTACAAGAGTTGCACAAGGAAAGCATCAACATAAAGAAGTCCTACTTCTATTACATCACATTGCACATTTATACATGCCCAAATTTTTCTTTTCTTTCTTTTCATTCCATACACCATGTTCCAAAACTATGGAATACATAAGTTTCATACATGTAATGGAAATCCCCTATACTATCAAAGCTCAAGACTAGGGGTAAGACTCTATGTATCACCAAAATGGAAGGGCCGCTATCTAGAGAGCTAAACCCTTGCCTCGCTCCGCCGCCTCACTCGCGGAAGGACCTGAAAAACGTGGGGTGAGAACTATAAACATAGTTCCCAGTGGGTAAGGCCACCCAAGAGAGAAGCTCGACCCACCAGGTCCAAAGAAACACCATATGCATAAGTTAGATCATAAGTTAGATCACAAATAACTATGCAAGAAATATTTACATGCTTGTAAATAAACATAAAGGATGCAACCAAATGAAATGTAAATTATCATTCTCTCCTAGGTTCATCCTATATTTCACATTGACCAAGTTCAACTACTTGTCATTTACTTATGGTTTCGGAATCGCCGTCTCACCATAATGGTTCCAACATTCAAGGAGTGAACTCGTCACCTCCTAGTTCGAGTAGCGAACTCGTCGCATACTCGGGATAGCAAAATCGTCGCATACCCCGTCTCAACACCGCCATCACATGGCATGGGTAGCGAACTCGTCGCATACCCGGGATAGCAACCTCTTCGCACATCCCATTTCAACACCGCTATCACATGGCATGGGTAGCGAACTCGTCGCATACCCTGGATAGCAACCTCGTCGCACATCCTATTTCAACACCGCCAACTCATGGCATGGTAGCGAAATCGTCGCATACCCGGGATAGCAAAATCGTCGCACATCCCGTTTCAACACCGCCAACTCATGGCATGGTAGCGAAATCGTCGCATACCCGAGATAGCAAAATCGTCGCACACCCCGTCGTTCACATTTTACACTTGCCAACCTAAGTCTCATGACCTTAGGTTCAAGTCACTAAGTCTCACCTATGTTCAATAACACTAGGTTTACTTTCCCATTCTCAACCTAGGTTCCATGACTCTAGGTTCCAATCTCATGTCCAACCTATGTTCAATGACCTAGGTTCCATTCTCACATGTTCCAACCTATGTTCAATAACACTAGATTCTATTATCACATGTTCCAACCTATGTTCAATAACACTAGGTTCAATTCTCACATGTTCCAACCTATGTTCAATAACACTAGGTTCAATCATACATGCAACCATGCAACAAGTATAGATAATTGAATTATACTTGAATTCTATATCATGCAATAGGAGCTCATTGCTCTACCTATCATGATTTTACCTTTGCCAACATGCAAGTTCTAGGGTTCACAACACATACCATTTTATCTTTAAATGGATATTTACCCTAGACATGGAAGTGACCTAATCACTTCGGTAAACACAAACCCACCTCAAGAGCTTCCGAATTCTTGTATTCTTCAAGCCCCTAAGTGTCCAAGCCTTGAGTTCTTGCTTCAACCCAAGCTTCTACAAGAAAACGGTTCGTTACTCGTTACGAACCCATAATTCAACTCAATACTCGAAATCAAGTATTCTAACATGATTTCCAATGCCTCAATTGCAATTTCCGAAGGTCCAAATATTTTTAGAACCTCCCAAGGCAAAAATCCTCATTTAACCTAGGTTTCACATGCATTCATATAGAACCACAAAATTTTTTGGCCAATCTCTACATTTTGTGTTTTAGATTGCCTAGGGTTCCCAAAAACCTCATAATAAAGGATTAAATCCAAGGTTTGAACCCAAAACGTGAGGAACTAACCTTAACCATGAATTCTCAAGCTCCTTCTTGCACCAAGAAGCTTCTTTTCTCCTTTGGAAGCCTTTTCCAAGCTCCAATCCACCATTTCTCTAAGCTTTGGAGAGTTCTCTAGAGAGAGAAAGTGAGAGAAATGGAGAGGAGAAGTAGAGGAGGAAGATAATGAGAAGGGGAGAGGGTCTCAGCCCTTCATACACCCCAACACATGTGAAAAGACTATTTTGCCCCTCTCCACAAACAACACAAACAACCAGCCAAAACTGAAATTTCGTAACACTGTATACCGGTATGTGCATGTGCATACCGGTATACGGGTGTTAGTTCCGGTATACCCCGGAGGATTCCGCAGAACCCGAGAGCTGGGTTTTCGGTTTCAACCATGGCATTCCGGTATACCTTATCATATACCGGTACTAATCACTTCAGTACCGGTATGGAGGTCCACATACCGTAATCCACTGCAGACTTCACAAGTTCAGCAGTTTTAACTTTTCGAAGTCCGTTTTCGCGCCTCGTTTGCGCCGAAAACACTTCACACCAGTCCCAAACTTGGCCGAAGCCTCACATATAGCCTCTCATGCTATTTTTCCACCGGAACTCTACAATTTGTAGAAGTTCGGTACGATGCACTGAAATTCAGTGTACTACAATGAGTTTCACACAAGAGATCGTGGTTTGTCCACGTGAGGTTGTGGGTTGCGCACGTGAGGGCGTGGGTTGCGCACGTGAGGTCGTTGGCTGCGCATAGGCGGTCGTGGGTTGTGCACCAAGTGGAGACTAACTTTGTCTGCAGTATTTATAATTTAGTATTTATCAAAATATTTAATAATTAAAGAAAAAGGTCACCAAAATCTAGAGATTTCACTCACCTTGTCATCCTTACGCCATATTTGTTACCAACTTCGCGGTCATCAATTGGATTGTCCGAAAAATCCACATCGATATCATTATGAAGCAGTCTTGTATAATAGCCTTGCGATTGATATTATATCTCTGACGGATGTAAATCTCTCTCGATATATACCGACACATCCATATTGGTCAAACAATCCAATCATTCCCTCTAATGATTCATCATCTGCTATTTCGTGAGCTATATATTTATTCGCACCCGTAAGGCATCGAATTGTGAATTTGAGAGGAAATTCTTCTCTATTACAATTTGCTAAACGATACATTCTCGTCTCAAAATTCGTAAATGTCGTATCTGAATGAATCGCGATCAATTTCTTTCGACCGCCGACATATTGGGGACCATTTTCATCCGTAACTAACTGTCCATCCTAATGAACACTTAGAGACATCCGACGACTAGCCATTTTAACTACACAAAAAAAACTTTCAAATTTGTCTCAAAATCTTTAGTGAATATAATAAAAAAAATAATAAAGGAAAAAAGAAAGGGACCACATAGAGGCTCCTCTACCCACACAATAATCCAACAACGTGAGAGGGAGGGAGGGAGGAAGGGAGGGACCACACAAGGTGCTCACAGGCACACAAGAAGGGTCCCTAGTGCTTGTAGCAGCTCCAGCAGCATCAATGAGATAGGATAGTGACCCACCCTCTAACTTCCACTCCCACCCTTCCAACTGCCACTTCTCCCATTCATTGCACAAACCTATATGGAGGCCGCCGCAGTGCCCGAAACAACCACCCAATCCCTGCTGCTGGCAGTGCCGTCTTACCCCGCACAAAAACAGCAGACTGCAATAACCCCCAACCCAACACCACACTGCCAGACACTCCCACCCCGACTGCACCACCCGCGCCCCCGCGCCAGCCAATCCATCTCCACCAGCACCCACTGCCAACCACCACCCACCAACCCCTTCCCCTCCCCGCCCCGCCCCGCCCCCACAACCCCAACACTACCAACAAATAGCAAAGGAAATAGAAGAAGAGTCCGAGAGCTACCTACATGTCGGCGAGTGCGAGGTCGGCGAGGGCGAGGGCGAGGTCGGTGACAGCGAGGTCGGCGCACGTCAACGATGAAAAACACAGTTACAGCGGGAGGGAAGAGAGAGGGAGCAATGTGGGCCGCAGAGGGAGGCAGCGGGGCGGCGGCCATCGACGAGCGCTCCGGGAGAGGGAGGGGCAAAGAGAGAGAGAGAGCGATGTGTGCGGGAGAGAGAGCGAAAGCGCAAGAGAGAGAGTGAGAGAAGTCGGGGCCAGGAGGTGGAGCATACCTAATGAAGGCGGTGAACCGTTCACCGCCTTCCTAAGGCGGTGAACATTTCACCGCCTTCTCAAAGCGGTGAACCATTCACCGCGTTCATACCCTCGGATTATAAAGACGCTGAAGGGGCCACAGGTATTATAAAGGCGGGGAATCGTTCACCGTCTTAATGAATGTGGTGAACGATTCACCGCCTTTAAAAGGGCTTGGAGACTTTCTGAATGCGGTGAACGATTCACCGTGTTCAGGAAAAAAATCCTACGTGGCTCCTACGTGGCGTAGAGTGGGTTATTTTGTCAAATATAAATTTGGCAGGGTTATTTTGCAAATTACAAAATTTTAGAGGGTTATTTTGAAAAATCATCCTGTTATTTATGTATATTTGTTGTTTGAGAAATATTATTTATATATTTAAAAGTGGGATTTAAATTTTTAAAAATATTTTTTTATACATTCAAAAATGACATTTAAATTTTATATCATCTAAGTGTTTAGATAAATTTTTGAATTCTTAATATTTAGGTTTGTTTTATTCTCCTATTTTAGACTATGGTATCAAAATGAGATTTATTATTTTCGATAGTTGTTGTTTGTTTTGCATGAATCGAATTTCGTTTCTTATTTCGTTTTGCAATGAAAATTATGATTTAATCTGATTTTGAATTTTGGATTGGCTCATTCCAATGTAAATGACTCAAATTTTTTCTCACAAACACCTCTCTCTCCTCTCCTTTCATCATTCACTTTTAATTAAACTTTCCACTCAAAATTTTAGACATTCATTTCGATTTTCATTCTAATAATAAACAAAATATTTTTGAATGATTCATATTTTATTTTTATTTTAATATAACTTATTTTTATTTCTTAATTTTATTTCAATCACGAACTAAACATGTCCTGTTGATAAGCATATTGTGAAAATGTTAGTTTTTGAATGTGTGGGTTGTCATATTTATACTTAATTTTGGTGTACGAATAGCATTTCTCTTAAATCTTGTACCCAGGAAGAGGCTCGCTCGTTTGGTTCGGAGATAATAAATATTGAATAAATATTTTTTCTCCTGAAATAGCTTTTTATTTCAGGATAGTTAGAAATAAAAGTAAAATTATATTCGGTTTGTAATGCTACTATTTTTAAGAATAAATAAAAATTGTGTTTGATTAAATTTTATAAAATAGTAAAAGATAGTGAAAAAAATTGATGGATGAATTTGATATACAATATAATTTAATAAAAAAATTTATTATTATAAAAATAATTTATTGTCAAAATAATTTATTATAATATTTAATAAGAATAATTATATTACAAATAATGGTTTAATAAAAATATTTTTTTATAAAAATATTTTTTAAAATCCTACTTAAACTTAAATTTAATAAAAATAATTTATTATAATACTTAAATACTAATTTATTATAATAATTTATTTAAATATAAATAATATGTACTCATAAAGTAGAATTAATATTTTATGATAGAATAATTTATTATAAATATAAAAATATTATGTCAATATAATTTAGTTTTAATTCAATTTATAATCTTACTAAAGCTTGAAATAAACCTTGGAATAGTTTATTCTAAGCTATTTCGTGATAATCGGGAATAGCAAGAGACTGGGATAAAATAATTTCAGCCAAAAGATATTTTATTTGGTGGAATAGCATAGATAATTTTGGATATCCCTTTTATTTCCGAACCTAATGGGGCCTAAGAATGTAGTCATTTATTTGTTTTAGTGTAAATACTGGTATTTGAATAAATAGAAGGTAAGATTTATATCTACATTATGGGTGTATAGATAACATTGCCATTATTGCTGGTGGGGAGAGTAAATAGAGTCCGGCTATGGTGTGCTTTTAAAAGCACCAAGCATTTGGTGCTTGTTAGTTTTCCACCGTTAGATCTACCCCTATAACCATTTCCAATCTTTAAATCATACTATTCAATCAACCACCCACTCAATCCTAGAGGCCTACTATCATCCTTACCGCACATCTCTTAATCCAAGGGTCGAAAACCTCCAAGCACCAATGAGTTGGTACTTTTAAAAATATAGGAGCTCAATTTGAGCATATAACTTAAATTACAAGATATTAACCTGTCTAATTTTAATCAATTGTGTTTTTATGAAAGTTTATTGTTACAGGCTTTTCATGATGTTGATTTTAAATATCATTATGTATTGTAAAGAATTTTGAGCAGTTCAATAATCTAGTTTAAAAATGTCTAAACAGTTTATAAAAATAATATTTTAACGTGATGCGAGTCTGTCACGACCAATTGCAGGGTAATAACATGCCCTAGTTTATCCAATTTTATTTTTATAAAAGAGTATTGCCACATACCTCCCATTGTGTTGTGCATTGTTGATGTCTTAAGAATCTATGATGTAAAAATTTGCGGATGGTTCAGATAATGTCACGCCCCGCAGGGCCTTAAACACCAACTAGGTGGAAAGGATAAACCGCACGGGCGCATGACCCAGACCCGCCGAACGGACAGAGTTTTTCCTATCCACCCAAGGCGTCACAACACCTGTATTCATGCATTATTCCAAACAGGAATAGAGTACAAGAGTGCACAAGAAATTAAGCATCAACATAAAAAATTTCTACTTCTATTACAACACATTTACAAAATTATACATGCCAAAATTTTCCTTTCATTCACTTCTATTCCATACATCAAGTTTCAAAAATATGAAATTTACAAGTTCTTTGCATTTACATAACCCGTATGCATTTAATGTCCAAAATTTAGGGTATATCTAAGTACATAGCCAAAAGGGAAAGGGGGCCGCTATCTACTATGCCAAACTCTTGCCTCGCTCCGCCGCCTCACTTGCGGAAGGACCTGAAAAACGTGGGGTGAGAACTATAAACATAGTTCCCAGTGGGTAAGGCCACCCAAGAGAGAAGATCGACCCACCAGGTCCAAAGAAACAACACAAGCATAGGTTATATTACAATTAACTATGCATAGATATATTTACATGCTTGTAAATAAACATAATGGATGCAACCAAATAAATGACAACTTTCATTTTTTCCTAATTCCATCCCATACATTACATTATCCACGTTCATTCACTTTTTCATTTTGTCATTGGTGTCGGAATCGCCGCTCCACCAATATGATTTCTCACATATGCGGAATCGCTGCCTTGCTTTGGCATTGGTGTTGGAATCGCCACTCCACCAACCCACTTAGCAAACTCTTGCGGAATCGCCGCCTTGCTATGGCATTGGTGTTGGAATCGTGTAGTACACTGAACTTTAGCAAATTGCGGAGTTCTAGTGAGAGAATAGTAGCTTGTACTATTCTGGAGTTTTTGGTTGAGTTTGGTGAGCTTCGGAATGTTTTCGGGACTTGAAAAGTGCGAAAACGGACTCCGGAAGTCGAAATCTGTAAAAGTGCAGATTTTGTAATTGTATACCGGTATCTGGTTTGGGATACCGAAATCCAGTGAAGACTGGTTGTGCGCAGCTCTCGGGTTCTGCGGAATCCAGCATTTGATACCGGAATACGCTGGCATTCCGGTATGTGCAATGCGCATACCGGTACTGAAGCGATTAGTACCGGTACTGGGATTGGCATACCGGAATCCTGTTGCGCGGCCTGCTTGGCCGAGGCTCGGGTTTTGCAGAATTTGCACAGTATACCGGTATACACATGCGCATACCGGTATACAATGCTGCAGAATGCATTTTGTGCAGTTTTGCAATTTTGGCTTTTTGAGGGGCCTAGTTGGATTTTGTGCAGTGGGTTAAGTACCCCTTCACCCCCTCTTATGCTTATGTGGCTGAGGACTTGGAGGAGAAGGAAAGGTAGGGTTTTCCCTCTCTCTCTCTCTAGATTTTCTCTTCCCCCAACCCCTTAGATCATGTTTCGATCTCCTTTCTCTCCATTTTCTCCATGGAGGATGATTCCTAGGCATGGAGGGAGCTCGTGGCTTTTGAGGAGAGCTTGTTGGTGGATGGATCTTCAACCCTAGCTTGTGTAAGCCCGGTTGGAAGCTTGAATTGAGGTTGGTAAACTCTTTTACAACCTCTATTTGTGATTTTTGCTTGTAATTAGCATTAAAACCTAGTTTCATGAAAATTAGGGTTTTATTTGGGGTTTCTTGAATGAGAGCTCTTGAGGTGGAATTGATGGGTGTAGAATGTTGTTGTAGGTTGGATTTAATGATCTCTAACCTCAATTAGGACTTAGAACAAGTTTTACTTGCTCAAGGTAATTTCCACCCATTTACCTCATTGATTTTTGGTGGTTTTCGAATTTGCTTGTTCGATACCCCTAACCCCTTGGAAAATTATCTTAGGGTATGAGAAGCTCGAGGGACAACTTCGTTTCGAAGTACTGCGAGGTTTCGACGGGTATCCGGTGGGTCTGACCTCACCGAAATGGGTGAACTCCCCCTATGTCTCCTATCTAGTTATAGGATTGATTAGATGCATAATTATGATAATTATGGCATGATGATAATTGTGATTGCATGAGACATGCAAGTTGTTTATGAAAATGCGTATTTTATATAGTATGGCATTATGAAGATATTATGCATGCTAGGGTATTTGCACTATTAGTGTAATGATGCATTAGGAAATGCTAAGTATGTTATGCATGCTAGAGATGAGCATCATATGAGACACTACTTGATTGGTGGACTAGTGAAGTCTCTTAGCATACCAAAGTATGCTTGTATAGAGAAAAGAGAGGATATGACGTATGCAGGATAAGTTGTTGCACCTCATTTTAGGTGAGCAACTTTGACGGGCATCGTTGGCTTTTGGCTCGACCTTTTGATCGCGGAGATGATTCCGTGTTTAAGACATGAGGAATGAAATTCCATTTGCATTGATAATTATAATTGATTAAACGTGAGTCCATAGGGTTATTTAAGCACTTGCATTGTAGCTCTATACTCTATGTAGTAGAGGTTGTTGTAGCTAATGCATGGCATGAATATGGACTCGTTGGCATCGTAGAATGCATTGTTATAGCATTGTAGAATGCATGGATTATAACATTAGTATAATGCATAGTTTTGGCATTTGTAGAATGCATGAGATGTGGCATTAGAATAATGCATGGTTTATGAACTTAGTAAACAAAGAGATGGACATTTACATGTTAGAGACATTGACATATTGGTAGGGACATACCAACGGACATATTGAGAACAACATGATAGTGTTGACATTTAGCATGTTGGCTATTGAATGTAGTAAACATAATGTGACATATTTCGACATAGTGTGAGGTTGAACATATGACTTTTCACTTAGGTGAATAACTAGGTTGACATTATGACATAATGTTAGATCCTTGGATTTCGGTTGGCTATTCCATGTTAGAGACATGACGAACGTATTTCCTATGCTGTTGACTATGCTTGTTATGCCATTGTGCTCATTCGCACATGCTTGTGAGGGTCGCTCCCTACAAGCCGGCAACTCCGGAGTGGGCCTTTCGCGATGTTGATCGCCTGTGTGCAGGTTATATGGGCGCCGAAGTGGATTGCCGTGGGGGAGGCTCATTCTAGCGAGAATGTTGACTACCACGGGGCCATTAGGCACGGCACAAGCCGGGATGTTATCTTGTGTAAGTCCCTTGTGGATTGGGTAAAAGCTGAGTAAACTGGACATAGTACATTGGTTGCTTGATGCATATACATGTAGTGTATGGACTTAGTAGTGAGTCGCATATCGTGGCATTACTTAGCTTGACACTATTGGGATGCATTCATTTGTAGTTGGACATATTAGTTAGTCACTACATACATTGGCATCCATAGTAGCATTAGGCCTATACTCACATTGGTTAGTATAGTGGCATGAATATACGAGGATAATATGAAAAGAGATTCTTTTAACCATAATCATGGCATAAATTTGACATGCATGAAATTTGTGTAATTAAATGTTGAGCTTATGACAATAGAGCATATTCATGTTCATGTAGATGAGTTAGTCATTGGAGGCATGATAGTTGTAGAACTATCTGTTAGCATTTAATATTTTATGCTTTATGTTTCAGTTTAAACTATCTTGCCTCAGTTGACCTAGCGGTGTAATTCGCCACTCTCGGCGGCTTACCCACTGGGAACTATTGTATAATAGTTCTCACCCCCATTGTTGTTGGGTTTTTCAGAGCCTTCCGCAGCAGGAGAGGCTTGGGATCGCGGCGAGGGGTTAGCAGCTAGCTAGAGCCTCTACGGTGTTGTTATTGTAGGCATACCATGGGTTTCCTTTCATTGTATTTTGAATGAAAGATGTATAATTTTGTTGGTTGATTGATCCACTAGTTGATAAGATGTATAATTCTATTGTATATCTTGAGATTTTAGTTGTGTGGATCTTGTATTAGTTGTAGAATTATGTTCTCGCTCTGATTACCTTGTTTAGGATGTATTCTTTATTCTACTTGATTGTTGTTGTTATAGACGCCTTGTGTACATTGTGTTATTTTGAGGTACACGGCGGGTCTGTGCACGTGCCTGGTAGGCTCTCCCTAGGGCCCGGGGCGTGACAGATTATTGTGGTATCAGAGCCTAGGGTTAAGTCTTAGTGGACCTAGTAAACCTTAGGCAGGTTGGACGATAAGGAATAGGAACGTGAGAGACGAGATCTCTTGTGACTTATGGGCGAAAGTACTATGATTGGGTCATTTCTAAAGCTCCAAAGGAGTTGGAGTTAGATCGGAGTGAACCACTTCTATACCCTTGGAGGGTCACGTTGGCGGCCGACAACGTGACATCGGGGAATAGTGGGAGTCCACTTCATTACTTTCGCATGATTGGGGTTATAGTCTTGTGTGGGGATGCGTTGGCGTGGGGTGTTTCACCTGCGCATGTTTTGCTTGTTGCAGTTTGAGTGGTGACAGACGCACTCGATGGCGGCCGAGGCAGCCGAGACGGAAACCCTGCATCCTCCGGATTCGGTGAGACTCTGAAGTTGAGAGAACAACTGGTAAATTTCAGCGAGCATGGTGGAACGGTGATCAATTATGATGTTACTCCAAGTTGAGGCTTTGTGCCGGCAGATGAGAGAATTAAGCAACTGGAGGATTTGTCGATCCAGTTGGCAGTCGACCTCAAGAAATTTAATGAGAATGCGGATCGTACCTTGATAAGGGCGAGAGACGTGGAGACTGTTGGGACGGCAAAGGAAGCTACTAGGAGTGGCAAGTCTATATGTATGAGGACGCTTAAGGTGTTCAAAGAGGAATTTGATCTCGAGAAGATTGACCTATAGCAGGATGAAAGAGGGACGTCGAATCGTCATCGACTATTGTGACGTGTGAGCGGTGGAGCCGTGAGTGCCCGATGATACTCTTGGAGTTGGGGCAAGTACTCTCTTCGTGGCCAGGTGGGCCATCCCCAATTGGAGTGTTTGAGGAGAACAGTGTCGACAATATTGGGAACGACTTCGCGCGACCGATTTTGGAGGTGTGCGTGCCTGTTTGACGGGCGGATGATGACGCAGCGACGATGGAGGTTGTCGCAGCTCGTAGTATTGGAGCTTGTTTGTTGTCTGTTATGATTGTGGTTTTGGGTTCGGCTGCTTGCCGAATGCATGGCAGGGAACTTATTCCTGGATGCTTGCAGATTGAGTGGTCCTGAGTGTTTGGACCTGAGAGTACTGTTCTTGTACTCCGTTAGCTTTGGATGTTTCTATGCGCCAACGAAGCGATTGACTTTATTTGGCTGAAAGCGTATAGTTCTAATTTGAACTTGGGCTGGCTCTTCGGCTATCTGATTGCCGATGAGTGTGTGAACCGAGCTGTAGTGCTTTGGGAACTTGGACACGAAATAGTGTTTACAGAGGGCGTAGAAGTTCGCTAATTGCGATGATTGTTTCACCCGCCCAAGCCTGGTTGTTGGCTGAGTGGACGCGTGGCCTTTAGGCCAGCATCTTTGGTGAGTGTTGAGAATCCTCAAAAACGAGGATGTCTCTTGTGAGGGAGTTGCTTGTGCAATCCCGGTTGAGTTGTGAGTATTGAAGGCTTGGTCTGGAGACCTCTTTTGCCTTGTGTTTTCGCTTATGGAGCATAGATCTCATTTATTTTATGTGGACGGGTCATTTCGACTGTGGGTCGACTATCGTGAACTGGTATGGTCACGATCGAGAATATGTACCCGTAGCAGAGATCTGTTGATCTGTTTGATCAAGCTCCATGGATTCTAGTTTTACTCGAGGGTAGTTGCAATCTGAGTACTACTCTCGTTGGGTCGAGTTTGGGTTGGACCGAGGGTGACTTGTTCACTCGGTGTAGACATTACGAAATTGTCGTGGTGTCGTTTGAGCTGGCTGATGCTCTTGTGTGTTGTGATGATTGGCCCTTTTGGGTGTCTTTGTCCTTGTGCATCGACGACACAGTGGAAGTCGAAAGGCGATGAAGACCATGAAGATTCCTTTGAATGAGGATTGCAAGTGCTTCAAGTTGAAGACGTGCTGATTCGATCGTGAGGACTAGCGTCCCTTGGCAGTTGATGCCAAAGTGGTTAGGATTGGAGATCTCAAGGAAATCAAACCATCCATAGTGGATTGGGATTAGCGGATGTGATCGAAGTTCAAACTTCCTAGTTTGTTTAGATGTTATGGATAATTGTGGGGAGATTATTCAGTTGTCTACTCCCTTCTTTTGACTCACACATAAAGGGATTAAACCTTTGGAAAGATATGTGTGAGAGAAGTTTCTTGGAATTGTTGGTGTGGTTGACTACCGCCAACCCTGGTTACCCCGTAGGTGGGTTATGTGTTTTGTAGTTGTGTTTCTCTCCACAGATTGAGTGACCCTCTGGTGTGATATAGAAAGGTAGTACTGACCTTTCGGCAATTGAGAGAATGCAAGAGGAATTGCCAAATTGTGATTTGGAAAAGATTGCCATGACATTTACTTGGAAACTATGGTAATTTTATGTTTAGATAGTAGTGTGAAGTGCAACCAGACCTTATTGTTGGAGATATCTCTACACTCAAGGAAAAGAGTTGAAGCTGTGAAAACAGGTTAGAGGCTGGTGTTCTAGAGATATCGATGAGATGAGTATTATGGATTGATATCTATCCTTTGGATCGGATCACGGAAGTTAGCCTTGATCCCGACTGGTGAATGGTGCAATTGAAATCAAGAAGTGCTGCGGCGGACGAATTCCTAGTGGACTGCTAGAAAGTGTCTTGACGGTGGAACCGACAGGTTGCACCTGTGATAGCAGGATTTATGTGATAAGCTAAGTAAAGGCTATCTACTTTGTATGGATAGAGGATGATTACCGGAGGTTCCGGAATTGGATTGTCTCGCTTCTAAGCTAGATATGATGGTTGAGAGATTGTGAATAGAGTAAGTATTCACCTGAGTCGGATTGATGAATTTTTCGCACAAGTATACCTTGGTAAATTGTGCGATTGCATAGGGCCTCTAGCTCTATCGCTTTGGAATTTGGACCATTGAATGATTCTCGGTGAGAGATAGGATTCTAAGTATCTGAATCTGATGATCTGAGTGTGATACTTGGCTAAGGGAATCCAAGAGCTTGAGTATGAGGAATCTAAGTTTCAGATTCTTTGGATAATTTGAGACCCTGAGGCAAATAGGCCTAGTGGCATGGAGTTGTTTTACTTCAGATCTGTTGAAGATATATATGAAGTGTGTGGACGCTCCGAGCGAGTATTTGAAGTCTACCCGGATGGTGGACGTCGTTTCATTAGAGCTACATAAAGAGCTAAACTTCAAGGAGCATGGATATGGATTGGACTTGTGGAATGTAGGAATTTGGGATTATCAATATTCCTACTACAAGATGCTTTGGAGCAACATCTTGGGCGCGATGTATGGTGTGAGAGCTGGAGGCTTCACTGCGAGGGCGATGTTTTTATCCCCTCGGGTTTTGTTGTTGTTTGCTGTTGTTGATCCGTAGTTTCGCGGACGAAACTCCTTTTTAGGAGGGGAGTATGTAGTACACTGAACTTTAGCAAATTGCGGAGTTCTAGTGAGAGAATAGTAGCTTGTACTATTATGGAGTTTTTGGTTGAGTTTGGTGAGCTTCGGAATGTTTTCGGGACTTGAAAAGTGCGAAAACGGACTCCGGAAGTCGAAATCTGCAAAAGTGCAGATTTTGCAATTGTATACCGGTATCTGGTTTGGGATACCGGAATCCAGTGAAGACTGGTTGTGCGCAGCTCTCGGGTTCTGCGGAATCCAGCATTTGATACCGGAATACGCTGGCATTCCGGTATGTGCAATGCGCATACCGGTACTAAAGCGATTAGTACCGGTACTGGGATTGGCATACCGGAATCCTGTTGCGCGGCCTGCTTGGCCGAGGCTCGGGTTTTGCAGAATTTGCACAGTATACCGGTATACACATGCGCATACCGGTATACAATGCTGCAGAATGCATTTTGTGCAGTTTTGCAATTTTGGCTTTTTGAGGGGCCTAGTTGGATTTTGTGCAGTGGGTTAAGTACCCCTTCACCCCCTCTTATGCTGCTGTGGCTGAGGACTTGGAGGAGAAGGAAAGGTAGGGTTTTCCCTCTCTCTCTCTCTAGATTTTCTCTTCCCCCAACCCCTTAGATCATGTTTTGATCTCCTTTCTCTCTATTTTCTCCATGGAGGATGATTCCTAGGCATGGAGGGAGCTCGTGGCTTTTGAGGAGAGCTTGTTGGTGGATGGATCTTCAACCCTAGCTTGTGTAAGCCCGGTTGGAAGCTTGAATTGAGGTTGGTAAACTCTTTTACAACCTCTATTTGTGATTTTTGCTTGTAATTAGCATTAAAACCTAGTTTCATGAAAATTAGGGTTTTATTTGGGGTTTCTTGAATGAGAGCTCTTGAGGTGGAATTGATGGGTGTAGAATGTTGTTGTAGGTTGGATTTGATGATCTCTAACCTCAATTAGGACTTAGAACAAGTTTTACTTGCTCAAGGTAATTTCCACCCATTTACCTCATTGATTTTTGGTGGTTTTCGAATTTGCTTGTTCGATACCCCTAACCCCTTGGAAAATTATTTTAGGGTATGAGAAGCTCGAGGGACAACTTCGTTTCGAAGTACTGCGAGGTTTCGACGGGTATCCGGTGGGTCTGACCTCACCGAAATGGGTGAACTCCCCCTATGTCTCCTATCTAGTTATAGGATTGATTAGATGCATAATTATGATAATTATGGCATGATGATAATTGTGATTGCATGAGACATGCAAGTTGTTTATGAAAATGAGTATTTCATATAGTATGGCATTATGAAGATATTATGCATGCTAGGGTATTTGCACTATTAGTGTAATGATGCATTAGGAAATGCTAAGTATGTTATGCATGCTAGAGATGAGCATCATATGAGACACTACTTGAGTGGTGGACTAGTGAAGTCTCTTAGCATACCAAAGTATGCTTGTATAGAGAAAAGAGAGGATATGACGTATGCAGGATAAGTTGTTGCACCTCATTTTAGGTGAGCAACTTTGACGGGCATCGTTGGCTTTTGGCTCGACCTTTTGATCGCGGAGATGATTCCGTGTTTAAGACATGAGGAATGAAATTCCATTTGCATTGATAATTATAATTGATTAAACGTGAGTCCATAGGGTTATTTAAGCACTTGCATTGTAGCTCTATACTCTATGTAGTAGAGGTTGTTGTAGCTAATGCATGGCATGAATATGGACTCGTTGGCATCGTAGAATGCATTGTTATAGCATTGTAGAATGCATGGATTATAACATTAGTATAATGCATAGTTTTGGCATTTGTAGAATGCATGAGATGTGGCATTAGAATAATGCATGGTTTATGAACTTAGTAAACAAAGAGATGGACATTTACATGTTAGAGACATTGACATATTGGTAGGGACATACCAACGGACATATTGAGAACAACATGATAGTGTTGACATTTAGCATGTTGGCTATCGAATGTAGTAAACATAATGTGACATATTTCGACATAGTGTGAGGTTGAACATATGACTTTTCACTTAGGTGAATAACTAGGTTGACATTATGACATAATGTTAGATCCTTGGATTTCGGTTGGCTATTCCATGTTAGAGACATGACGAACGTATTTCCTATGCTGTTGACTATGCTTGTTATGCCATTGTGCTCATTCGCACATGCTTGTGAGGGTCGCTCCCTACAAGCCGGCAACTCCGGAGTGGGCCTTTCGCGATGTTGATCGCCTGTGTGCAGGTTATATGGGCGCCGAAGTGGATTGCCGTGGGGGAGGCTCATTCTAGCGAGAATGTTGACTACCACGGGGCCATTAGGCACGGCACAAGCCGGGACGTTATCTTGTGTAAGTCCCTTGTGGATTGGGTAAAAGCTGAGTAAACTGGACATAGTACATTGGTTGCTTGATGCATATACATGTAGTGTATGGACTTAGTAGTGAGTCGCATATCGTGGCATTACTTAGCTTGACACTATTGGGATGCATTCATTTGTAGTTGGACATATTAGTTAGTCACTACATACATTGGCATCCATAGTAGCATTAGGCCTATACTCACATTGGTTAGTATAGTGGCATGAATATACGAGGATAATATGAAAAGAGATTCTTTTAACCATAATCATGGCATAAATTTGACATGCATGAAATTTGTGTAATTAAATGTTGAGCTTATGACAATAGAGCATATTCATGTTCATGTAGATGAGTTAGTCATTGGAGGCATGATAGTTGTAGAACTATCTATTAGCATTTAATATTTTATGCTTTATGTTTCAGTTTAAACTATCTTGCCTCAGTTGACCTAGCGGTGTAATTCACCACTGTCGACGGCTTACCCACTGGGAACTATTGTATAATAGTTCTCACCCCCATTGTTGTTGGGTTTTTCAGAGCCTTCCGCAGCAGGAGAGGCTTGGGATCGCGGCGAGGGGTTAGCAGCTAGCTAGAGCCTCTACGGTGTTGTTATTGTAGGCATACCATGGGTTTCCTTTCATTGTATTTTGAATGAAAGATGTATAATTTTGTTGGTTGATTGATCCACTAGTTGATAAGATGTATAATTCTATTGTATATCTTGAGATTTTAGTTGTGTGGATCTTGTATTAGTTGTAGAATTATGTTCTCGCTCTGATTACCTTGTTTAGGATGTATTCTTTATCCTACTTGATTGTTGTTGTTATAGACGCCTTGTGTACATTGTGTTATTTTGAGGTACACGGCGGGTCTGTGCACGTGCCTGGTAGGCTCTCCCTAGGGCCCGGGGCGTGACAAATCGCCACTCCACCAACCCACTTAGCAAGTTCTTGCGAAATCGCCGCTTAGTATTGGGCACCGGGCAATGGAATCGCCATCCCCATCATTGTCCCAACCACCAAAGAGTGGAATCGCCATCTCTTTTCTCGGGTAGCGGAATTGCCGCATACCCACATTTGTTCACATTTCACACTTGTCAACCTAAGTTCAATGACCCTAGGTTCAAGTCACCATGTCTCACCTATATTCAATGACACTAGGTTCACTTTACATTCACAACCTATGTTCCATGACAATAGGTTCCATTTACACATTTCAACCTATGTTCCATGACACTAGGTTCCATTCATACATGCAAATACTTATCAAGTATAAGAAATAATGAAGTACTTGAATTCACTAATCATGCAAGATGAGCCCATGGCTCAAATCACCATAACCATCATTTTTGCCAACATGCATACATGTATTCTAGGGTTTCATACTTCTACACCATTTTAATTTTAAATGGTTATTTACCCTAAACATGGAAGTGACCTAATCACTTCGGTAAACACAAACTTACTTCAAGAGCTTCCAAATTCTTGAATTCTTTGAGCTCCTAGATCTCCAAGCCTTGAGTTCTTGCTTCAACCCAAGCTTCTACAAGAAAATGGTTCGTTACTCATTACGAACCCTAAAATCAATTCGTTTCTTGAAACCAAGTGTTCCCACATGATTTTCTATGCCTCAATTGCAAATCCCGAAGGTCTAAATATTTTTAGAACCTCACATGGCAAAAGCCCTCATTTTTACCTAGGGTTCACATGCATGCATGTAGAACTCTACCATTTCTTGGCCAATCCTCACATTTTGTGGTTTAGATTGTCTAGGATTCTCAAAAACCTCAAAATAAAATATAAATTCTATGGTTTAAACCCAATTCATCAAGAACTCACCTTTGCCACGAGTTCTACAAGCTTCTTTTTACACCAAGAAGCTTCTTCCCCAACTTGAAATCCTTTTTCAAGCTTGAATCACCCTTTTCTCCAAGTTTTGGAGAGCTCTCTAGAGAGAGAAAGTAAGGGACGAGGAGAGGAGAAGTAGAAGAAGAAGAAGATCAGATAATGAAGGAGCCTCATCCCTTCATACCTCTTTCTCCAAGTGAAAAGACCAAACTACCCCCCCTCACATCACTATTCACAACCAGCCAAAGCTGGCATTTCGTAGCCCTGCATTCCGGTATCAACACTGGCATACCGGTATACGGGCATTAATTCCGGTATGCCACGTGCAATTTCGCAAAATTCGAGAGTTGGATTTCCAGATTTTCCACTGCATTCCGGTATCTCACAAATCCATACCGGAACTAAACAAATCCATACCGGAACTAAACACTCGATTCCGTAGAACCCGAGAGATGAATTTCCAGATTTCCCACTGCATTCCGGTATCTCACAAATCCATACCGGAACCAACTACAGAATCTGCAAGTTTGGCAGACTTGAATTTTCGAAGTTCGTTTTCGCGCCCAATTTGCACCGAAAACACTCGAATAAGCCCCAAACCTGTCTGAAACCATTCACATAGCCTTTTTACGCTACTTTCCACCGGAACTCCACAATTTGTGGAAGTTCGGTTCAACACACTGAAATTCAGTGCACTACAGATAATCAGTTTAAAATATGGCCAATTTGCATAAAAAATCCACAAGTTTTGAGTTTTTGTAAAACTGGGCCGCCTTTTTCGATTTTGCAGATTCGGTCCGAGTTTTCAGCAAACTGACCAAAATACCCTTATTTATTTTTCTCTCTTCTTTTTTTTTTCTCTCGTTCTTTTTTTTCTCTCTAAAGAGGCAGCGGAGGTGGAGGCGGCCTGCCTCACTTCTGCCCCGCGCACCCTCGCCCTCGACCGCGCCCGCACTCCCTGCCCTCCTCGCCTCCGACCCTGCCAAGGCCGCGCCGCTACTCTTTTTTTTTCTCACCGACCCTCCTCCACCGCCTCCGCAGCCCTCCGCGATTGTAACAAGGACGGCAACGCGTTCTCTTCCTCCGCCTTCGCCCTCCACCTCTACTGCAGCAGATTTTGCACCCACCAAACCCACTTCTAGAAACCCGCCGTCCCCACCGCCGCCGCCGACGACGAAGAGGAAGTGCTTCTCGACGTCGAGAAGCTCGCCGGCGAGGGAGGGGGCACGCGGCCCACCCGCCTACCCAAGAGGGCGGCGGCGAGCGCGGCCTCGGCTATGTCGAAGGCGAGGAGGGCGAGGGGTGCACGGGAGCATCTCTGGATAAGCACTTTTGTTTGTTTAAAAATTAGAGAATAATGAAGAAAACCAGAGAAGAAGGAAGAAGAAGATGAAGTTGCACTGTTAAGATGAAATTGCACTGTTTTAAAAAAATATTGCACTATTATGGACGTAGGTTGCACTCTTTGAGATGTAAATTGCACTCTTTCAATGAAAGTTGCACTCTTTGAGAGATATTTACACTGTTTCTCCTCTTGTTGCACTCTTTGAGATGTAAACTGCACCCTTTAAGAGGAGAAATAGTGTAAATATCTTTCAAAGAGTGCAACTTTCGTTTAAAGAGTACAACTTTTATTTTAGAGGGTGCAGTTTATATCTCAAAGAATGCAATAAGAGAAGAAACAGTATAAATATCTCTCAAAGAGTGTAACTTTCATTTAAAGAGTGCAACTTTTATCTTAAAGGGTGCAGTTTATATCTCAAATAGTGCAACTTACGTCCATAATAATGCAACATTTTTTTAAAATAGTTTAATTTCATCTTAACAGTGCAACATCATCTTCTTCTTCCTTCTTCTATGGTTTTCTTCATTATTCTCTAGTTTTTGGCCTTTAGTTAATTTTTTTTTTTGTTTTAAACAAACAAAAGTGCTTATCCAGAGATGCTCCTGTGCACCCCTCGCCCTCCTCGCCTCTACCGCTGAGGCCGCGCTCGCCCCCGCCCTCTGGGGTAGGTGGGTGGGTCGCGTGCCCCCTCCCTCGCCGGCGAGCTTCTCGGCGCCGAGAAGCAATTCCTCTTCGTCGTCGGCGGTGGTGGTGGGGACGGCGAGTTCCCAGAAGTGGTTTGGTGGGTGCAAATCTGCTGCAGAAGAGGTGGAGGGCGAAGGCGAAGGAAGAGAACGCGTTGCCATCCTCGTTACCATCGCGGAGGACCGCGGAGGCGGTGGAGGAGGGTCGGAGAGAAAAAAAAGAGAGTAGCAGCGCGGCCACGGCAGGGTCGAAGGCGAGGAGGGCGGGGGGTGTGGGCACGGTTGAGGGCGGGGGTGCGCGGGGCAGAGGCGTGGCGGGCCGCCTCCGCCTCCGCTGCCTCTTTGGAGAGAATGTCATGCCCCGCCGTGCCTTAACACCAACTAGGTGAGAGGACAACCCGCACGGGCCCTTGCGCCAGACCCGCCGAACGAACAGAGTCTCCCCTATCCGCCCAAGGCGTCAGAACACAAGCATCAATACGATGTTCCAACTAGGAACCGAGTACATGAGTTGCACAAGGGAAGCATCACAATAAGAAATAACTACTTCTATTACATCACATTTTCACATTTGCATGCCAAATTTTTTACTATTCTTTCATTACATCAATTCCATTCAACAAAGTCCAAAACTATGGAATTTACATTTGATTTTCAACCCCTATACTATTTCTGTCCAAAACATGGGGTACATCTATACATGAACCAAAATGGGATGCCGCTAACTATTCAAGCTACGCCTTTGCCTCTCTCCGTCGTGCCGCTAGCGGAAGGACCTGAAAAACGTGGGGTGAGAACTATAACATGAAAGGATGCAACCTATATAAAGAAAGCTCGACCCACCAGGTCTAAAGAAAGCAACTCAAGCAAATGTTAGTTCACAATTAACCATACATATTACATTTACATGTTAAATTTAAACATGAAAGGATGCAACCTATATAAATGATCTATTTCATTTCCTCCTAGATTCATCACACAAGTTCCTTTTCATTTAAATCATTAGTTTGGCATTGGGGTCAGATTCCCTGCACCACCAACCCATATCTCGAACCATTGGCATTGGTGTCAGAATCGCTGTCCACCAACCCATTCTCGAGCCATTGGCATTGGTGTCATAATTGCTGACCACCAACCCATTTCTCGAACCATTGGCATTGGTGTCAGAATCGCTGACCACCAACCCATTTCTCGGACAATTGGCATTGGTGTCAGAATCGCTGACCACCAACCCATTTTTCGAGGCTTGCGGAATTTCCGCATAATGTTGGGCACTGGGCAATAGAATCGCTATCCCCATCTTGGTCCCATTATTCCAACTTCATGGAGTATTTACTATCATTGCACTTGTCACGTTATGGTTTCTTGATCATGTCACAATTTTCAACCTATGTTCAACAACACTGTGAGAATTCAAATTTTGGAAATTTGAAATTCTGTGTTCCTCTCCCCTGATACTGTGTTTTTGATCTGTATACGTATATATATATGTGTGGGTATATATATATATGTATATAAGTTGTATTTATAGTATTTTAGTTGTTTTTGAGTTTTGTCGCGGAGAGTGAACGGCTTAACGGCGCAATCCGGAGTCCGAATCTGACAATCCAAAATGGTAGATACGATGTCTCGGCAGTGCTGAACGCGATGGCGCGATCCGTGTCGACATGCGACGACGGTTTGAGAGATTTTGCATGTTCTTCGCCGAGGGTTCAAATGGTACTTTTTGCAGTTTTGCGATCTGGACCCTCTTTTGTGCACCGTTTCGCGTGAGGTTGCTTGTGGAGGGGTGTCTGGGCATTTTTGTCATGCTGTGAGGGACCCAGGGGTTATTTGTGTGAGTTGAGGGGCTTTTGTGCAATTGTGCACATGGTTATATGTGTTGTGGTTGTGTGTGTGAGTGGGAGATTGATCCACACTCTCTCTCTCTCTTCCTCAGCCACCCCAGCTGCGAGCCACCTCTCCCCCTGCCCCTTAGCAACCTCCCCTAGCTCGGCCGGCCGCCGCCGACCACCCCTGGCCGGTGCAAGCTCCGGCCAAGCCCTCTCCCTCTCTTTTCTCCTTTTTCTTCTTCTCCTTCTCCTTCTTCTTCTTCCCGGGGGTGTGCACCCAGGGGGAACCCACGCCGGAGCTCCCCTGAGGTGGCACGACAGCCGGCGCCGTCAGCCCGCCGCCGGGAGCCGCCGCCAGGCTGCTGCGGCTACTGCTAGGGCAGCAGCTGGCCGAGGCTTGTGGGCCTGAGCCGCCGCCGCCTCCCGCCGCCTGGGAGGGTGAGCATCGCCACCCTTGTGTCCTCCGGCACCGTCCCTTGCCTCCCCGGCCGTCGCCGTGCCGCCGGAGCGCCGCCGCAGCCGCCTCAAGCTTCGGCTAGTCAGCTAGGGCAGCTGCGGCCGAGCCTGCTCCGCCGCCGCCACCCGCCGTCGTTTTTGTCGCGGTCACCGGCAGGACGACTTCCGGCGACCTCCTCTTGCCGGTGCTCACGTCGCTGCCGGCCGCCGTCGCCGTCCGTTGCCGCGCCGCCGTGCCCTAGCCAACCCGAGGGCTACCGGTTTCCCCGCGCCGCCGCCGCCGCTTCCCGCCGCCGGCTGAGGTGAGCCCCCTCTTCCTTGCCTCCCTCGCAGCCGATCCTGGCCGCCGCTGGCCGTGCATGCCGGCCGGCAACCGGCCGGAGCTGGTTGCTCCGGCCAGGGTCTCCTTTTGATGGTTTTTGGCCGCTTTTGAGTGTTTGAGCTCCCCGATGCCTCCCGAAGTCCGGGAAGGTGAGCACGATGATCGCGACGATGCGCTGATCATCATGCTCACCTTAGTTTTCAGTTTGGGTGAGCCTTTGTGCTGTTCGGCCGATGTCGAGCTTTTGCATTGTATGTTTTGCTATTTTTATGGCTTGTTTGAGCCAGCGACTCTTCCTGTCGCAGTGGGGCTGTGAGCACGGCCTCCGTTACGTCGTTGCCTGTCCGCTGGTGCTTGCGGAAGGTCGTGTGGACGAACGGAGCGCTCGAACGGCCTTAATTATGCTTGCTTATTGCACGTGTTCACTATTTTTATGGGCTTGTTGAGCTTGCGACTTGTCCTGTCGCAGTGGGGCTGTGAGCACGGTCTCCGTGACATCATTACCTATCCGCTGGTGCTTGCGAAAGGTCGTGCGGATGTACGGTTTGCTCGAACGGCTTTGTTTAGTGCTTGTATGTTTATAATTGTGGCTTGTTTGTGGATTTTGGCGATTGTGGCAGTGTTGCGACACTGCGGGAAGCAAGGGCATGATCCTTGAGGCCCTGTGGACTGGTTGTCCAACCCCTTCGCCCTTCGCGGAGATCCGGTTTCATTTCCGACGCGTTTTTCGATAAATTAATCGGCGAAACACGTGTTTCTAGTCGTGCGACTCACTCGCTATTTTTGCGAGCGACTTGGCTTCGTCGTTTAGCCTCGTTGGCTGTTCCTCATCGCTGTCCCGAAGTTTCGAGGACAGCGGATGAGTGACGAGGGGTTCCGGTGCCAAATCGGCATTTTTCGGGACCCCGGAAAGCCTTTTCGGGTGCGTTGGTTGTCGTGACACCCCGAGCTTGTGCTCGCTGTCCCGTCACTTGGTTTTGTGTGTTCGGGGACAGCGAGGGACTTGGTTGGCTGTTTGGTACCCCTCTGGGGCTTAGTGTGGTTCGGGATCGTCCCGGTGGGTTTTCCGGGCGATTCGTCGGTTTCGGGTTGTGTGAGCTTTGTGTTTTGCGTCGACTTGGTGGACCTTGACCCTGTGAGTCTTTCGTAGGTCCTATCGCGGTTCCCGAGAGCCGTCGGTGTTAGGCTTGATCTTACCTGTAGGTGGGTACTTCGATCCGGAGTCGGTTCAGTGGACTACGGTGATACCTTTCTATCCCTTCTCTTGCATTTCATTTTTTAGTTCACTTGACTCCCGTTGACTCTACTTATGTGTGCTTGGATAGTAGAGTAGTTGTGGTTTGCATGATTCTTGAGACGACCCAGTTGGTCGGTGGTGATCGCCTGTTGTTCCGAGCGATCCTCGTTGTGGTTTATCAGTTGCTTCACGGCTCGTTGCCGTTCTGTGGATTGAGCATTAGCATCGATCGTCACAGCTCTTCTAGCACATCACGTACACCGCGGTCTGATCCACCGCCTGAGGGTGTTCTTTTCCGGAAAAGGGTCGTGTATTTCGACCGACCCGTGAGCCTTTTTGCGTTTGCGTGCAGAAGGTTGAGGTGCCGAGAGATGAGCAGTGTGACAGTGCCAGGGATACGTCCCGGTGGCTATGATTGGGTTTACTTTGTGGTTATCTCCATTGATGCATATACTAGTTGCTTACAGTAGCATAGTTGTTTCAGTTGTATGTCAGCCTCATACTTACTTGTGCTACTGTATACCTTATCTATCTTTTGTTGACCCTCGTGCCGGTGTGTACACCTCGCCTTCGTCGGCTTGCGGTACCCACTGGGAGGGGAGACATGTTTACATGTTCTCACCCCCCGCCCTCGTTGTGTATTTGTGGAGGGTCTGTACGTGGCGCGGGCTAGGCTTTAAAAAAAAAAATATTTGGCACGTTTTTCCGCATCTAGAACTAGCCCGGGGCGTGACAAACACTAGGTTCATATTGCCAAGCCCAACCTATGTTCAATGACACTAGGTTCATATTGCCATGTCCAACCTATGTTCAACAACACTAGGTTCATATTGCCATTTCCAACCTATGTTCAACAACACTAGGTTCTATATTGTCATTTTCATCCTATGTTCAACAACACTAGGTTCTACATTGTCATTTTCAACCTATGTTCAACAACACTAGGTTCTACATTGTCATTTCCAAACTATGTTCATCAACACTAGGTTCTACATTGTCATTTCCAACCTATGTTCAACAACACTAGGTTCTACATTGCATGTTTTCACAATTCAAGGTGTATAGAATCATAAATGAATTGAAATCACCTACATGCATGATAAGCCCAAGGCTCAATTCATTCAAATAAGCATTCTTGCTAACATGCACCATACAATTCTAGGGTTTCATACAACTATGTCATTCACCATAATGATTATTTTACCCTAGATATGGAAGTGACCTAATCACTTCGGTGCAACACAAACCCACCTCAAGAGCTTCCTAATCCTTGTATTCTTTGAGCTCCTAGGTCACCAAGTCTTGAGTTCTTGCTTCAACCCAAGCTTCTACAAGAAAAATGGTTCGTTACTCATTACGAACCCTAATATCATTCCGTTTCATGAAATCAAGTGTTCCCACATGATTTCCAAGGCCTCAATTGCAAATTTTGAAGGTCTAAATATTTTTAGAACCTCCCATGGCAAAAGCCCCAAATCTACCTAGGGTTTGCATGCATGCAAGCCAAAACCTAGATTTGATGGCCAATCTTCCACCATTTGTGGTCAAGATTGCCTAGGGTTTCCAAAAACCTCATAACAAAGGATTAAATCCTAGGTTTAAACCCTAAATTATAAGAACTCACCTCAACACCCAAGCTCCCTAGCTTCTTCTTGCACCAAGAAGCTCCAAATCCACCTTAAAAACTTTTTCCAAGGTCAAATCCTTTACTTCTCCAAGCTTTGGAGAGATCTCTAGAGAGAGAAAGTGAGGGAGAGGGAGAGGGAAGTGAGGAAGAGGAAGAGAAATGAGGGAGAGGGCTTCAACCCTCATTACATAACTCCCCACCACGCGAAATTACCAAACTGTCCTTACTGGGCATTCTGCTTCAGCCGGGTCCGGATCCCACGAGCAGGGTCCAGATCCGGAGCCAGCTTTCACCCTGCAGACTACGCAGGCCGGGTCTGAACCCCATGTCCGGGTCCGGAACACATGAGCAACTCAGCTCAGAAAACAGGTCGGGTCCGGACCTGGGTGTCCGGGTCCGGACTCTAGCTGTTCCACAGGATTTCATTGTCCGGACCCCAAGTCTCGGGTCCGGACCCCGAGAGCAACTTAGCTCTAGTTTGGTTTTTCCTAATTTTTGGTTTTCGGGGCTCTAACTCGCACCCAAACATTCCGAAACCCTCGGAAACTAATTCCACACTAGCCATTATCGGCTTTCTCCGAACTTCATCCAATTCGGTAAAGTTCGGTATAGCGCACCGAAATTCAGAGTACTACATTCCTTCCCCCTTGAAAGAGTTTCGGCCGCGAAACTAAAATCATACCTCAGCTGGACTCAGCGAAGAGGTAAGAAAAACGCTCCCTCAGTGAGCTCTCCAATTCCCATGTGGCTTCACGCTCCTCGTGATTCGTCCAATATACTTTTACATACGGAATGGAACGATTCCGTAGCCTTTTCTCCTCGTGATTCAAGATGCACAAGGGGAACTCCTCATAGGTCATATCCTCTTAAAGTTCTATTGGCACATACTCGAGAACATGCGCTGGGTGATGCACATACTTGCTGAGTGCCGATACATGAAACACATTATGTATCCCCGCAAGTTTCGGCGGTAATGCTACCCGATATGCCAAGGTCCCCACACGTTCCAAAACCTCATAAGGTCCAATATACCGGGGACTCAATTTACCCCGAACACCGAAGCGCTTCACCTCTCTCGTAGGTGAAACCTTCAAAAAGACGCGGTCCCCAACTGCGAATTCCAATTCTCACCGGCGCTTATCGGCATAGCTCTTTTGTCTCGATTGCGCCACCTTTAAGCGTTCACGTACTAAGCGAACTTTTTCCTCCGCTTCACGTAACACATCCGGTCCTAAGACCCGTCTCTCGCCGACTTCACCCCAATGTATTGGAGATCGGCATTTCCTTCCATACAACGCTTCAAAGGGTGCCATGCTGAGGCTAGATTGATAGCTATTATTATAGGCAAACTCAGCCATCGACACAAACGTAGGCCACGCACCCTTGAAGTCGAACACGCACGCTCGAAGCATATCCTCCAAAATCTGAATTGTCCTTTCCGATTGACCATCAGTCTGAGGATGAAATGCCGTGCAAAAATTGAGCCGTGTACCCAAAGCTTCTTGCAAGCTTTTCCAAAAATACGATGTGAAACGGCGATCTCGATCCAAAATTATTGATGTTGGGACCCCGTGCAAACGCACAATCTCATCCAAGTAAACTTGTGCAAGCTTGTCGCCCGACCAAGTGGTGTGGATCGGCAAAAAGTGAGCCGATTTGGTCAAACGGTCCACCACCACCCAAATTGCATCATGGCCACCCTGCGACCGAGGTAAGCACAACAAAATCCATCGCTATGTCTTCCCACTTCCAAACCGGAATCGGCAAACTGTGTAATCTTCCCGCTGGAAAGCGACGTTCGGCCTTCACCTGTTGGCATACTAAACATCGTGCCCCGAAGCGCCCAACATCAAGCTTCATCCTCGGCCACCAATAATGCACTTTGAGATCTTTATACATTTTGGTGCCGCCCGGATGAATCGCATAGGGAGAAGTGTGGGCTTCTTTCAAAATCTCCCCACGAATGTCCTCGTCCTTAGGTACACACAAACGATTCTGAAATCGAATTGTGCCCTCCGAGTCCAAATGGAAGTCATCGGCACGCCCGCCCTCGATATTACTCCGCACCCTTTGGAGTTCCGAATCTGAGGATTGCTTTCCCTTTATTCGCTCCAACAAGGTCGGCCGAATCTCGAGGCTCATAAGTGTAGCAGGGACGTCCGGAGCCACGACCTCCAGGTCAAACCGCCATATTTTCTTAATTAGTTATGGCTGTACCGTCATTGCCATTGCGAGGTTCTCCACGGACTTCCGACTGAGCGCATCGGCCACCACATTGGCTCTACCCGGGTGGTACAAGATGGTGAAATCGTAATCCTTTAACAATTCCAACCATCTGCGCTGCCTTAAATTCAACTCCTTCTGAGTGAATAAGTACTTTAAACTTTTGTGATCCGTGTACACCTCACAATGCTCTCCATACAAGTAGTGTCTCCATAACTTTAGCGCGAAGACCACCGCGGCAAGCTATAAATTATGGGTGGGATAATTCTGCTCATAACTCTTCAGCTGACGAGAGGCATAAGCTATCACTTGCCCTTTTTGCATAAGCACACACCCAAGACCATTCCGTGACGCATCACTATATACCACATAGTTCTCCCCCGCAATCGGCAAGGCGAGAACCGGAGCCGAAGTCAACCTTTTCTTTAGCTCCTTGAAGCTTCGGTCGCATTCCTCGCTCCAAATGTACTTGGCTCCCTTACGGGTAAGACGGGTTAGTGGACCGGAGATTTTCGAAAATTCTTCCACGAACCGTCGATAGTACCCCGCAAGACCAGGGAAGCTTCGCACCTCGGTGACATTAGTCGGTCAAGGCCAATCTTGAATCGCCTCCACTTTCTTAGGGTCCATCGATACTCCACTCTCGAAAATAACGTGACCCAAGAAAGCGACTTCGCGAATCCAAAATTCGCATTTCTTCAATTTCGCGAATAACTTGCTCTCCCGAAGAACTTGAAGCACAATCCTTAGATGCTCTTTATGTTCCTTATCGCTCCGAGAATACACAAGTATGTCATCGATGAACACTACCACAAATTGATCCAATAGTGGCTTAAACACATGGTTCATCAAATCCATGAACGCCGCTGGGGCATTCGTAAGCCCAAAAGGCATAACCGTGAATTCGTAGTGTCCATACCGCGTCCTAAACGCGGTCTTATGCACATCCTCCGGCTTAATCTTCAATTGATGATAACCGGACTGCAAATCTATCTTTGAGTACACTCGCGACCCTTGCAACTGATCGAACAAATCATCAATACGGGGTAACGGGTACTTATTCTTGACGGTCACCTTATTCAGCTCACGGTAATCTACACATAACCGTAGCGAACCGTTCTTTTTACGCACAAATAGGACAGGTGCTCCCTAAGGTGACACACTCGGCTTTATGAAACCCTTGTCCAATAAATCTTGTAGTTGTGCTTTCAATTCCTTTAGCTCTGCCGGTGCCATTCTATACGGAGCCTTAGAAACCAGTGCTGTCCCCGGGAGTAGGTCTATCACAAACTCAACCTCCCGATCAGGTGGTATTCCGGGTAACTCCGCCGGAAATACATCCGGAAACTCTTGGACCATGGGGATGTCCTCGAGTCCCGAAACTTCCCTTTGGTCATCTATCACCGTCGCCAAGTAAACTACACAACCACTAGCAAGTAACTTTCTTGCTTGCGACGTGGACACCATAGTGGCGAAGAGCGAACTCTTACACCCACGGTACACAAGTTCCTCATGACCCGGTTCTCGAAACATCACCACACGGCTCTAATAATCAATAGTAGCGTAATACTTAGAGAGCCAATCCATTCCTAGGATTAAGTCATACTCATTCACTCGATTCAACACCAGCAAATCAGCTGGCATAATCCAGTTTCCAATCTTCACTGGACAATTTAAACATGCCAGGTGCACACAAAAGGTATGTTCTGGCACTTGCACAGTCTTTGCATGCGTGGCTTCTACAATTTTTATTCCATGCGTAGCAGCAAATGATCTACTAATGAATGAATGCGATGCTTCAGTATCAAATAAGGCTCTGCATCGAATACCATTTACTAGTACAATACCTGCCACGACGTCCTCCGAGGCAGTAGGCTCCTCCACTTGTGAGGCAAACACACGGCCGCTTGGTGCTGGTCGCTGTCCCTCAACTGGTCTCGGCGGTGGCGCACGGCCAGCAGACATCGCCGCGGGTGGGATGCCCGCAAGCTGTCTCGGCGATGGAAACGTCGACGCCATCGACGGCGCTCGATCATCCCCCTGTGGACAATCCACTCGCATGTGCCCCGGCTGCCCGCACTTGAAGCACCGACCCTCACGGTATTCACATTGATTCGGCCTGTGGGGGCCGCTACAAATCGGGCACCGGCCCAAGGGTCGGTTCGGCTGAGACCCTCGAGATCGGGCTTGCGACTGCGGGTGCTTCGGGGGTCGTTTAGAACTCGGCTGACCACTCGAGCCACCCGAAGGATGCTTCTTTCCCTTGTCCTTTTCTTTTTCAAATAACTCGCGCTCCTCGCGAGCCACGGCATTACTATGTTCCACCCATAAGGCCCGGTCCAAAACCTCCGCAAAGGTTTGTAACTTAAAGACGTGGACCGCCCTAAAGATCTCCGGTCGAAGCCCACGAACGAAACAATCGACCTTATCCAACTCCCCGCGAACAACGTGTGGAACACAGTTGATAATATACGAGAATTTCCTCTCGTATTCCCGCACGGTGCGGCTTCCTTGCTTCAGTTTCCGGAACCTTTCCTGAAGTTTTCTCTTCTCACTATCGGGGAAGTAGGCGGAGAACACCAAACCTCGAAACTCGTCCCACGTCGGTGGCGGAAGGCTAGAGGGTCGGTCCCACCTGATCTCCTTCCACCACACCTTCGCTGATCGCTTCAAACAATGAGCGGCAAGGTGGACTTTGTCCCTCTCCAAGGTATACAGGTCCTCGAAGAGTGTCTCCATTGAATCGATCCATGTCTCCACGACCCATGGATCCACGTTCTTCCGGTCGAAGATAGGCGGGTTGAACTTCTTGAACGTCATGAGGGCCGCGAGTGCGCGCTCCCTCTCCGCATCCACCGCAGCGGGATCGGGCATAACAGCACCCGACTCCGCAGCCACAGTCGGTGGTGCGGGCTGCACCATAGCCGGCGCCGCTGCCACCCCCTCCGCCGCACCCGAAACGGGAGCCGGGGGTGCCCGCTGTTGTTCCTCACTAGCCGCAGCCGCTTGCTGCACCATCGATTCCTAGAGCTTCTTGATCTGCTCCTCTTGACGTTGCATGGTTTCAGCCTGCTGCTGAACCACACCCATCAATTCAGTCAATTGCTCGCGAAGACTCACGTCGGTGGTGTGGGCTGCACCATAGCCGGCGCCGCTGCCACCCCCTCCGCTGCACCTGAAACGGGAGCCGGGGGTGCCCGCTGTTGTTCCTCACTAGCCACAACCTCTTGTTGCGCCATCGATTCCTGGAGCTTCTTGATCTGCTCCTCTTGACGTTGCATGGTTTCGGCCTGTCGCTGAACCACACCCATCAATTCAGTCAATTGCTCGCGAAGACTCACGTCCTCGCCCTCCCCGAGTTGCTCGGGGGCCGTGCTTGACTCCTCGAGCCTAGCCCTAGTCGGAGGCTTTAAACACACCATTGCTTCCTGAAAGCATAACGACCTTGATCAATACATGACCAAAGTCATAAAAAATCAACATGAACACAATCTAGGCGAAAGTTACGCAAGGGCTCCTATTCCCCTCACTTGGTTTCATATTGTCGGCCGCCAACATGAACACCCTCGGTGAAGAATAAGACACACCTTGAATTGACCTCTAGCACTCAATTAGAGGCACATATAACTTGACCCAATCGATTCATCTTTCGCCACCAACGAAGGTCTCGTCACTCACGAGCCTACACTCCTAGGGTCTTTTCAATCCTAGGGTTCTCATAGGTCCATCGAGATCGTTTCTATGCTCTGATACCACCTTAATCTGTCACGCCCTGCCGTGCCTTAACACCAACTAGGTGAGAGGACAACCCGCACGGGCGCGTGCGCCAGACCCGCCGAACGGACAGAGTCTCCCCTATCCGCCCAAGGCGTCACAACACAAGCATCAATACGATGTTCCAACTAGGAACCGAGTACATAAGTTGCACAAGGGAAGCATCACAATAAGAAATAACTACTTCTATTACATCACATTTGCACATTTACATACCAAATTTTTTACTATTCTTTCATTACATCAATTCCATTCAACAAAGTTCAAAACTATGGAATTTACATTTGATTTTCAACCCCTATACTATTTCTGTCCAAAACTTGGGGTACATCTATACATGAACCAAAATGGGAGGCCGCTAACTATTCAAGGTACGCCCTTGTCTCTCTCCGCCGTGCCGCTAGCGGAAGGACCTGAAAAACGTGGGGTGAGAACTATAAACATAGTTCCCAGTGGGTAAGGCCACCCAAGAGAGAATCTCGACCCACCAGGTGTAAAGAAAGCAACTCAAGCAAAGGTTAGTTCACAATTAACCATACATATTACATTTACATGTTAAATTTAAACATGAAAGGATGCAACCTATATAAATGATCTATTTTATTTCCTCCTAGGTTCATCACACAAGTTCCTTTTCATTTAAATCATTAGTTTGGCATTGGGGTCAGATTTCCTGCACCACCAACCCATATCTCGAACCATTGGCATTGGTGTCAGAATCGTTGTCCACCAACCCATTCTCGAGCCATTGGCATTGGTGTCAGAATCGCTGACCACCAACCCATTTCTCGAACCATTGGCATTGGTGTCAGAATCGCTGACCACCAACCCATTTCTCGAACCATTGGCATTGGTGTCAGAATCGCTGACCACCAACCCAATTTTCGAGGCTTGCGAAATTTCCGCATAATGCTGGGCACTGGGCAATAAAATCGCTATCCCCATCTTGGTCCCAATATTCTAACTTCATGGAGTATTTACTATCATTGCACTTGTCACGTTATGGTTTCTTGATCATGTCACAATTGTCAACCTATGTTCAACAACACTAGGTTCATATTGCCAAGCCCAACCTATGTTCAATGACACTAGGTTCATATTGCCATGTCCAACCTATGTTCAACAACACTAGGTTCATATTGCCATTTCCAACCTATGTTCAACAACACTAGGTTCTATATTGTCATTTCCAACCTATGTTCAACACAAGAGGTTGTGGCTAGTGAGGAACAACAGCGGGCACCCCCGGCTCCCGTTTCAGGTGCAACGGAGGGGGTGGCAGCGGCGCCGGCTATGGTGCAGCCCGCACCACCGACTGTGGCTGCGGAGTCGGGTGCTGTTATGCCCGATCCCGCTGCGGTGGATGCGGAGAGGGAGCGCGCACTCGCGGCCCTCATGACGTTCAAGAAGTTCAACCCGCCTATTTTCGACGGGGAGAACGTGGATCCGTGGGTCGTGGAGACATGGATCGACTCGATGGAGACACTCTTCGAGGACCTGTATACCTTAGAGAGGGATAAAGTCCACCTTGCCGCTCATTGTTTGGAGCGATCAGCGAAGGTGTAGTGGAAGGGGATCAGGCGGGACCTACCCTCTAGCCTTCCGCCACCGACGTGGGACGAGTTTCGAGGTTTGGTGTTCTCCGCCTACTTCCCCGATAGTGAGAAGAGGAAACTTCAGGAAAGGTTCCGAAAACTAAAGCAAGGAAGCCGCACCGTGCGGGAATACGAGAGGGAATTCTCGTATATTATCAACTGTGTTCCACACGTTGTTCGTGGGGAGTTGGATAAGGTCGATTGCTTCGTGCGGGGGCTTCGACCGGAGATCTTTAGGGCGGTCCACGTCTTTAAGTTACCAACAAGCGCGAATTAATAAAGCTAAGCGGGCATTGATGGGTCGGAAATGGTAATGTCACGTTGGCTGCGGAGGAGCGCTGAGTTGTTTGAAAAGATAAGGAAGGGAAAGAAACGTCCTTGGGTTGGTCGGGTGGGTCAGGAGATTACGAGCCCCCGGCACCGCATCGCTGCGCGCAAGGCGATCTCGAGGGTCGTCAGCGAACCGACCTTGGGGCGTTGCCCGATTTTTGAGCAGCTCCTCTTCAACGGCCAAATCCCAGTGTGAGTACAGGGCGTGCCGTGATGCTAGCACTTAGGTGCGGACCCGCCGGGACCCCCATTGCCGCGTCGCTAGTCACTTGTGGGAGAGGACTTGGTGGCACGTCGATGGCATATATGTATTCGTCACGCGACAGCATGCGGGCAACCCAACCAGTTGCGATGACTACAGGCGTGCCCACCCACTGTCCGAGACCAGTCTGACGGCGGGCCTACGCTACCGGCCGCGATTCGGCCGGCGAGTTTGCCTCCAAGGTGGACGCAGCCTATTGCCAATTCAAGATAACGTCGTGGCGGGTATAGTCCTAGTTCCAATGCTATTCGTGTCTGAGCTCTGCATAATGCCCCTCAGGGGTCAACGCCTTTCATAAAATAGTACTATATCTTGCCACTGCTCCGCAAGACACTAACACTTAAAGCAGGCCCGCATGTAAGAACAGTGCTTGAGTACCCAGAACATGTTTTTTGTGTGCACTAGGCAAGTCTAAATTACCCAGTGCTCAATTGGGGACTGGTATCTTGCAGCATTGCTATGATTGCTATTTAACCGGATGGTCAGCGTATGACAAAAACCTTGGTAAATGGATAGGCTCTTCATTAGTAGGCTAACTCTTGATAGTGAGTGCCATGGTGTGACCTGTTTCGAGAACCGGGTCAAGAGGAACTCGTGTATCGTGGGATGTAGGTGAGTTTTTTTTTCGCTCTTTGCACACAATGGTATCCCCGTCGTGGGCGAGAGTTAGAATGCGTGAGTCATTTGCTAGCGGTATGGGGCGTTGCGGTACTTGGCGACGATAGGGTGGAAAAGAACAAAAAGAGGTTTGCGGGACTCGCGGACAATTTCCGTGGTCCGGGAGTTTCTCGGATGTGTTTTACCAGGCGGAGTAAAGTTTGCCCGGGACTGCCACCGGAACTGGAGGTTTGAGTTTGTGATAGACCCTACTCCCGGGAGACAGCACCGGGGGTTTTCATACAAGGCCGGAGCCGTTATAAGAAATGTGGCACCGTGGCGGATAAAGGAGCTAAAGTAATAGAAAGCACAACTACAAGATTTGTTTGGACAAGGGATTTCAAAAAGCCAAAGTGTGTCACATTGGGGAGGACAGCACCTCTGTCCTATTTGTGCATAAAAAGAGGACGGTTCAGGCTACGGTTATGTGTGGAGAATCTACCGCGTTAGAGCTAAATGAAGGTCGACTGGTCAAGAATAAGTACCCGTTACGCGCCGTATTGATGGATTTGTTCGTGAGGTCGAGTTGTCGAAGGGTCTGACGGGCGTGTAATCGCGAGGTTAGATATCCAATCTGGGATATCAACCAATTGAAGATTCAGGGGCCGGAGTATGTGCATTACGCGTGACGGCGTTCGAGGATATAGGAGTGCGGGGGGAATGGACACAAACGAATTCATGGCTTATCGCCTTTTGTGGTTTTCGAAAAGGCCCGACGGCATAAGCATGGATTAGATGAAGGGCGCGTTGAGTTATTAAGCCACGAGATTGGATCAATAGAGTGTGTAGTGGTTGTTCATCAATGACATACTTGAGGGGTATTCGTCGAAGCAATGATGGATCATAAATAAGCATCAGCGTGATTTGGAGCTTCAAGTTCTTTCGGGAGAACTAGTTAGACGTATTTCGCCGGGAAACACGCTCTATTGGGGAAATTGAAATGGTGTGGAATTGTGTAAATGCGGTGTCAGCCGACGTCCGCATTCTTTGCGGTCACGTTAATAGTGGATCCGAGATGTGGCGGTATCTGTGGCCGGCCTAAGAAAGAGCGAGGGCGAATCATAGAGGGGTTGGCCTCAAAGCGCCCCCGACCAATGTAACCGAGGTTAGGCAAAAGCCGAGGTTTCTTTCTTAGGTGGGAGTCTTGCGGTGATTACTATCGAGCGTGACGTGGTGTTCGGGTGGTGGGTGAGCGTGATTTGCTCAAAAATCTCCCGTCCAACTAATGCTTCATAACCTGCAAGAGGAGCCAAGTATGTTTGGATGCAAGGAATACGAACCAAGAGGCTTTCAAGGAGCTAAACTCGATAATCGCTGCTTGCTCTTCACTCGTGCCCAGCTTCTCGTCAGCCTTGCTGATTGCCGGTGCGGAGGCTTCTTAGCGTGGCGAATCTCGTCGCAAGCGTCACTGACCGGCATGGTCTTGGGTGGTGTGCTTATGTAAAAGGGGCAAGTGATGAGGGGGTTAGATGGGGCTCGTCACATGGCACTGGAAGGGGAGTTTAGTGGGAGCAGAATAGGTCCAACCGGCCAATGGATTTAGGGAGCTAGTCGCTGGTGATCTTCGCTGCGTGCGGGGCGGCGGGTAAAGATGTGGAGGACACTTACTTGTTTTGGGGATGGGGGGCATTGTGACGAGGCTGTGTACACGGATCACAAAAGATTAAAGTACTTATTCACTCAGATGAGTTGTATTTCGTTAAGCGCCAAACCCAATCCCCACACTCCCCCCCCCCCCCACCCCACACCCCCCCGCGAGGTTGGAATGTTAAGGATTACGATCTCCAAAACCCACAATTTTCTTACTGCTACCACCCGAGGGGTGAGCCAATGTGGTGGCCGATGGGCTTCAGTCGGATGTTACGTGGAGAACCTCGCAATGGCAATGACGGTTACAACCACAACTAATTAAAGGAAATGCTGGCGGTTTGGACCTGGGAGGTCGTTTGGCTTCGGACGTCCCAGCTGCTCATTCACTTATGTGCGGCCTCGAGTCAGTCTACGGACCGCACCGATCTTGTCTGGAAGTTTTGAAAATGAGCAATAAGGGGAAGCAAATCCTCAGAATTAGGAACTCCAAAGGCCTATGTTGGGAAAGTAATATCGAGGCAAACTCACGCCGGGGGCCATGCCGGTGACTTCCATTTAGAGCACCTCGAAGGGCACTCAATTTCGATTTTCAGAAATCGTTGTTGTTTTGTACCTTATGGACGAGGTCATTCTGCGTCAGCCGGGCAGAGTCTTGCGCGCTAACATAAGAAAGCTCCAACCTCTTTCCCCTCTATGCGACGTTCTATCCTATCGCCCGAGCGGGCACCCAAAATGTATAAAGATCTCAAAGTGTATTATTGGTGAAAGCCTCGGGGAATGAAGCTCTTGAAATGTTGGAGGGCGCTTCGTGGCACGATGTTTAGTGTACCTGTCGCACAAAGATGTGAAGGCAACATTGAATACCTCTGAACGCTCGCTTCCTGCGGATATGGAAGATTACAGGGTTTGCCCATTCTAGTTTGAAGTGGGGAAGCCGGCGAAAAGACGAAAGAGAAAATAAGTGTAATAAGGAGGGAAAAAAGGAAAATTAAAAAAAAGAGACATAGCGATGGATTTTGTTTGTGGCTTATCCTCCGGTCGCAGGTCGTGCCCTCGATGCAATTTGGGTGGTGGTGGAATCCCGTTTGACGCTCAATCGGCTCACTTTTTGCCGTTCCACACCACTTGCGTCAGGAGTCAAGCTCTGACAACGTCTACTTCAGGTGAGATTGTGCGTTTGCACGGAAGAAGTCACGACCCCAGTTTATAATTGAGGATCGAGATCCCGTTTCACATCGCATTTTGAAAAGCTTATGCCAGGAGCTCTTGGGATACACGAGCTCCGATATTAGCTCAGGCATTTCATCCTGCCCACCCCGTCACCCATATGGCCCTGTGATGGTCACCTCTACCCTTCGGAAATAGTTGACAATTCACAATTTTGGAGGATATGCTTTCGAGCGAGTGGCGTGTTGGGACTTCAAGGTGCGATGGCCTACGTTTGTGCCGAATGGCTGAGTTTGCCTATAATAATAGTTGATATCAATCTACGTCTCGGCATGCGCGGCACCCTTGAAGGCGTTGCTATGGAAGGAAATGCCGATCTCCAAGGATACATTGGTTGGTGAAAAGTCGGCCCGAGGCGAGCGAGGTGACTTTTTAGGACCCGACGAGTCCTAGTTAGTGTACGTGAAGCCGGCAGAGATAAAAAAGTCCACCGCTTAGTACGTGAACGCTTAAAAGTGGTGCCCAATCGATGACAAAAGAGATATGCCGACATAAGCGTCGGACGGAGATTTAGAGATTTTGCCGGGTTAGCCACCAGAGGCCACGAGTCTTTTGAAAGGGTTGCACCAACAACCAGTAAGTGAGTGAAGCGTACTTCAGTGTTCGCGGAGTAAATTGAAAGTCACGATAATAATTGGACTTTATTGAGTTTTGGGAGCGTGTGGGGTCTTTGGCATATCGACCTAGCTACTGCCTAGACCCGAAAGCTTGCGGGGCAGTATCCATGGTGCGTTTCATGTTTCGAACCTCCGCAAGTTGTGCATGACCCTACGATTTTCTCGTGTACGTGCCATGGTAATTCATGAGGATATGACTTACGTGGAGGTTCCTTGTGCATCTTGGATTCACGAGGAGAAAAGGCTACGGAATCGTTCCATT